>CM019704.1:27030577-27370577 GCA_009760885.1 Achatina immaculata
GCGATGTCAGATACTGTCAAACCTTTCCACGTTGCCTTCAGAGGCATTTCGAGGGCGAGCGATGCGAGGCATATCTTTGATGCTCGTGTTTCCATCTTTGAAATGTTTCACCCATCTCCTAGTACCCATACACACATCTTCATTAGCAAGATAAGTCTTTTGTGATTTCAGCAGCGGTGATATCCTCTTTAACGAGGAACTCAATAACAGCACGTCGACAAAACGAAACTTCAGCACCTACCATTTTGTTTCTGCTCCGCGTAGTCACGTGACACATTATGGTGACGTCATGTGACCTCTACATGAGGTGCAAAGGGTGCAGATTAAGTTGATATATTTATATTCTCTCAGTCTGTAAATTCCGATTTAAAAAAAATTTTTTTTAAATTCTTGCTCACGGCTTTCGGTATGACCCTCGTAGTATCCTTGAAGACACCTCTATTTGTATTAGCAAAATTCTTCCCTTCAAAACTCGTGCAAATTTTTACCATTTCATTTGCAAATCAGATTTTCTATATTTGATAAAGACGGCAATGAGAAACCACAGCGTGTTCTTTGTTATGATGTTTTGTTAAATGAGTAGGCCTATATGACAGGAATGTACTCTCGAGTCGATCTATTCGGAACTGAGTCACTTCAAAGACTGAACTTGAAGATGAAGAACAGCGATTTGGACTTCACTTGCAATCTGACATTTTTAGTCAGACAACTCGAAGGCCTTACCACAGCTCACTACAAGTAAGACAACGCATGTTTCAGTGATGTAATTCCCCTGTGTGCTATTGGACATACCAAATTTGAATCCATGGTATGTTTAATTTTGTGACATGTACTCTGTTTATTTTAGACAAAATCTGTTCGACTGCCATAGTCGAAATCATGATATTTTCCTGTTAGTCTAGTGACTGCCATGATCGTTATAGCGATTTTGTGTTGTTGCAACTATACTATTGTAAAGATTTTTATTGTACACGATTTATCTGCGCATGTCTGGTGACCTTTCATAGTTCAAATCAAAGCATGGCTAACAACCGAGCGAAATCGATGTGTTAACAGAGTAATTTCAGTATTTATTGTGATTTCGGAGGCATAAGGACATGTCCTATGACCCAACCACTGTTCTTGAGTGTACCCCAATTACATCTAGACCTATTACGTGGACTGAAGAAGTAGTTAGATGGTTATTTCAGACATTATATTTAGTGAGAATGCCACCACACGACGAGATTGGACGAAAATTTAAGTAGATCTGGAAATCGCCGATGGTAAACATTGTACATGGAGGCATCGCCGATGGTAAGCACTACACAATTATCAGCTAAAATCACCTCACTACTTCTTTTTTCTTTAAAAAAAAACCCCCCCTTCGTTTATGAAATCTTCCTAAACTATTTTCATGCATAATATGTATACTTTTAAAGTGGAAATACTTTGTACATTCACTTTTACAACTATACCCCCTATACATATCAAGACCCGCGCTTTTTGTGTGGCACTGACGGGAACGTCCATGTTTTTTTTTTCTGGGCGTACACTTCTCATGACGCAAAGCAGACAAACAACATTAAACCTAAAGATATCACTAGCACCAGACATGTCACTTACATTTTACATCCTTCCCGTACACGTCACACAGGGCTCACGTGGCAACTCGCCAAGTTTACCTGTTTTCGGCGAGCTTTTCAACCTCATCAAGGGATGTTATGTCTACTAATTTGGCCCCTCTTAACAGTGTCTTCTTTAGAATTTCACACGAAGAGCATTTCGATCACAGAGATGGAGAAATACACACAAATTCAACCTCTTGAGGTTGGGCGGAAAAGAAAAACTAATGATTCATAAACAAAAGTTAATACGCCTGACAACCCACCCTGTGGGAAAAAAAATCAGGAGTCCACAAAGAAAAAGACAATGAAAAGAACCAGCTTCAACCACCTGACAACACAACTGCAACAACACCATAAAGACCTCCGTCCCACCTCTCAAGAAACTGAACCACTCCAAATTGTGCAGAAGCGCAGTCACTGTGAAAAGATAACGGTTCACAGAGATATCAATCATCTTACATCCTTCCCGTGCCGTTAAACGTTACACAGGCCTCGCATGGTAGCTTGGCAAGATTTTCCTTTTTTCGGCGAGATTTTCAACCTCATCGAGGGATGTTATTCCTACTAAACTGGCCTCTCTTAATAGTGTCCTCTTTAGAGTTTCACGTGGACGACCTCTTTTTCTTCGGCCTTTTGTGTTCCACTTGATAGCTTGTTTTGGGATTCTCTGGTTGTTTCTTCTCAGCACATGATCCATCTTCTTTTCCTGATCACCCATGAAAGAGGTTGTTGTTTTGCACATCTGTCTTATCTCTGCGTTGTTCTTGAATTCGTTCCCCTTTATACCGAGTATTTGCCTGAGCCATTTGTTTTCAAAAGAATCTAATTTGTTGTCTGTTTCTTTGGTTGTTTTCCAGCTTTAGGATGCATAAATGAGGGTAGATATTACATTTGAATTTCTTAGCTTGGTTTTTGTACTTATAACTTTTGAGTACTACATGTTCTCAAGATTCTTGAAGGTTAATTCTGCTTTTGCAATTCTAAGTTCCTTTCTGGTGTCACTATCCTGGTCCATGTACCTGCCGAGGTATGCAAATTGGTGTACTTCTTCAACATCTGTTCCTTCTACGTATATTTTTTCTTCTTGATTAATGGAAAGTTTTTTTTCTTTGTTACTGTCACTCCTATTTTACTAGCCAGTTAAGACAAGGTATCTGTTGTTTTCTTGCATCGAATTCACATTGCCACCTGCAAAATCAAGATCTTCTAGTTGGGTCCTATCTACCTATTCAGTGCCCGTTTTACCTGTGCAACATTTTTTCATTATGAAGTCTATGGCAATTCCAAAAAGCAAGGGAGATAGCATACATCCCTGTTTCAATCTGGAACCATTCCTTCTTCTATGTTGACTTCACAAACATATCTAATATAGAGATGTTTAATGATGTTGCAGTTTTAGATGGTATTCCATATAGTATTTAAATTCTCCATAATGAATCTCTGTGTGCTATCAGATGCCTTTGTAAAGTCTATGAAGCTCAGGACTAATGGTTTTTGCTTTTCAATATTGTCTTCAAGTATTATTCTTAGAGTACAAATCTGGTCAAGACAGCTTCTCCATTTTCAAAATTCAGCTTGTTTTTCTCTCATTGCAGTAATATCTCTAATTCTATTCAGAATAACTTTGCAAAACACTTTTGACACAACTGATAGTAAGGTTCTCCAATTATTGCAGTTGCTAAGGTTGCCTTTTTTTTTTTTGGTATTTTAACAATGATTCTTTTTAACTATTTAGACGGGAACTTTTCTTCTTTACAAATTTTATTAAACATTTTCTGTAGTTGTCTCATGTTGTCACTGTTAATAGCTTTTAACATTTCAGCTGTTATTTCATCTTTACCTGCAGCTTTGTTGTTAGCCATTAGATTCAATGCTGTTTCAGTTTCATACGATGTAATTTCATCTAGGTTGACGTTTAGTTGTGGGAATGGTAAGTCAGTTTCAATGTTCATCAATTCTTTTTGGTGTGACTGATTAAGTATTTCTTGGAAGTGTTTGGCCAGTCTTTGCTTTTGGTCTTTATTTGATGTTAATATGTTTCAAAGTATAGCTAAATGAATGAAAATTTCATAAATGCAGAGTTTTTTAGGAAAAAAGAAGTAATGTGATGTTTTTAGACACTGATTGTGGCCAGCTCACCGTCGGCTAGGTCTAGATCCGCGCTACTTACCACTACTTACCATCTGAGATGTGTAGATCTACTTGTCGATCTCGTATTGTGATTCCGCATTGCATTCTCGCTGAATGAATGTCTGAACTAACCTCCTAACTACTCCTAACTACTTCTCCAGTCGTCTAAATATTCTAGATCTACTTAGAAAACATTCAAGAGCATCGGGGTGGCCATAGGCTATGTCCATACCCCTATCTACATCGTAAAAAATTGAAAAATTTCCATGCTTCTCGTCCTTTTTCTCGCTCGGCATCGCTCGTAACTAGGCACGCCTTCGCCATTTTGAAAGTGTCACCGGAATCGCAGACGAAATATGTGCAATCTAAATGTTACACCGCTTGTTTTAATGAAACAAACAATTGTCACTATAATGACCATACTGTAGATTCGGGATACCGGAAGTGTCACTATAACGACCATGCGCACGGTTGCCAGTTTTGCTAAAGATTGGTCTTTATTGGATGTAATAGTACCTTTTGTATGTTATATAGAGTTTTGCTGTCTCCTGTTTTTGCTGCTTTCTCTTCTTCTTTCACCATATTGTCCATGTATTCTTTTTTATGTCATCTAGCTGAACTTGTTTGCTTTACTGTCTAGGTCTTTTTATGTTGCTTTTGCAAAATCTTTTCCAAGATCTGTCTTTACATTCAACATCGCTAATTTGGCTGCTCGTCTTGATGTATTTCCATGTGTTTTCAGATATCCATGCTTTTTTATTTGTTTTTTTTTTTCAGTCCAGCACTTGCTTTTGCTTCATTGATTATGGCTGAGCTGTAAGAGTTCTATAATTCATCTATGTCTATCTCCTCTACCTCACTGAGTGCTGCGAAATTATTGGTAAATTCCAGATTGAAATTCCTGTTAGTATTTTCTTCTTGTATGCTGTGTTTTAGTCTTATTTTCCCTATACATAGGTTGTGGTCAATGTTGACATCTACACATCTATATGCATCTGTCAGAGATGTTCTGAATCGCTTTCTAATAAAAAAAATGATCTCTCTGGTTTCTGGTTATGTCATCTGGGGGTATCCATGTTGATTTATGTATCTCTTTGTGTGTGAATACAAGAAAACAAGATTCTAAGTACTTAAATGTTACATCGAGCCAATTTTGTTCTTGGTTGTGAAGCATGGCCCATAAATAAGAGAGTACAGCAACAAATGGAGGCCATGGAAATGTGGTTCATAAGAAGGTACCATGGACAGCTAAGAAAACCAACGAAGAGGTTTTAAGAGAGGCTGGAGTTAAAAGGCAAATTACAGCAAAAATCAGAGGCAGACAAACGAGATTTGTAGGATATTTTCTGAGAAGAGGAAAATTGGAACACATTGTGGCAACTGGAAAAATTGAGGGAAGAAAAGACAGAGGAAGACATAGAGAGACGTTACCGGATGGGCTGTCAATGTGGCTAGGAAGAAAGTCACCAGGGAATTGCGGAAAGAAATGATAGCCTACGCCACGCGGCACGGCACTTGATGATGATTGTGTGTAAACATTGTTCAGTCAGTGACCATACCCACTGTTAGACATATTTTATAATCTTTCTCCATTCTGAAATACCATATCAGTTCCTTCTTTCCCCAGTACTTTTTCGAAGTCGGTGTTATTTTTTCCCACCTTGGTCTTGAAGTCTCCTATGACAATTAGGATGTTGTGTTTTGAGTTGTAGTTTGTCATAGAAATCTTCGTTTTGTTTCATCATCTGCGTCATTCGTGGGTGCATAGCATTGTATGATTGTCATTCGTCCGTGCCTTAGTTTGTATCGTGCTCTTATTATAAGACTGTTCACTGGTTCTCATTCTATAAAACTCTTTGCTGCTACACTTGACATAATTATGCCCGCTTCTTATTTCCCATCGTCTCTGCCTGAAAGTAACTTACGATTTTCAAACATTCTTTTCTCTGCTTCTGCTCATCACATTTCACTGGTGCCCAGTACATCTATGTGGTATCTATTCATATCTCAGATTACTTAGCCGGTTTTTGAAGGTGCTGTCATTGTTCTTACCTCCTAGAATCCAATCTTTGTCACAAATTTGGGGCCGATGAGTGCATTCTTTCGATCGTTGTTTGAGTTCTTCAGTGTTGGTATCCCTGATGTGTCGCTCTCGACTCGGTTTTGTTGAGAGTTCTCATGTCGCCTATCACCATAACTTTTATCATATGTGGGTCGTAGAGATAATTTGAAGTTTAGATCGATAATTTAAGTTTGAATTTATGTAATTACTTTCAAAATATAGGAGAGGTGTCAGCGTAATTCTGCCTTCTTCTTCAGCTTTCCAAGCCATTGCTGCAGAAAAAGTTCGCCTCCATTCCTTTCTATTCCTTATCTTCTCTCTCCAGTTGGTGACACCAGTTTCTTTTATACTCTCTTCTATGTTGTCTTTCCATCTCTGTCTTGGTTTATCCCCTTGGTCTTGTTTTCCTCATCTCTTGTGCATACATCATTTTCGTTTGTCTATTCTCTTCCATTCTTTCTACATGCCCCAGCCAGCGTGATCTGTTCAGTTTCAAGACATTTATAATTCATTGGGATTTAAATAAGCTGTTCAGTTCATTGTTCTTTCTAGCTGTCCATTCTCCACTGTTGGTATCCTTTATGGGCCCAAAGATTCTTCGTAGGATCTTGTTCTCAAAGATCTGGAATTGTTGTTCATCTTGTTGTACTTCATGTTTCTGATCTATACATGACGGCTGGTCATATTATAGTTTTGCAAATTGTTATTTTGGTGTTTTGGGACATGATTTTGGATTTTAACAGGTGTTGCAAGGCAAAATATATCTTATTCCCTATCTGTACTCTTATTTTAATTTCCTTGCTTACTGTGTTGATTCTGTTGAAGGTTGTGTCTAGATATTTGTATATTTCTGCTTTCCTAATAATCATTTCTCCAACATTTATAAAATCTGGATCATTCTGCCTCTGGTCTCTTGATATCTTCATATACTCTGTCTCTGTCTTATCTTGGTTAAATGGATTAGCTGAAGGAAATGACAAAAATGAAACTCAGAAACTAAAATCTGTTTTAACATGGGTAGTGGTGCACAGATTTATAATAGGTTTTATTATTATATAACATTTTTAAAAATGAATAAATAAAAGTAAAGAATAAAATATAATTTCTTTATTTTGCTTTACTTTCATCAGTTTCACACCATACAATCCCATGTACATGCTATCATTATTTCACAAAGTGACTGTCAGTGAGTAGTAGAGTTATTTAATACCTTTAATTCATTGGTATTTTCATAAGTACAACTTAAAATAGATGGTAGGAAAAAAATGAAGGAAACAAATTTAAATTAACAGGAACAAATATGGAACGTCCATGTTTAAGATACTCAGCACATCATATCATCAATCCATGATACACACAGAGCATATGTAGCATAAACTGACATTTTCTTTATAGTGCAGTGTTGAGCATAACTTTCTATTTTCCGTCTGGTATACTAGAGATTTGATATGTGGATAACACAGTATTACTGTTCACAACATAAAAAGGAAACTAATTATATCAGTCCATAAGAATGGTGAAGAGCAAAACCTTTATCTTAATGCAAAGAAAACTAAATTGATGACAACTAACAAATAAGGCAGCTGAAAAAAAATATATATATATATCAGCGAGGAAAAATTGGAAGAGGTTCAGCATTCTGAATATCTTGGGTCATTACTAACTAATAAATGGACATATTATGAGTGCATAAAAGAAGTGCATCTGTCACTCTTCTGAATACAAAACAACTAAAAAAATTGTGGAGAGGGACAGATAGAACTATAAAAATAATATTTTTAAGGGCATGCATCTTTCCCATTGCAACATATGCCTGTGAGACCAAGACTCTTAACAAAACAGCTGAGAAATACATAACTGCCTTTGGATATAAATGCTACAGAAGAGTCCTTCAGATATTATGGACACAAAAAAGAATAAATCCATACTACAAGAACTTAATATTGAAGAAGGTTGGTTAGTAAAGGAGATTAAACAGGGAAAACTTAAGTATTTTGGGCATATTAAACATCATGAGAATTTGGAGAAGATTGTCTTGGAAGAGTACATAATGGAAAAAAAAGAAAGAGAGGATGACCAAGGTGAAGATAGCTGCGAGACATTATTGATGATCAGAGAATGGATGCATCAGTAGCAGGGCATTTTGCCTACAACTGAGAGGTCAACAAGAGAGCTTTTAGGGAGGCAAAGTTCCACAAAGGGACATGCAAATGAATGAATGAATATTTCTTGCATTCTATGAGAAAAAGCTCTCTCCATGTGTCCCTTGGACTGCCCTGTTTTCTTTATCCAAGCTCCAGTCTGTTGCTTGTTTTATCATCTTTTTTTTTTTAAGGAACCATATTTAATCTCAAGGTACATTACATTTATTTCAGAATGTTTTTATATTTCAGTGTTCCATACTGTCTGTGTATAAATTTTCCCCATTACTCTTCTCACAGAAAATCTCTCCATATTTTCGTTATCAGTTTTAAAAATGAAACACATCAGAAATTTAACATAAAAAGTGTTACTAACACATCTGTTTTCATTGTTTTCTTTGTTAAAAAAAACTGTCATCTAATCAAATGAAACTGCTAGAAAAGTTTGGTTTTTTTTTTCACATTTTTTTTCTGCAGTGCTTTATATTCCTGTCTTATCCATTGAATGATTAGGGTTAATGCTGCCATACTGTAACTTCTCTGGCAGTAATTACAAATTTTTTTATAAGTGGCCACTTCTTTGTTTCTTCCTTCATGCATTCCACAGATTCTCTCTCAAACATTCAGAAATATTTTCCAGGCCAAGTGGACCTCTGTCAGAGATATATATATCTGTGTGTGTGTGCGCATGCATGTGTGTGAGAGAGTGAGTGAGTGAGTGAGTGAGATATTTATCTATTACATTGTTATTTTTTTTCTCCTTGATATGCTCTGATCACCAAAATGTTGAGCTGCAGTTGTTTTTCACCTTTTCCTTTCTTGACCATTTTTTCTAAACACTGAACCATATGCCAGAACATACTCTGCTCCATTTCATTAATTAATTGATATAAATGAGCTAGCTCCAAAGTAACTTAGAGACAGTTATTCAGATGAGACTATCCTTAAACTGAGAATTCCTGCATATAGACTGAGACTGAAGATAATACAGAAGTCACCTGACTGCACAAGAACTGCAAGTCAGATGTCATAAACTATGAACATTATTGCATGCTCAATGCAGGACACATTCTGTTGTGACTATAAACATGTTGGAATTTTGATGACTTTCTCCTATTTTCAGTTTTTTCTCCCTGTGGACAAAGAAATGAAAAATGTTAATTATTTTTTTAAATTAACTAATGAAGTTCATTTTAAAAATTTACTACTTAGTTCATTTATAACATTTCCTTTTTTTTTCTACATTTATAAGAAATTAAAAACATTTAATGCTTGTTATGTTTTGTTTTAGTTTAAGCTGCTTCATTCCTATGAAGTACAAAAATCCATAAAGGTTCAAGCTTGCAGATGAAAAACATATTCTCATCCTTTCACCACATGGAACTCATCATCATCATCATGTGCCGTACCGACTGGCGTTGGTTATTATGCTTCTCCAGAGTACCCGATCCCTCATGCAGGCCATCAGTTGAGTTGGTGATCTCCTCTCACACCATCCCATCAGACTGTCCAGTATCATTTCTCTTGGTCTTCCTCTTGATATTCTTCCTTCTATTTTTCCTGTTGTTATAACATTTTCAATGCCCCCTCTTCTCATTGCATGTCCTATGAAAGTACATTGTCTCTCTTTTATCTTTTTGACAAGGTTTTTTGTCTCTACAGCTCTTCTCATACATTCTTCATTAGTTATTTTTGCTGTCCAGGGGATTCGCAACATTCTTCTAATAAACCATATTTCTGCTGCTTCCAATGATTTTTGTGCAGACTTGCCTATTGTCCATGATTCACTTCCATATAACAAGATAGGTTCAATATAGCATTTTAGGACTCGTTTTCTAACATTCATTGATAACGATGTGTTAGCTAATATGTTTCTCATTCTCTGAAATGCAGTCTTTGCTTGGCCTATTCTGTTCCTAATTTCTGTTCTGCATTTCCCATCTGAAGTTATTACTGCTCCAAGGTATTTGAATTTCTGCACCTGCTTTAGAATAGTTCCGTTTAATATAATACTGCATGCTGTTTCTTAGATATGAACTGCCAGGCAAAAATCAGTTTCAGGCATGACATGTCTAATACTAGATATAGACCTGGCAATATTTTAATCATTTTAATGAAATATTTTTAAAAATCAGCATTTCTGTTCTTATACACTGAGTGGCAAAGTGGTTAGTGCACTGGTCTCTCATGGTGAAGGTCGGGGGTTCGAATCTGGTTGGAGGCAAGTCTGTTTATCTTTCATGAACTTAAGAGGTGTGCTCCACCTTGCAGGAATTGATTCTTCATTTCAGGTGCAGTTATTTCTAATGCAGTATGCTAAGTACCTTTTACTGAATACTGGATCAACTGCAGTAGGAAAAAAAACCTGGCTCTATCAACAAGATGTAGAAAACACGTAACAGTAACCAAGTGGTAGGTGAGGGTCTTGACCAGCTCTGGTTCACTGGTCATGATGACTGTATCAGCACTCAACTCTCAAATTTCTGTGTGTTCTCTTATACAAGTTCCAACTTTCCTATAGAATATTATTTCTGTTGCATGGATCTGTTCTTATTCATCACTGAGTGGCCAAAATTCACGAAGAGGAAAGACTGAATTTGTAATTTGGTTTTGAAAGATAAATTTTTTAATCCCTCAGTGAAATTTTTAATTTGAAAATGATTCTATAACTGAAATATCATATATGAAATACAGCATCACACTAAGGTAAAAAGGTAAAGGTAAAGATAGTCCCATAGCAAATGCCGTAATGGAAGATGCGTTAGAGACCTCATTATGCAATCAGTGTATGAGGTCTTTTCTCACTGTCTTTCCTTCCAAGATTTTCTCTGGTACCCATTTTATGAGACTGGGTCGACCTCTTGGTTGGATAAAAAAAAAATCGTGCTCAGCCGGGGATTTGAACCCTCGATCAGTCAGTTGGTAGACAAGTGCTCTAACCACTACGCCACCCAGTCCCTATCTCATTAACATTTTTAAAACAAAAACTAAGCAGGCAGACAAAAATTCAGAAAGAAAACAGTATGTATAACTGTAAGCATACTCTTTCCGTGTGTATGGTCGAATTTTCGACATTTCCGGTATGCCGAAGCTACAGTATGGTCATTATAGTGACAATTGTTTGTTTCATTAAAACAAGCGGTGTAACATTTAGATTGTACATATTTCGTCCGCGATTCCGGTGTCATCATCATCAGGTGCCGTGCCGACTGGCGTTGGCTATTATGCTTCTCCAGAGTACCCGATCCTTCATGCAGGCCATCAGTTCAGTTGGTGATCTCCTCTCACATCATCCCGTCAGACTGTCCAGTATCATTTCTCTTGGTCTTCCTCTTGATCTTCTTCCTTCTATTTTTCCTGTTGTTATAATATTTTCAATGCCCCCTCTTCTCATTGCATGTCCTATGAAAGTACATTGTCTCTCTCTTATCTTTCTGACAATGTTTTTTGTCTCTACAGCTCTTCTCATACATTCTTCATTAGTTATTTTTGCTGTCCAGGGGATTCGCAACATTCTTCTAATAAACCACATTCCTGCTGCTTCCAATGATTTTTGTGCAGACTTGCCTATTGTCCATGATTCACTTCCATATAACAAGATAGGTTCAATATAGCATTTTAGGACTCGTTTTCTAACATTCATTGATAACGATGTGTTAGCTAATATGTTTCTCATTCTTTGAAATGCAGTCTTTGCTTGGCCTATTCTGTTCCTAATTTCTGTTCTGCATTTCCCATCTGAAGTTATTACTGCTCCAAGGTATTTGAATTTCTGCACCTGCTTTAGAATAGTTCCGTTTAATTGAATACTGCATGCTGGTGGATTCTGTTTCTTATATATAACCATAGTCTCTGTCTTTTTGATGTTCAAAGTAAGGCCTTTCTGTTCACTTTCTTTGGCGCCTTTATCCAAGAGATTTTGCAGGTCTTGTTGGTTCTCCGCTATCAGTACTGTGTCGTCAGCATACCGAAGGCTGTTAATATTGTATCCTCCAATTGTTATGCCTGGTTCTGTGATGATTGTTCTTAGAATATTCTCGCTGTACAGAGAAAAAAGGTCTGGAGATAGTACACATCCTTGTCGCACCCCTTGTTTTATAGGTTGGTATTTTCCAATTCCATTTTCAACTCGAACTGCTGCTTCTTGCTGCCAGTATAGATGTTTTACAATCCTCAGGTCTTTGCCGTCTATATTGATGTCTTCAAGCATTTTAATAATTTCACTATGTTTCACCGGTGACACTTTCAAAATGGCGAAAGTGTGCCTAGTTACGAGCACCGAGCGAGAAAAAGGACGAGAAGCATGGAGATTTTTCAATTTTTGACGATGTAGATAGGGGTATGGACATAGCCTATGGCCACCCCGATGCTCTTGAATGTTTTCTAAGTAGATCTAGAATATTTAGACGACTGGAGAAGTAGTTAGGAGGTTAGTTCAGACATTCATTCAGCGAGAATGCAATACGGAATCACAATACGAGATCGACAAGTAGATATACACATCTCAGATGGTAAGTAGTGGTAAGTGGCGCGGATATAGACTTAGCCGATGATGAGCTGGCCACAATCAGTGTCTAAAAACATCATTTTACTTCTTTTTTCCTAAAAAACTCTGCATTTATGAAATTTTCATTCATTTAGCTGTACTTTGAAACATATTAAGTATACGGAAGTACATGGAACTACCGTTTTCCATTCCATTTTACAACTAGACCCCCTTACAGACCAAGACCCGCGTTTTTACTCCCGCACCCCACGACACGCCCGTGTTTCTTCCTCCGCACGGAAAGAGCCCAGATAAGAAACTCCCTGGTACAGCAAAACAAGTACTTTGTTTTAAGACCACTAGAGAAGCTTCTTGCTAAAAAGCATGTTTCAGATCTTAGATTTTCAAAAAGTGGCAGTAAAAATCATTTTATATACCTTTAATTCTTTGGTTTTTGCACGTCTCAACATAAAGTTTGGATTTTGTACTGACAGTCACCGACAGCAGGCGGCAGCCTGTCGCTTGGGTGATCGGAGGAAAAGGATGGACATATGTAGGCCATGTTATGAGAGGAACAATCAGATAATACCAAAACAAGCTATTGGATGGAGCACGGCAGGCCGAAGAGGGAGAAGTCGTTCGCGTGAAACTCTAGGGGGGACGTTGTTAAGAGAAGCCAATTTAGTGAGCATGGCATCCCTTGATGAGGTTGAGGAACTCGCAGAGAACAGGAAAACTTGGCAAACAACTATGTGAGCCCTATGTGATGTTTAACGGCACAGGAAGAATGTAAAAAGTCACCCACAGCAGCAATGAGCCTCTGGGCAATTTCACAGGGCTTTTGCCACACTTAACTTCGTGCGTCCATTAGTTCTCGAATACTTATACAATCTCTAGATGAGACTTGCAAGTCTTCTTGCTCTCATATCAAAGTTATCACTTTAAGTAAAATTGTAATTGATGACTTGTGCTGTCCAAACAGATCAACATACTGAGTACACTTGAGCAAAGCACTATCCATCAAATCTTGTTTTTCATATGGAATAATCAGCTCCATCATTATCATTTCTAATAAATAGGCAACGCATTTTAGTGTTCTTAATAACAGCAAGACACTCATTTCTGGTGGTAGGTTTGCCATCCCATTTGTTTCAGTCATATGTATTCAACTGCAGAAGTGAATCATATTTACACAGGTAAGCAATAATGGCTTTAAAAAAAAACTGCATGCATGCACTATGTTAATATAAGTTTATTTTTATTCAAGGGAAAAAAAAGCATGAATATCTTTGAAAAAACTAGAGCAAAAAAAAATGTGTTTCAATTTTCATTTATCAATTACTTCATTTATTAATTGCTTCAATTATCAACTGAAATATCAAATTATCAGCTTCAATTATCAATCTCGTTCATGTTGGATCAACATATTGATTATCAATGATGACTGCCATATTTACCTTGATTGTCAGGATAGTGATCCTCCGAATTGTGAGCTTTGGTCTGTTTTCCAATTATGTCCTGAATTTTTTTTGAAAACTCTTTAATTATCTCATTTAATTCATTATTTTTGAAATCTTCAGCTTGTGAAGCAAATGTGTTCACTTCACCCGCATCCATATCGCTGAACAAATTAGAAAAATCAGAAAAGCCACCAGAATTGAAGTTGTGGAATCCTTCACCCATTTGCTGTTTTCTTGTGGCAGCATTCAAAGTTTCACTAAATTGTTTGAACAAGTGGCTAAAATCCACATCCTTAAACCCAGTGAAACTCTCTGTAGAACTTCCAGTCATGTCATAGACTTTTTTTTTGTGTGGGTTACCAAGTACTTCATAAGCTGGGAAAGAAAGCAAAAAACAATTATCTTCACTACACATTTTTTTTTTCACATAAACCTTTCTATTTTGGTTGTGTAAAGAAACAAGGACAAAAGATTTCAGGAACTATTTCATTCAAGTACATTTTCATGGTTAGGTAATGTGTAGGGTGTTATAAATATTTTTATTTATTTTCTCACGTTGATTTTTTAAATTCATGTTTACTTGAAGAGAAAGATAGGAAACATTTCTGAAGCAGAGACTAAAACACTCATACAGCCAGCTTTGAATCTTCTATAATTCTAAGTATCAGAGAATCTATTGTTCATAAAATTACACATGCTGTTAGTAGTTATCCTGTTGTTTCTATTGTACTAGTCCTCTGTGTCTCATAATCTTCTGTCAGAGACTTGAACTGAAGTCACGGTACCATAGTTCTTTGTTATTCACCACTAAATCTATTAATCCTAACTCATGTATATCCATCATTCTCTATAAAAGTCTAGTGTGATGATGACTAGTATAAAGCTAGTAACAGTAGAGTAGGAAAACAGCAGTAAATGGTGGAATGATCCAAGGGTGAGCAAAATGAAAAACAAGGGATATTAGAACCAAATGAGCAAAAATAAATTGTCTTTGGAGTACATAGATATGGTCTGGGAGGTAAGGGACAGCAGCTATGAAAAATCTGGGAATGCCTGAGGTAGACAGTTTTCAAAACAATAGGCAGAAGAAGGTGAGGGAGCAGAAACAAAGGAAATAAATAGAGCACATAGAAATCTAAAACACTCCAATATTTTGGCAGTGAGTCTTTGTTACAGACAATAGAAATGGCACAAAAAAAATAGATACAAACAGCAAAAAAATGGAGAATTGGGATTTCCAAATTATGTGACACAATTAATATTGCTGCTGTATCTAGGCCAACAGCCAGCAGTAAGAATAAAAGGTGAAACAACAACTTGGTTTGACATAAAACAAGGGGTCCGTCAGGGTTGCATGCCTTACTTATATACTGAAAATATAATGAGAAATGTTAGAGAAGATGTAGACAAAGAATATTACAATGCCATAACAATTGGAGGTTATGAATTACTATAAATTATATCTTCTGATGACACAGCATTACTGTCCACAACACAAAAAGGAAAGGAAAAATAACTAATAACAGAGATACAATGAGGAGGACATCTATCGCTCTTCAAAAAATAAAACAACTAAAGAAGCTGTGGAGGGGAACAGACAGAACTTCAAAAATAATATTTTTAAGGGCATGCATTTTTCCCATCGCAAAATATGCCTGTGAGACCTGGATACTACAGCTGAGAAACACAAAAATGCCTTTGAAAATAAATGCTACTAAAGAGTCCTTCAGATATCATGGACACAAAAAAGAACAAATATATCCATACTAAAAGAACTTAATATTGAATAAGGTTGGCTAGTAAGGAAGATTAAACAGAGAAAACTTAAATATTTTAGACGCATTAAACGTCATGATAATTTAGAGAAGACAGTCATAAATGAATGTCTTCTCTAAGTCATAAATGAATCCCAAAAACAAGCTATGGAGTCAACACAACAGGCAGAAGAAAAAGAGGTCAACCAAGTGAAACTCTAAAGAGGACATTGTTAGAGAGGCCAAATTAGTAGGCATAACATCCCTTGATGAGGTAGGAAAGCTCACCAAAAACAAGAAAACTTAGTGAACTACCACGCGAGCCTTATGTGACATTTAACGGCACGGGAAGGATGTAAGATTAAGTCATAAATACATGTACATTATTGTTAAAATAATTGTTCCCTGTTGTCACAATAAATCTTATGCTCAGAAAGTTAGCTTTTTATTGTAACATTTATTTACTTGCGACATTTAAAGTATGTTAAACTGTTAATGTTACGTGGACAGTGTTGAGTGTAGCGTTTTAAAGAAATAGCTATACAACAGAGGTGGCCAAAAAGCAGTTTGAGAGCCATGCACCCCTCTGACTTATACTGTGTGGCCTGGGGAAATGTATTGGCTGAATTCTTTGTTTTTTGTTTTTTTCTTAACATCACACATAATATAAACTTTATATGATACATTTTCAAGATTTTTTAAAAAGTAGAAACTAAGAATAATATTTTGATAAACTACTAGGACTAAACTATACAAGAAGTCATCAATACCTGCATACACCTGAGAGATGTGGTACTAAAATGGCTTGACCATTAACCAGGATAAGACAGAGTATATGAAGATATCAAGATACCAGGGGCAGAATGGTCCAGATTATATAAATGTTGGAGATATGATCATTTGGAAAGAAGAATCATACAAATATCTAGGCACAACCTTCAACAGAAGTAACATAGTAAGTGAGGAAATTAAAAGCAAGCGAGGAAATTAAAAACAGACTACAGACAGGGAATAAAATAAACTTTGCCTTGCCACACCTGTTAAAATCCAAAATCATGTCCCAAAACACCAAAATAACAATCTACAAAACTATAAGACCATCCATCTAATCAGAAACATGAAGTACAACAAAGAAAGATGAACAACAATTAAAGATCTTTGAGAACAAGATGCTATGATGAATCTCTGGGTCCATAAAGGGTGCCAACAGTGAGAACGGAGAGCTAGAAAGAACACTAAACTGAACAGCTTATTTAAATCCCAACAAATTATAAATATCTTGAGACTGAACAGACTGCGATGACTGGGGCATGTAGAAAAAATGGAAGAGAACAGACAAACGAAAATAATGTATACACAAGAGATGAGGGAAACAAGACCATGGGGTAAACCAAGACAAAGATGGAAAGACAACATAGAAAAGGATATAAAAGAAATTGGTGTCACCAACTGTGGAGAGAAGATTAGAAATAGAGAGGAATTGACGCGAATTTTATCTGCAGCAATGAGCCTTAATGATTTGGAAAACTGAAGAAGAAGAAGCTGGATTAAAAACAAATTGAATGTTCAATATTAGATGCTACTTTTAATGCTAAATTTGAATCAGTAATTAACATATATCAACATACAAGCCGGTGCTGACAACGAAGAAGATATATACATACATATATATATATATATGAATTTCGCATACCACTTCTCGATATTGTTGAAAACAAGTGCTGCCTTCTGGAATTCCGCCAGAAATCATCATTGCAGTCACAACGGACGAGGTTCTTGCGTATTCCAAACCACAATGACTGCTCACGTTTACTGAATGCTATATTTGCTATTGCTGCCTCCTAGCGGAAAACCACGGGAGCTCTGCATGCGGCCTTTTTTTACCCCCACCAAAAAAAAACTTGAAGAGGTTCTCTCTCTCTCTCTCTCTCTCTCTCTCTCTCTCTCTCTCTCACTCACTCACTCTCTCTCTCATGGCGTAAGAATTATCAACATCCGTTGCATAGTTTATTTGTAAACTATATATAACTTTTGTAATAAAATGTGCGCATAACAATAACAATGTGTGTAATATTTGTGTCTTATGGCTCTCACACATCTGAAAAGTTTATTGTATGTGGATGGCTCTTACTTTAAGCAAGTTTGACCATGTCTGCTGTATAACTTATAATACAGACATGAGAAATATATGCATTTAAAACAGAAAAAAGGTGAAATTTCACAAACAACACGGATAAATGACAAAATACGCCAAACATATCAACAACCTTTTCACTAGTCATTTACCGAGTAGGGGTTTGCTGATCTGCCATTGTAAATCTGACTCTTGCCACTTTCTTGTCTGTACCACAAATTCTAATATTTCTAATGTGTTGGGTATCATGAGGAAAAACTGGAAGAAGTGGAGAGTTTTGAATATCTTGGATCGCTACTAACTAATAATGGAGATACAATGAGGGAAATTAAAAGGAGGACATCTATCGCTCTTCAGAAAGTAAAACAAATAAAGAATCTGTGGAGAGGAGCAGACAGAACCACAAAAATAATATTTTTAAGGGCATGCATCTTTCCCATAGCAACATATGCCTGTGAGACCTGGACACTTAACAAAACAGCTGAGAAACACATAAATGCCTTTGAATGTAAATGCTACAGAAGAGTTCTCCAAATATCGTGGACACAAAAAAGAACAAATATATCTATACTACAAGAGCTTAATATTGAAGAAGGCTGGCTAGTGAAGAGGATTAAAGAGAGAAAACTTAAATATTTTGGACACATTAAACGTCATGATAATTTAGAGAAGACCGTATTGGAAGGATACATAATGGGAAAAAGAAAAAGAGGAAGACCAAGACGAAGATGGCTGCAAGACATCGTTGACGATCTGGAAATGGATGCAACAGCAGCAGGCCATCTTGCTCACAACCGAGAGGCCTACAGGAGTGCTGTTTGGGAGGCAAAGTTCCGCAAGGGACATGCAAATGAATGAATGAAATGGGTATCATAGAAAACTAAACAATAATTTGCTGTGTCACTGATTTCAGACTGAGCAATGTAGTTTGTGTGGATATTATCATTTGTTCTGGCATGTTTCACCTGAATATACTTTTTCCAAAGAAGCAGATGTTTGGTGTTTGTGAGAGCTGCTGAGTAGCTTCTCTCATGACAGATTGTATCTTATGACTGGCATAATGTGCACAATGACAACATACCATGTTTGTGGTTACAAGGTTCAGTTTCTTTGTGCGTGCGTCTTCAGTCTTCAAGTTCGTCATTTCATTCTCATCTGAGCAACGCTTTGTGCAGTGATCAACTCTTCTCTAGTCCTTCTAGCCAATGAAAATATTTAATGCCTTACATATATCATTGTGATGAAGCCACTGACAACAATTATTGAGGAAAGACGCTGGCGATGGTTGGGACATGTGCTCCGAATGACTGACAACTCACTACCAAAAATAGCACTAAGATGGAAACCACAGGGGAACAGAAGTAAGGGTAGACCGAAAGAGATATGGAGAAGAACAACAGAAAGGATGTTGAGCAATAGAGGGCTCACCTGGGCAAGAGCAGAAAAAAAGGGCGAAGGACAGGCATTTGTGGAAAACCCTTGTGGAAGCCCCATGTGCCCTGGGCACTTAAGGTTCAGAGAGCGAGAGAGATATATCATTGTATCTCAGTTTTGCTGTATCCTCTGGTCTCATTCTCTCCAGAAATTATCATATAATACTCGCATTTGCATGAGGACATGGTTGTCATTGTAATGTTGCACAGCTCAGTGTCATTCCTGTTTGCATTTTGAGTTATTTAATGACATTATGAAACTCATTGTGAATGTCGTGAAATGTTGCTTTATTATCCTAATGATAGTAGGACATATTTTTGCAACTGTTCAACCTCGTGTGTTATCAAGGTACAACCATATTCCTGCAATCATTTTTATTCGGTTTGGCTTGTTGGGCAGCTTCCAAGAACATTATAAAAACATTCAAGCATTTGTGATACCATGATATCCTTTCTTTTCATTCTATTAATGTTAACATTTTCTAGCTGATACAGAATGTGATTGTAGTCATTAGTGAATGGGACACTCCAGCATCGTATTTCTAATGTTGACACAATGTTGGAAACTCTGTGAGACAGAAAAAAATCTGCTTTGTCCAATTAATTGTACAGCAAGGTATTCAAAGGTGCTATTACCTCCAGAGAAAGACCAGTCATTAGCAAAGCAGGCAACCTATCAACATCAAGTAAAGACCAAAAGCAAAGATGGGCTGAACACTTCCAAGAAATACTTAATTGACCACATCCAATTAAATTAATAAATCTTGAAACCAATTTATCAGTCCCCCAACTAAATGTCAAATTAGATGAAGTTACACTGAATTAAATTGAAACAGCAGTGAATCTAATAGCTAACAACAAAGCTGCAGGTGAAGATGAAATAACAGCCGAAATGTAAAAAGCTATTTACAGTGACAACATGAGCCAACTACAAAGAATGTTTAATAAAATTTGGAAAGAAGAAAAGGTCCCTTCTAAACAGAAAAAAGGGAATCATTGTTAAAATACCCCCCCCCTCCAAAAAAAGGCAACCTCAGTGATTGCAATAACTGGAGGGGTGTAACCTTACTATCAGTTGTGTCAAAATTTTGTAAAATGATTCTGAATAGAATTAAGGATGTAGTGGATACTGCAATGAGAGAAGAATAGGCAGGATTTTGAAAACGGAGAAGCATATTGAAAAGCAGAAACCATTAATCCTGAATTTCATAGACTTTAAAAAAGCATTTGATAGCATATACAGAGGTTCATTGTGGAGAATTTTAAGAATATATGGAATAACTCCTAAAATTGTCAACATCACTAGAGATCTCTACAAAAGATATGTTTGTGCAGTCAAGACAGAAGAAGGAATGAGCGAATGGTTTCAGATTGAAACAAGGATGTATATTATCTCCATTGCTGTGATGGACAGTAATGGCCCAGACAGTACTTTTTGAGAGTTTGTTGAATCAGGTGTGTCCACTTTGTTGAAAATTGATAGTTTTTTCTAAAGGTTAAAAGTAGAATTTTTCTTAATAAAAAGGGAAATAAATAGTGTCATAATCTAAAATATAACTTTAAAAAGTTTTTAAAAAAAAACAAACTTCGCCAACAGAGAGGATCGAATCCATCCCCCGATGTTACCAACTCGCCTTTGTAGTACATAATCCATTTCCCCTTTTTAAAGAAAGGCGTAGAAGACATGCACAGTGGCTATACTACGAATAAGCAGTTCCCCCGGGGCGAACTTATTCGTAGTTTATTATTGATAAGCTCTCCCTTTGATAGCTGTCTGCTTAGATGGTTGTCCACTTAAAGAATAAAACCTAGTTTTCGCCTGGTTCAAGCAATTTAGTAACGTAAATGTTTGTTTTTCTTTCGGATGCATGGACATTATAGTCAGATCTGAAGTTTAGTAGAGAGAACTTCATGTCTTGTAAACATTAACATTCTGTACAAATAGTGCATGCTACTCTGGACTAAACCTATCCGTCACATGTCGCACTCTCAAAGTTAGTTACGAATATCTAGTATATGTATGTGGAATAGAAAACGGTCCCATTCCTAAAGTTATTAAGCTACGGACATCTTATATATATATATATATATATATATATATATATATATATATATATATATATGAATATGATAAGAGAACGGCTAAAAGCCTGCAACTAAGTTAATAGATAATAAGTCCAAAATATCTACAAAACATCCTCCGTCCCATAAAGAATACACAGTGAGTCATCAGCTCGTAGTGATTAGAAATATCTGCACCAGACAAAGAAGGCATGTTCGTGAAAACAACAACAACAAAAGTGCCAATCACAATGGAGTGTGCCCCATTGTATGTTCGGCTTGAAATGAAAGAGATATATACAGTGAAGAATATATGTCTTACGTTGGGTAGCGAAGCTAGAAAACATTTGTAACACAACATTTTTCTGACAGTTTATAATTTACTTTATATTGGTTTTTTTTCATTATTAATGCTAAAGTCTGATTTTCTAGGAGTTACTTTGCGATTTCTTAGCAGATGTCCCCACAACAAAACAACAGTATCATCTGTAAACAGAATGGAATGAATAGTAAAGTAATAAAAAAAAAAATGACACAATTGAAAAATCATGACAAATGCTGGGCCAACATCACATGTACTGTACTAACATGACGAACACCTTACAAGCTTACGAGACCTGCACTAAGAATATTTGACGAATCATGTATATACACCAAAAGATGTTTAAAATCTATGAATACGTAAAGCTAAAGTTACCCAGTTTTTAGAGGAACACGAACTGCAAATGTAAATGTTCACAAATATACTTTCGTTGTTATATAACTACCTTTAGTAATGTCCATGAATTTTTCCTGTGCACCTTTTTTCTTGTTTTTGTCTGGATGATATTTAAGCGCAAGCTCTCTAAATGCTCTCTTAATGTCTCTCTCTGAAGCAGTACGCTGTAGCCGTCTATAACATTTTTGCCAAATAGGTCCAAATCTTTTCTTTTTGGTCATTAATGTAAGATCAAATATAAACAGATGAGATATCGTGTGGAAGTCATACACTTTTTGCTATTAAACAGAGAATGCATATTTCCGTAGAAATGTTTGCCGTATTCAGTTTGGCCAATAATTTGTCGATCTCAAATCTTCTCTGAACTATGCATGCATAAATATATACTACTGGATAAAAGGGGCCGGTTTTTTCAATTCGTATGAAAACTAAATCAACTGACTAACAAATAAGCCATTAGTACAAAAGAAAAGAGCATTTAAAACTGAACAAATTCAGTCATTTCATTTGCAAATCGGAATAGGAATACACATACAGCAAGCTGGCGAAATCGCTCACCCCTCGTCCAAAAATTCACAAGAGTGGTCTTCAAACAACAAACATGTCAGTATCGCGTTTGGCCACCGTTCGCTGCGAGAGATTCGACTCACCGTTGCCTCATCGAGTCAACCAGGGTTGTTAGGACATTCTGTGGAATGGCCTGCCACTCTTGTTGAAGGAAAGGGTTAGATGGGTGACATCAACATGATTTATCGAAACCTGTCTGCCTAGGACATCCCAAATGCGCTCAATGGGCGACAGATCGGTCGGCCGAGCTGGTCAATCGATTCTAATGATCCTTTGCTGTTGAAGAAAATCTTCCACGACGCGATCCCTATGTGGTCTTGCGTTATCGTCTTGTAGGATTGCCCCTGCACCCATGGCTTGCATGGTAGGCTGGACAATGGGTTGTAGAATTTCATTCAGGTATCTCTGGTTCTAAGGACTGCAAACGCGCCACAAACAGCCTCTGGCAGTCAAGTCCAGCTCCTGGCCTTCCCGTGGCAGAACTGTTTAAACTGACAGGAGAAGGGGCGAGGGCGAATATCTGGCGCCTGAAAACCAGTTACTTAGGGTAGATGAGTGGCACGTTTGGTAGCTCATCTGCCGCTGTTGGCGAGATCTCCAGCTGCCGTGCGTGGAGCGGTGCTCCTCCCGGCCAATGAAGAAATTTGCAAATGAGGTTGCCGCGCAGTATCACTGCGGAAAAGGTGGTAGAAAGGATAAAGCGAAGCAAACAGTCAAATCACGGCACCTCTGGTTTGGAGGTCGGCCACGTCCTGAGTGCAGTCATATCGGGTGAAATGCATGAACCGGCTTGTCCCAGAGTACACTGCTGGCGAGACTCTTCAAATGCCGCACGTGGAGTGAAGCTCCTCCCGGTTAAGGAAGTAAATGCGGAAAAGAAATAAAGGTTGCTGTGCGGAGCCGATGGGAAAAGGTGGTGGAAAGTGAAGTTTAACCGGTATGTCCAGTAGTATCGCTACGAGAGCTATACCACGGCACCTCTGCTCTAGAGGCCGGCCACGTCCGAAATACACCTACACTGGTGAAATATGCCTAAACCGGCACACACCAGGGGTGGAACTTGATGGCTAGACATGTCATGCCACCTCCGCTCTAGAGGTCGGTAACGCCTGATATACACCCATACTGGTGAATTTTGCCTAAACCGGCTCATACCAGGGGTGAATCTTGAAGGCTATGCATGTCACAGTACCTCTGCCCTAGAGGTCGGTCCCGTCCCAAACACGCCCATACTGGGATAATGCCTAAACCGGCTCAACCCAGGGGTAGAAGTCACTAGTGGCGAGGATTCGTCCTCCTGGACAAAAGCTCCATCCTGGTCACAACTAGGAAGGGTAGCGGCCACGACCGCAAAATGCTGAAGTCGGAGACACTGGACCAGGGAAGTCTAGATAGGCAACCACCTCTCACCTGGCGGGGATGTTTGCGTATCCTAACCACGCTGAGGTTTTCCGGTGAGAAAGTCCAACCCTGGACTGGATGGGCAACCACCTCTCACCTGGCGGTGATACACGGGTATCTCAAAACACGTCGAGGTTTTCCGGTGAGAAAGTCCAACTCTGGCCTGGGTGGGCTACCGCCTCTCACCCAGCGGGGATGCACTGATATCCTAAACACGTCGAGGTCTTCCGGTGAGAAAGTCCAACCCTAGACTAAACTGGTGCAATGAAAACCACGGTGTCACGCAATCCCGCTTCCGAGACCCACCAAGAATACAGGCTAAAGCACTGTGATACTCTGAACCCCTTGTGGTCCTCTCGTGGATCTCGTGTGGTCTATTTTGGACCACACAGGGGACCACGGGTCCTAATGAGGACCACAGGCGTGAATTCAGTAGGTTCACAGTGCGGTTTTTGGTGGTAGAAGTAAACGAAGAAGAAGAAGGTATCTCTGGACGGTTAGGGTGCCATGAATGACATGGAGGGGAGTCCTGCCGTGCCTGCTGATGCCAGCCCAGACCATGATTGATCTCCCTCCGTAACGATCCATCTCTTGGATAGTGGCGTCATGGAACCGTTCCCCCTAGCCTTCTCCAAACACGGATTCTGCCATCACTGAAGGACATACTGAAGCGGGATTCGTCCGTGATAAGAATTTCACCCCACCGGCACCTCGTCCAACGGATGTGCTGCCGGCACCAGGCAACTCTAGCTCTGCGGCGAGCTGAAGTAAGAGGTATTCTTATTGCTGGTCGTCGTGAAGCCAGCTCAGATTCTCTTAAACACCTGCGAATTGTTCTGCCGCTAACACTGACGTTTGCCATATTCATTAGCTGGTTTCTGACAGTGGAAGACGTTACTGTCCGATTGCGAAGTGTTGACAGCTGCAGGTATCTGTCATCTTGTCTACTTGTACAACGAGGTCGGCCTGAACGATGCCTGTCTTCAACGTCTCCGGTTGCGCGAAATCGCTCTATGCCTTTGGATGGTAGAATGGGACATCCCCGAACGCCTTGCAACTTCACGGCCAGATAAACAGCTTACAACCAAGGCTATGACCCGATGACGGTCAAAGCTGTTAAAACGCCTTCGAGGTGGCATGGTGTTTTTCAAATGACAAAAATACCCCTAAACCGCTTTAATAAAAATGATTGGAAGGTGATAAGTAGTGTTCACTAATGATGCCTCTTGCACGTTCAGTACAAATCAGCACGATTTAAGTACTTGCTGGGTCATGCTGACACTTAAAAATGCCCTAACATTTTGTCTAGGACGATGCTACTGCACGTGATTTTTATACTTGTTGTGATGAACAGTTGGTGTTGTTTATGCCCCGGCTGCATAGAGGACTGCCTGAGAATACAATTTAATCAAGATTCTGCAATAAATTTATTTAGTTTTAGTCTTACATCTTACATCCTTCCTGTGCCGTTGAACGTCACATAGTTGTTTGCCAAGTTTTCCTGTTCTCGGAGAGTCTTTCAACTTCATCAAGGGATGTTATGCCCACTAAACTGGCTTCTCTTAACAATGTCCTCTTTAGAGTTTCATGTGGTCTACCTTTTTTTCTTCGGCTTGTTGTGCTCCACTTGATAGCTTGTTTTTGGTTTTCTCTGATTTTATTCTCATCACATGGCCTACATATGTCCATCTTTTTTTTCTGATTACCCATGAGACAGGTTGTTGTTTGCTCATCTGTCTTATCTCTCTGTCTTATCTCTGCGTTGTTCTTGAATTCGTTCAACTTTATACCAAGTATTTTCCTTAGGCATTTGTTTTCAAAAGAGTCTAATTTGTTGTCTATTTCTTTAGTTGTTTTCCAGCTTTCGTGTCCATAAATGAGGGTGGATATCACATTTGAATTGAATAATCTTAACTTGGTTTTTGTGCTTATAACTTTTAAATTCCGTGTTCTCAAGATTATTGAAGGACAATGCTGTTTTTGCAATTCGAATTCTAACTTCCTTTCCAGGTCTGTGTAGCTGCCAAGGTATGCAAATTGATTTACTTCATCAACAATTGTTCCTTCTACGTATATTTTTCATTATTGATTAATGAGAAGTTTCATTATTTTTGTTTTGTCTTTGTTAATTTCAAGACCTATTTTGTTCGCCAAGGAAGACAGGGAATCTGTTTTTTCCTGCATCGATTTCACATTGTCACTGATAAGAGTTACGTCATCTGCAAAATCAAGATCTTCTATTTGGGTCCCATGTACACAATCAATGCCGGTTTCACCTGCACAACATCTTTTCATTTTATAATCTGTTGCAATTCCAAAAAGTTTTAGTACGTCAATCAAAATAAAAATATGCTTGGAATTAATGACCGCCCCTTAACTTTTGTCAGGAATGTGACGACCACCGGACTATCAGCCTCTCATGTCAAATAACGAAGCTACTTCTGAGAATAATTATGAGAAGAACAAGGAAAAAGATAAAAATGGAAATAGCAGATGAACAGTTTGGATTTGTTGAAGGAAAGGGAACACACAATGCCATTTATGCTTTACGAACACTAACAGAAAGAGCTTTAGAAGTACAGAAAGATCTCTACTTATGCTTCATTGATTACACCAAGGCATTTGGCAAGGTGAAACATAGTGAAATTATTAAAATCCTTGAAGACATCAATATAGACGGCAAAGGCTTGAGGATTGTAAAACATCTATACTAGCAGCAAGAAGCAGCAGTTCGAGTTGAAAATAGAATTGGAAAATATCAACCTATAAAACAAGGGGTGCGACAAGGATGTGTACTATCTCCAGACCTTTTTTCTCTGTACAGCGAGAATATTCTAAGAACAATCATCACAGAACCAGGCATAACAATTGGAGTATACAATATTAACAACCTTCGGTATGCTGACGACACAGTACTGATAGCGGAGAACCAACAAGACCTGCAAAATCTCTTGGATAAAGTCGCCAAAGAAAGTGAACAGAAAGGCCTTACTTTGAACATCAAAAAGACAGAGACTATGGTTATATATAAGAAACAGAATCCACCAGCATGCAGTATTCAATTAAACGGAACCATTCTAAAGCAGGTGCAGAAATTCAAATACCTTGGAGCAGTAATAACTTCAGATGGGAAATGCAAAACAGAAATTAGGAACAGAATAGGCCAAGCAAAGACTGCATTTCAGAGAATGAGAAACATATTAGCTAACACATCGTTATCAATGAATGTTAGAAAACGAGTCCTAAAATGCTATATTGAACCTATCTTGTTATATGGAAGTGAATCATGGACAATAGGCAAGTCTGCACAAAAATCATTGGAAGCAGCAGAAATGTGGCTTATTAGAAGAATGTTGCGAATCCCCTGGACAGCAAAAATAACTAATGAAGAATGTATGAGAAGAGCTGGAGAGACAAAAAAACCTTGTGAGAAAGATAAGAGAGAGACAATGTACTTTCATAGGACATGCAATGAGAAGAGGGGGCATTGAAAATATTATAACAACAGGAAAAATAGAAGGAAGAAGATCAAGAGGAAGACCAAGAGAAATGATACTGGACAGTCTGACGGGATGATGTGAGAGGAGATCACCAACTGAACTGATGGCCTGCATGAAGGATCTGGTACTCTGAAGAAGCATAATAGCCAACGCCAGTCGACACGGCACCTGATGATATATATATATATATCATAAAGTTAAACAAGCACCGAGACAGAAACGAATCTAACAGCACAGGTGTGGATTACTCGATTACCTATCGCCATTTATTATGAAATGATCTTGAAAGTGAGACGAATCACTTCATTTGATTTGGTTTTTAACACGCTTTTGTTTAATTTGACACGTCTGAGTATCCTGATGTACAATCTTAAAGCTAAAAGGGGGGGGGGGGGGGTAACTGGTGTAATATCTTTCACTTATATTCCCCGTCCCGGGGTTGTAGCCTTTACGTTTTAATTTTGCATAAATAAAAATTTTTTTTTAATTGTGAGTAAAATTTTTAAAAAATAGATGTGCTTTTCAGGTGCACTGTGGAATGGGCTAATCTTGGTTCTTCGAAATTCGGCCGTTTCGGAGGGTCAAGTGTTGGCCTATTTCGCAGTTGTCTTAGCTGGTCACGTGATGTGTTGGTCGGTTGGGGTAATGTGTTGAGCTGGTACGCTTGAGATTTGAGCCTAGTGGTGGCAGCATGTATTCTGGGGAACCCATGTCGTAGTATGTTTGAGGCGTTTGACGAAGTTATCAAATATATATTTGTAATGTTGGATACAAGGATTGTCTAGCTATGAACCCAGGTGCTGTTCCAAGCCGGCTGATGTTGATGACGTTTATATACGCAAGTTTTTGTATGTCGGATGCAGAATTGTGTACCGTAAGAAGTGTTCAGTGTGGAGTGTTTAATGGTGTGTTTAGTGAATTAAGATGTTGAAATGCATAATTGTTTATTATTGTAACTTTTCATTATCATGCTTCATGAATGCACAAGTTTAACTTTTTATAGACACTGGAATGTGATTTCTCTGTGTTTGTGTGTGGCGCACGTGTTTGTGATGCTCAGTGTCTAATGTACTTGATTTATAATGATATGCTATGTTCATCTTTCATTATCATCACTGAGTCATCGTGGTTTAATTTATGTGCCATCGAACCATTTCATATTTGCACTATATGTTTTATATGTTGGGCGCAGACAGCCTCTGCGTATATATGTGATACAGAATATGTGAACTGGTAAGTTAGCCCCTATGTTGTATTAAAGGAGTGTAGCCAGTTCTAAGTTATTGATGAAGATGTATTATAAGAGTTAAATGAAGACGAGAGATGAATAGAGATATTGAATAGTTAAGGGCGTCTTTTGGAGTGCCGCTTTTGGTTGTTTCACGCTGATGTGTCAGGGCGTGCTCATATTTCTCGTCCCTGGTGTTTAATTGCTGTGGAGAGTCCCATTGTATGTGTTTATATGTTGTCTGGTGTAAACGTGTGTGGTGTCTAGTGTTGTTAATAAACCAAACCTTTATTTTTCCTGGATCAGATTTGTGCCTTTTGCGTACTTATTAATTGTTGGAGGAGCTAGAGAATGACTGAGATGACAAGTTCATTTTCCAGCCACAAAGATTATTTAAGGGAGCTTATATGGACACCAGCTGACAGAGGAAAAGAACATGGGTAGGGTCGCCAGGCTCAATAATATAATAAAAATGATTGAATTCGCCAACTCACTTAATAATAACATAAAATTCACTTATGAAATTTTTTTAGACATTAAAATATCTATTGACACAATAGACACAGCTGTACTTCATTGGGCACCATCACATTACATTAAGCTAGTGCTTTAAGCCATGATCACCTTAGAAATCTCCACTGACGGCCATTTGACGGCAACAAAGAACGACTTAAGAGATGACGAAGTGAGATTGGAGGTGAGAAGCGAGATGAGGGAGAGAAGTAATAAGTAGAGAAGATAACGTAAAATAAGAATTAATAAGGAGAAATAAGAAGCAAACAGTAATAATCACATCCCCAACTCATCACAATCAAATCTAAACCCAAAACATAATTAATTAAATAATAAAATATTTTATACCACGACTCTTCTTCTCCATGTTTTTAGTCTGTTGTCACGTGATGAGAAGAAATGATCAGAGAATCCCAAAACAAGCTGTCAAGTGGAACACAACAGGCCAAAGAAAAAGAGGCAGACCGCGTGAAATCCGAAGAGTACATTGTTAAGAGAGGCCAAATTAGCAGGTATAAAAATCCCTTGATAAGGTTGAAAGACTCCATTTTTTCCAGGGTAGCTCATAAATGCCATCCTCCCCCTCCCGACAAATCATTATCCAAGATGGTGTTAGTATGTTCGAAATTTTATTTTGGAACTGAAAGTAGCATTTCTGTCGTAACCCAAACTCACAGGATAATACATTGCCACGGGAAAATCATCAAGATTTACAATAGTACAATAAAGATGCATGTCCTGTATCTTCACTTATTATAAACTTTCTTTCCATAATTGAGTTCTTATAAAGTTCACCACTAAAAACATTTTCCATACATTTTGTATGCTTCAACAAAATGTGTAATGCTTTACTAGGAGAAAAGAGTTAAAACATTCTGTTTTATATTCCAGTATTATTCTGTGATGGACACCACAGGGGAACAGAAGTAAGGGTAGACCAAAAGAGACATGGAGAAGAACAACAGAAAGGATGTTGAGCAATAGAGGGCTCACCTGGGCAAGAGCAGAAAAAAAGGCGAAGGACAGGCATTTGTGGAAAACCCTCGCGGAAGCCCCATGTGCCCTGGTCACTTAAGGTTCAGAGAGAGAGAGAGAGATTATTCTATCTATGGACCTATCCCATATTAGAAGTTGGGTAATTATTTATTTGACAATGTGACAGTCATCTTACAAATGAAAGTGTGATACACTGGAGCACCTCTGAGTTATCTAACTTGTCCCGATTGTTCATTATTTTGCATCCGATACACAGATATTAGCTGCTAATTTTTTAAAAAACTTACTCCTGGTTAGCTCGATACTTCTATTTCAATAAGATGCAGGTCTGACTGATTAAAACTTGTGCCTTAAATATTTAATTTTATGTCACTCTACTTCCTTTGTCTACACCCACGCCCCCCCCCCCCTTACGACCTAGCGATAGATGGTCAAGTGTAGACTTTATGCCATTAATTGCTGATTTGAAATAGCCTGTATATGTGTACTTATTCCACGTGATTTTAGTAAAATGCTGAACAGTGTATCAGTTGAAATATTCCGTTATGAGCGCGATTTGAATTGTCGCCAGACGGCGCTTCTGTCCTAGTGTCCAGAGCTTTGGTATATGTGGTTTGATCAATTTTAATCATAATTTTTTTTCTTGTAGCAGCTTTTCATTATTTTTGTCTTTGTCACGGCTCAAAATCATGAGTTATTCGCATAAATTAATAACTGCATTTTTCTTTATGATGACCATTTCATTAATTACGAGTTCTGGCAACCATTAAGTATGCACTGCGTAATGAATGGCCCAGTAAAGTGAACTTCACAAATAAATAAAGTAAACTTAATCTCATCTTACTTTCTTCGCTTCACTTTTCACATATGTGGAAAAAAAACAGAATGAAAATATTAAATAATCACAGGTCACAGAGTAGTAAAAATGAAGTCCTACCGAAAAACCACTCAGTGTCTCAATAGTATCACTTCTAAAACTGTAACGAACAGGCAAGTTGCAAGACCAGCGTAACTGAATCTGTCGACAAATGAAATGCCAAACGCAAATATACAATGATTGATCAACAAATGAGAGGTTAGAAAGCATACGACAAAGCACGCCATTGGTTACATTAGTCATGTGACTTGCAACATGTATATTGGAATCTTGGCTGTCATTTCATTTACTTGTTCGAAGCGAGTTATACTGGGCGCTGGCTGATAGGAGCCACACCATGTTCTTCTCACCTATGAACTGCGAAACTATTGCTCTTTGCACCAGACGTTGCAATGATATTGAAAGATAGGCATATTGTACATGATTTCTGTGGTTTGCTTGATCTCTATTGGACCAAGGGACCAGCTTATCGGTAGATTCGATCGCTGTGGAGACCACGACGCACCCCATTTTTGTCGTTTCAAAAAAATACACGTTATCCTATTATTGCGAGGGCGTTAGATGGCCGGGTGGATAACGCGTTGTCCTTTCGTAGCTAGGCGGTGGCTTGTCCCATCGGAGTCCATGGTTGGAGTCATAGTCATTCTCTTACTATTTTTCTTTTTCTCAGGTCTAAAGTGCTTTGCCTACTATTTTTCGAAGGCTAACACTTTAACATTGTGCTAAATCACTTTACTGTGCCTCGTTGTTTCTCATTTGATAAGTTTGAGCCTGATTATTGGATGCATTGCCATGTAACAAAATAAGGTTGTGACCAGCTGTAGTCTCAGATTCTGACAAACGTGGCGTCGCGTCTTTGCTCGGCAGGACTTCGATCTAGGGTTTAGCAGTGCCATTACTTGACAGTCCTAAATGTAAAGTATAAGAAGTAAAGAACCAAACTGCAGGACTTTCTCTTTAAAAAATAACATAATATCTCAGCATTCAGAAAATTAACTTAAGACACATTCAGAAAATTAACTTAAGACAATCTTCTTCATGAATGGCTACATTTTTTTTTTACGACGAATAAAGTACGAAATTATCACGGTGGTCAAAATATCTATACCAGCTGTAGAGGTTTGAGACAGTGAACTGTAAAAACTTCTGCCCAGTGGTTATACGATTTGAATTGCCATTTTGTTTTTATCAGCCGCAGGGGAAAAGTGAAGAATGAAAACACTTGATTATATGCAATTTTAAAATTAACGTTGAGGCTGTCTGACACAGAGCTAAATAGGAGGAAAGGATGAAGACATAACATTACAGAACATCATCACCTCAACGATCAGCCTTAATATGGGCCTTCATAAACATACTATCCCAGACCAGTGCTGTGCAAATATTTTTGCTCTCGATCCCATAAAACTTTCTGCCATACCTAAAAGTTATTATAATTTTTTAATCGTTTAAATATATATTTGACTGTAATTTATTATACAGTTAAATTGCGGATGAATACATATTCTTCTTCTTCTTCTTCTTCTTCTTCAGCTTTCCAAGCCATTAAGGTTCATTGCTCCAGACAAAGTTCGTCTCCATTCCTCTCTATTCCTAATCTTCTCTCTCCAGTTGGTGACACCAATTTCTTTTATATCCTCTTCTATGTTGTCTTTCCATCTCTGTCTTGGTCTACCCCTTGGTCTTGTTTCCCTCATCTCTTGTGCATACATCATTTTCGTTTGTCTGTTCTCTTCCATTCTTTCTACATGCCTCAGTCAGCGTGGTCTGTTCAGTTTCAAGACATTTATAATTCATTGGGATTTAAATAAGCTGTTCAGTTCAGTGTTCTTTCTAGCTCTCCATTCTCCACTGTTGGTATCCTTTATGGGCCAAAAGATTCTTCTTAGGGTCTTGTTATATAATATATGTACATAATATACATAATACATAATATACAATAATATATTTATTTTTAGTTTGGCCCACACCATAAACGTTATACACTATAGAAACAACTGCCAAAACATACGTAAAGCACAAGACAAACATATACAACAAAATTAAAATATCATAATGTGTCTTGTCTTGTCTTTTTCTTCCTCATTTACTGTTAGGTGTAGAGGTGAAGTGCAGTTGTCTCCCAATGGCTCGCCTGTTGGCTTCGTACACTGAGATGTTCAGGGACTCTTCTATACCATCGGTCCATCGTTTGCATGGGTAGCCCCTTCCTCTGCCTTTGTGTGGTCTATAAAACATTGCTCTCTGTGGTACACGTTCTGTTGGTAGTCATCATAATGTGTATGAAAAGAATATTTGAAAACATATTACAGTTATAATATACTATGCTGAATGGAACCCCAGGCGCACAAGAATTAATTAGGTCAAATACAATAGACGTCATAGTATGGAAATGTGCCGGTTTTAACTAAGTTTTGATCATATGCCATTTCTTCAAGGACTTTTTCATTTGTTTTTCTGACTCTTCATAATAATTGCGAATCTTTCTGGAGGGAAGAGAGAGAGAGAGAGAGAGAGAGAGAGAGAGAGAGAGAGAGAGAGAGAGAGAGTGATACAGTGTTAACCTAGCCAGAAGAAGGTGAAATAGATGATTATAGTCGGGGTAGAGGGACTTAATGTGATGCTGTGAAAAGGTTCTGAACTATGTGTAACAAGTGAGAAGGGAGTGGAGCTTGGTGGAGAGGGGTTATGGTTGTTGAAGAGGAGAATGTCAGGTGTAGCTGAATAACGAGTTCAACCCGTGTGGTTCCAGCGTCCCATAATCCTGAATGTAGCGGTTCTCAAGCGCTAGGCGGCTTGTGTCGTCTGCGTGACAGTGTTTGATGGCTGTTACCAGAAAATCAGATTTGCCTCTGTGGTTGTGGCCATTGGAATGATTCGGGACTGGTTTCGAAGTATGCCGGGCGATATCATACAGATGTTTTTGCATGTGGTCCCTTAATATGAGGCCAATCTCACCAATATACGTTATCTTGCATCTTTTGCATTCGATGACATATATCACATTACAGGACTCACATGTGAATCCCTTATGCAGAGTGAGGATAGTTTTGGGAAAGGTGATCGTTTTTGTTTCCCAGATTACAGGGCAAGTAACACAGCGGGGGCGGTTACATTTTCTAGTGTCAACATATATATAAAGCTCCGCTTCAAGTGGCTGTAGACGAGGATGCCCTTAAGATTTGGCTCACGCTTGCATGGTAATATGGGTGGATCAGGGAAAATGTCTCGAGGTCGGGATCTAGTTGGATTAGTGGCAGATGACGATAAAGATTTTTTTAAATCATCTGACCATGCAGGTGGAAAAGCAGTACTAACTTAACTCTGTCAGATGGAATAACAGCCTTTTTTCTGAATGCCTGTTTGCAGCTCACTAAAAAGATATGATTGAAGGCTTCATGGAGGACATTTTCTGGGTTGTGGCGATGACGGAAAAATTCTAATAAATTGTTAGACTGATCTATAAAGTCCAAGTTATCCTGACATACGCGTCGAAGACGGATGAGTTGGGAGTATGGAATGGAGTTCTTACAGACTTCAGGTTGGGAGGAGGTGTAAAGTAAATAGGTGTGGCTGTCGGTGGGCTTGTAAAATACAGAGGTGAAAAGCCTGTTTGTGCCAATAGATATTTTAATGTCTAAAAGAAAATTCATAACTGAATTTTATGTTATTATTAAGTGAGTTGGCAAATTCAATTAATTTTTTTTAGGTCTTCCTGTGGCATACTGGAGACTCCAATACCATCATCGTCAATGTACCTTTTATAGAATTCTGGAAGTCTGCCAGTGTAGGTTTCCCAAAATTTGACTTCCAGAAAGCCCATAAATAGACACGCATAACTGGGACCCATTTTCTTTCCCATGGCAACACCACTGATTTGCTCGAAGTATTCGCGTTGAATTCGAAAGAATTTAGGTTTAGTACTAGCTATGTGAGTCTTATTATTATGCCCGTGTTAGTGTCTTTGTCGAGAAAAAAACCGGAGTGCTAAGAGTCCATCTTCATGGGGGATAGAGGTGTATAGGGAACAGACACCAAGGAGAAAGATGTCATAAAGTGTGGTGTTGAGAGAGTGTGATCGCATCAAAAGTTGTTAAGGCATGGTTGGTATCTTTAAAAAAAGAGGGTAGTTTTTGTACTAGCAGCTGAAAAATGCTGTCAAAAAAGTCAGAAATGTGCTCAGTGGGGCATGAACACGCTTATACAATGGGACGTCCAGGATGACCAGGTTTGTGGATTTTAGGAAGAAGATAGAAGGTGGTGTTGCCCTAACAGCTGTCCCTGATGTGAAGAGAAACAGTTTGGGGTGGGAGGCCACTTTCTGTAATCAAGTCTTTAATGGCTGCTTCCACTTTATCATTATTTGAAAGTGTAGCATCGTTTTTACGTGGGGCATAGAATTTTGTATTGGTGAGTTGGATATATATTGCGTCTTCCGCAATATATAAATCTTTTTTTTTCCAAACTAGGGGAATTCCTATCTCGTTAGCCAGTCTAGGCTTGTTACGGGGGGTATATTGAAGAGGTGGGATAGAGTCTTGGTCAGCTTAAAGCAGTGTACGAGAGATAACTGTTGTTTTTACAGAAAGGGCAATTATGATTCTCTTTTTTGAACTTTTCCGTGGTCGGTCGAGATCCTTCTAGAATGTCACGTAGGCTGAGAAACCCGTGACAGAGACTTGTGGGAGAGACTGCAAGTATGCAGTCTATCTACGTCTGGATGTGAAACTGTGTGCATGGACTTTTGTACTGTTAAGAAGATGGATGTCTTGTTACTGTGATTGGAATGATCTGTAACGTATGATTGGGCCTGCCACCAGTGTACATTTTCGACATTATTTTCCATTATCATCAAGTTCATTGATTGTTGTGTTACTGACAGGCTGTCTTGACTTCCCATACATGTTCGTGCCAAAACATTGGTTAGTAAGAATCTGGAGAGTGAAAATGGGTCTGGAGACAGTGGATAGCTAATCTAGAAACTAATCAGTTTAGAGAACAAAGGCCTGGCACATAAGTCTTCAAGCTATGGTTCGCCAACCCGGACGCTAGCATGTCAGCTATGGATCGCTGACTGCCAGATTGGATAGCGCCTCCCCCTCTCCCCACCACAAAAAATAGATAAGAGAATCTCCAAAATATTAGCTAAAAAGCTCTCCATAATAATCCTGAATTCAGCAAACAACAATTAATGCTGAACGATACGAAATATAAGTCACATAGGGAGATCATCTCAATTCCTTAAAAACAGCTTTCAGTTTCTCTTTGTCAGACTAACCGGAAACCTATAAGCTACATATGCGATGTGTATGAAGAATATTTCATTTGCCTGCAAATAAATGTGTATCAAATCTAAATTCTTTTTTAATATTTATAAAACATTGAAAAGAAAGAAACCATGAAGTTATCATTAATGAAACAATTGACTAGCACAAGCTGGGAAGATTACAACCACACCCTAAAGAAAAGTCTGTGTTGGCAACAAAAGACTTGCATAAGAGGAATGTGACAGATATAAGAGATAACGCTTGCGGTAAAACTGGTTATAGTAATAAGGTAAGTAGAGGTGTAAGGTGTAGCTTTACAAAGCGACAGAAGCAATGAGGACAGTGAGAAAGTCATCCTGGATAAGAGGAAAGTCAGGCATATGTACTGCATTTCCGCCATAAATACGCAACAGCGTGTAACACGTACCAATAAATTCGCAAGTAGTATTTTGAAACAGAACTAAAAAGCTCCATATTTTCCATGAACTTCATAGCCATTCTCTCAATGCAGTTGCGGTCCTAGAGTATATGTCATCTGGTATACAGCACTCGTAGCTAACGCTACTTTCTTGATACAAATTATGACTACGGCTTTAACATAAATCTATTCAATACCTTAACAAATTTAGCAAGGATTTTATTGTACAAAAATAAGAACTAAAGTATACTTTATATGGGCATTTTAACCATTTTAAGCATTACTGTTTAGTACTGAAAATTCATAAACATGCGAGGTTAATGATGCCGATTTTTGCCCATGTTTGATATGAACATCAAAATAGCAGTGGCCATCTCGTATTTACAGCATCAAAGTACCATAATAATCTTACAGTAATGTAATTTTTTTCTGTTTTTCTAGTCAACTGATGATCCATTCATAATCAAAAGTAAAGAACACAAAATGTCAAGGCAGATAAACATGGGACGTCACTAAACATCTAGAAACAAAGTAAGGCTATCGAGTTGACCATCGTCTTTTACACTTTAATATTATTTTGATTTGTAATCATAATTTAATCATTTATACTCGTATACTGCATTATGGGGCTGTCAGGATACTAATGTGTTAAACATGGTGTTTAGGTGTTGGTCTAGCATCAGTAACCTCTAACCCAATGTCTGACCAAACCTAACTGTTGGGTATAAGATGTAGGGTGATTTTTAGAGGAGCTTTGAAAAACAAAATACGTCCTATATGAGAGGAATGCGGTATATGACTTCAAAACCTGAAGAAGTACGAAGATTTTTTTTAATGACATGCTTAAGAGTACAACATTTTCACACAATTATATATCTGTTTTCCCAAATTAATGATGTTCCATGTAAGCCTGACAAATAAATCAATTGAATGCCTATTTATGTGGGGTCCATGTTATTGAACAAGTATCAAGAGTTTACTTCCTGTAAACAAGGTAAGCTGTGCACAATTTTATTTTGGATTTATGCAAGGTCGTTAATGTTTATACTACATAAACACTGTGGTTTTATGTACTATATACAAAAACAGCACAAAATATAATAAAAGAAGAAAAATGAAAAAAAAAAACTTAGCTTTGTGGCATCCCTTCTTGTACACAATACAACAGAATGCGCCTTAAAGATGAGGCTGGGAGACCATAAAGGAAAACAAATTGAACCAATCGGATGTTAGCAGCGGTGAAATGAGAGAACGATACGGGTTGGGGGCGGGGGGGGGGGGGGAGGAAAGAGATCAGGAGGCAATAAATACCTCTAGGCCGCTAGAGAAAAAGGTGGTGGTGGGGGGGGGGGGGGAAGGGCAGCTGGGAGATGAAACTGAAGAATAAAGAACTGTACCGAAATGCACGGGGCTAAGACAAGAAAGTAAAGTGTAAATAGCAGAAAATAGGTGGAAATCTAAAAAAGTTTAAAGGAAGTTAAATATATTGTTAATTCCAGCTGGGTGGAGACAGCCGGCCTGGAAAATAAGGCGCTGTTCTAGAGCCTTCCGAGATCGTACATCAGAAGAACAGGAGTGGATTGCACTAACAAAGATGTCCCGTTTTCACCTGTGGTTTTTCTGGCAAGAATGTGCTACAGGGGTCCATGCCCTCTTGGAAATATCGTTAAGATGTTGATGAAAACAGTCTCCTAAGCGTAAACCAGTCTCCCTATATACTTCATATTGCAATGGTTGCACATAATGGCATAAATGACATTGCGTGAAGTGCAGGTGAAGCCCTCCTGAACTGATAACGTGGAGTTAGGGAAGATCTGGCTAGCCTCAACAACAAACAGGCAAGTGTTGCAACTACAACGTATCCAACGTCTGGTACCACAAAAAGTGTCCTCTGTCTTAGGGTGACTTCTAACTAATGGGTCCCTGAGGTTTTTGTCCCATCTGTAGGCCACTAATGGGGGTTCCCCAAAGAGTTCATGTTTATCAGGCTCGGTCTGGAGGAGATGGAGATGGTGAAACATGTTCTTAGCTGCCAGACTATGGGGGTGGTGCGTATGTACAAGTTTGACTCTGTCCAAGCTGGAGTGCGGTTTAGGAGTGAGGACTTGTTGCTGCGATATATCACTGATGCGGTTCAAAGACGATGTGAGAACATGTTCTGGATAACCACTCTGGTGAAAGAAATCTAACATCCTGTGAGCTTTATCATGGAAAGTGCCATTCTCAGTACACAAACATCGCAACCTAAGAAGCTGGGAGAAGGGAACAGAGTCCTTACACAATATCTCTTTAACTCTTCCTCCCATCCAAGATTGTGTAAGGACTCTTATGTTTTTATGGTTTTATGTATGGGCGTTAATGTGTATACTACACAAACATTGTGGTTTCCTAGTTTACTGATGCAGAAGGTACTAGTTTCTTCATAAAGCCAAGCCTAATGTGGCAAAATCAGAACATTTCTCAAATATTTTGGAAAACTACTGCAGAAGATAAAACATATTAAACAGACATCAGCAAATCAGTGGCAAATAAGAGATTAACTCATAAATAGAAATGTCCTTCTATGGCAGGGCTGAAACAGCTTCTCTAAGCACTGAGATTATTCACTGCCGGAAGACAGCAACTAGGTAAAATAGTTTTCTTCACAGAAATTACTGTATTGTTGCAATCACTAAATAACACCTGAAATCAACATGACAGGCAGGAAGTTACATCAGAGCTGAACTACATTTCAAGATCAACAATAGTTTCCTTGTTGTGGCTGCTCCTTTACTATGATTTGTTGGAACAAAAATCAGTGCCTCCTTATAAAACAGCACACATAATGGAGTAATTTCACCCTCCAAGTCAGATGCAGGGAGTGAAAGTCAGTATCAAAATTGCTGTAGACTACAGATGATAAAAAGAGTGGGTGAATGCAGTGAATGTGACCAACTAACTAGCTATAGGATGGACTAGCTATTCTATTTTGATACTACTGAGTCACCTCTTCTGATTCAGGACTTGTTACTATAGACTACTGAATCACCTCTTCTGATTCAGGACATGTTACTATAGAGTCACCTCTTCTGATTCAGGACTTGTTACTATAGAGTCACCTCTTCTGATTCAGGACTTGTTACTATAGAGTCACCTCTTCTGATTCAGGACTTGTTACTATAGAGTCACCTCTTCTGATTCAGGACTTGTTACTATAGACTACTGAGGCACCTCTTCTGACTCAGGACTTGTTACTATAGAGTCACCTCTTCTGACTCAAGACTTGTTACTATAGACTACCAAGTCACCTCTTGTGACTCAGGACTTGTTACTATAGACTACTGAGTCACCTCTTCTGACTCAGGGCTTGTTACTATAGACTACTGAGTCACCTCTTCTGATTCAGGACTTGCTACTATAGAGTCACCTCTTCTGGTTCAGGACTTGCTACTATAGAGTCACCTCTTCTGATTCAGGACTTGTTACTATAGAGTCACCTCTTCTGACTCAGGACTTGTTACTATAGAGTCACCTCTTCTGACTCAGGACTTGTTACTATAGACTACTGAGGCACCTCTTCTGACTCAGGACTTGTTACTATAGAGTCACCTCTTCTGACTCAAGACTTGTTACTATAGACTACCAAGTCACCTCTTCTGACTCAGGACTTGTTACTATAGACTACTGAGTCACCTCTTCTGATTCAGGACTTGCTACTATAGAGTCACCTCTTCTGGTTCAGGACTTGCTACTATAGAGTCACCTCTTCTGACTCAGGACTTGTTACTATAGACTACTGAGTCACCTCTTCTGACTCAGGACTTGTTACTATAGACTACTGAGTCACCTTTTCTGACTCAAGACATTCTAACTGAACTAGCATCCTTACAGAAATGGAGCACTGATTTCATCCTAATACATACTTCAATGGTCCATTTATGAATATCCATTTTGAAGAATATCCATTATATCAAGCTAAGTTCATAATTTCCTAAGGACTGCTTCAGCAAAGCTGTTAGTGTGGTTTTTAATCTTTTTGAGCTCATAAGATCCCACATTTCTGTGGCAAAAGTTGGTCTTCTGCTCTCATTTCAACTTTATATTCCAAAACAAAAATCATCAAACCCGTTTAAGAATGGAATAATTTCTCGTTGAAGATAATTCTCAAACTCTTCGACACCATCACATAAACACTGTTTTGGCACAAATGCCAAGGCTGCAACACATCTGGTTGTCAAAGCAAATCCAAAAGTGTTGTGAGTTCTCATGAAATTTAGTTCTCCAAGTTTTTCTCTCTTAAAGCATTTGGTAATGTGTATAAATCAGTACATCTGTAAGCAAGTAGCCAGTGTGTCCTCTAGGGAAACATTTTCACATGCTCAAATTCACAGCTGTCTCTTTCACTGGACTAAAAACATTTTTAAAAACTGAACGCTTACTCATAAGAATAAGAATATAATAAATGTGATTTATTTCACCTGTTGCATTAATTTTTATTAAATATTGTAAAATGTAAAACTAAGTTTTGGTCATTCTTTGCATGACAAGAAGGAAACATAACTGGAGAAAACTTCAGTAAACAGTAATAAAGTGTTACAACTGTTCTATAGCAAACTAGTCTGAAACATCAGCACAAAAAGTTGTTTCTGAAGCATACAATATGCTGTTACTAGAACCTTCAGAAAAATGATGACATATGCAACGCTTCATTTATTTTAAGGTCTCATTTTCAGTTTGTGAAATATATGTGCTTTAGGAACATTTGTGGAGATTTCTTTACAACACATTTTTTTTTTTTGGGGGGGGGGGGGAGAAAAGAGAGAGAGAGAGAGAATGGCCTATTCACATGATAACCTCTAAGTGTTTGTTACTGACATTAAACTGCCTGACATTTTTTGTTTAAAAGACACACTTCTCTGTTACACTGAAATGTACAACTTGAAATTCATTTTATAAACTGTAACTACTCCAGTGATCAAGAAAATCAAATCACATATAAAATGCCCTTTTGAGAATATTTTCTCACATTTCAGTTAAAAATGTGACCAATTCTGCAAAATCAGAACATTTCTAAAATTAGCATTTAGGAAAATTTGGAGGAGGAATAAAACAATTTAATGGAAATGAGAAATATACGAGGCTATAATCTATTCTTAACATAAAGAGTGAAGAACTAGTGAGTTATATTCTATGACTGACATTTCTGAGGAAGAATTTAATGAGAATGCTAGGCAAAAAAAAAAAAAAATATATATATATATAAAGACAAATGAGGCACAAGAAATGTTGAAGCAGGCAGGAGAAAGCAGAATTACAAAAAGCATACTGATATAATGTGAAAGAAAAATAAAATTAATTAATGAAAGATATTAGTGATAATTTAGTGTGGACTGCAGCTATCACACACACACACACATTGTATATATATATATATGTGAGAGAAAGAGAGAGAGAGAAAGTTTTATGATGTTGCGATAATTTGTTTTTCAAACTCTTGGTCCCCTGATATAGTAGAACTTATTGTAAATTTAAATATATTTTTTAGAGTATATGGTACTTGTTTAATGTAAAACTATTCAACAATCCATATGTAAGTTTACATGCAAATTATAGTCAGTCTAGTTTATTTTTTACATTTTAAAACACACCTATCTGTTCACAGTAAAGTATTGTATATACACCCCTATGAAATTTGATTTACATTCATTTTGCTTTTCTTTTGACAGTCAGAAGGAAACTTTATACATGTATATGACATGGCTGACAAAGAGATCAGAAGCAAATGCAAAAAAGCACAAGTTAAAGAAGACAAGATCATAAAAAAAATTCTAAAAGTATGCACAAATGAATAAATGAACTTAAAGGCAGAAAAATAAAATACAATACAGGTTATTTGAAGTCAGTGGAGAGCAAAATGATAACAGAGAAGGAGGCCACTGTAGAGAGGTGGACAAATACATTCACAAACTATATGGTGAAGAAAGACCAGACCTAATGTTAAACACAGATAACTGTAATGGACCAGACAAACAGGGAATGTGTAAGAAAAGTAAATATAGAAAGGAACCTAATTATGTAAATCCATAAGAAAATGGCAATCACCATTCACTGGACTGAAATGAGAAGAGGAAGGCTTGAAAACATCAAAACAAACAGGAAAGATAAATGGAAAGTGAGGCAGAAGACTAAAAGAAAAACTCATGGACAGTCTAATGTGATGGCACAACAAAAAAGCACCAACTAAGTTGATGGAAAATATCAAGGACTGAGATTTGTGTAGGAGCATGACACCTGATGTATGTATGTGAGAATAAAAAGTACAACATCAGATCATGCATGCTCCATCATCAGCTGTTTTATGACTCTAGATAAAAAAAAAATTGAGATACAATATAGATACACACAATATTTAATACTGTCGTTTTAAATGTTCAGCAATATTTGTTACGGTTATTTATCTGTCAGTCATTCATTTGTGGCTGGCCTGTCACCTGCAGATCTTTCTGCTGTTGAGAACTGATACCTTAAATTATGCATATAACTTTTATGCTGTTTTTCAGACTTTGAATGTACTTGTCTACAAACTATTGTCCATCTCTACCTTTGAATGTACCTTTCTACAAACTATTGTCCATCTCTGCCTTTGAATGTACCTGTCTACAAACTATTGTCCATCTCTGCCTCTGAATGTAACTTTCTACAAATTATTGTCCATCTCTGCCTTTGAATGTACCTGTCTATAAACTATTGTCCATCTCTGCCTTTGAATGTCTACAAACTATCACTTCATTACAGCTTAAGTCTTTTATTTTGCTAGAAAAAAATACAAGAGGACATTATCTGGATATTCTGTAACACACTGACTTTGCTTTATACATAGCACTGAAACTGTTCAGTAAACCTGTGTGACAATCTTAAATTTCAATGTCCTGAATGTGGTATTTTATTTAATACAATATCATTCTGGTTTGCGTGAAAATATACAAAAACACATCTAATAAAATACTCATTCTTACCTGGCTTACACACTGAATAGCAATGAATATTTGTTTTTCTGAAGGTGATAAAAGCTGCTACATATATATCAACAAGTGCACATATAGATAGTCAATTTTTTTACACTGTTTCTAAATAAAGTTTTCCATTATTTTATCATTAAAGCTGCTTCATATGTAATCTCCAAATTACTTTTCTTTCAATGCTGAGGGCCACTTTTATGGTCTTTGATTTGTCATACATCATAATTTTAACTGTAGAACAATATTTCAGTCTGAATTCAACATGTAGGAATGCAATGGTTCCCTTTATTGTATCTTATTCTACTTTTAGCTCAGTCTAAATGACTACATGTTTGCTGCTCTGTAGTTGCTGCCATATGTCATTATGTTTAAAGTATTTTTGTTCTGTTTCAAATTTATTTCAAAACCTACATGCTTAAATATCTAACTCCATGGTAACTCTAGTGCAGTCAGTGTGAAGGTACTGAATCCATTTTTGCCAACACATTTGTGCTCCCATTGTACTGCGTGCCACAGTGATGATGAATCCACTGATAAGTTATGCTCTCAACAATAGTTGACTGATCTGATATGCAGATACTGAGGTCATTCAGATCAGTTATTTTTCTCTTCAACATTGATCTAACAATGAATGTAGTCTCATAAAAAAAAACAGAAATATAAATTAAACCATTACTTCATTCAAAAACATATTACTGCTACACTTTCTATATAAGAAATTATACACTATCCTTATTAAAAATATGCCAAATTCTAATAGTGTACAATGGACTGAACACAAAAATTTCAAAATAAAATACATGGCACAGAGTGGAAAGATCTGAAACTATCTTTTCTGTTCATTATAACAAAATGCAAATCATGTAGTCTTCACTCTTTTGTAACAAATGCACAATTAAATTGTATAAGCCGATCAGATCTACTTTACAGATAGGGTTGTCAGATTCTGTAAAGGAAAAATCAGGATATTTTTCTCAGACTGAAAAAAAGAAAAGCTATTCGAGTATTACTAATAAAAGATAGCAGACATGTCCTAAGATCTAAGAGTTTTGTTTAGCTTATACAAGGAAAGAATGAATATAAGTTACGCCATACTAATGTTATTGCTCAGCTCAGAAGAGTAGAAATTATTAGTATAATACCTATGTTTAATATTTCATACTTTCCATGCATTCTGAAATTAAAATAGCTCAAAATTAATTCATGGGATGTGGAACACTCTTTATATGAGTATGAATGTATTTTACTGTCAGATGTATATCTTCAAGATCCTGCATTATCCTGCAGTCTAGTGTCTTGCTCCTAGTATTTATCTGACTTCAAACTTCTGTAAAGAAGATCTTGTCACTGAGTGACATAATCATAGAATTCTGAGCAGCTCATTTGATAATTAAAAGCACATTTAATTACTGCTTCAACTGTTGAGACATGAAGGCAATTGTGATCCTCCATCTATTGCACATTCATGAGGGAAAATACCCTTTCCACATCTCCATTATGGCCAGGAACGCTAAATTCACACAGTTTTATTAACTCTGAGTACTGCTCCAAAGATTCAGACTGTCCATGACATCAAAGTTAGGGTTCACTCAGGGGATTTTCAAAATAGGGTAATCAAGACTTTTGGTGCTTTTTCTTCTGAGGAAAAACGATTTTAGCGTTTCATAAAGTTATAATCTTTCTGCTGCAGGATGCAAAGATAACCATCTTGTTTTTGTATGTGACAGCAAGTTGCAGTATTCTACATCCACAATTTCACAAAACTCTGTTAGGCATATGGCATACACTGAGAAATATTTGAACAGTTTCCACATCTACAGTTACAATATCACCTGCTGCCTTTATTGTAATATGAAGCATGTGTGCAGGGCATCCAACATTGAGAAGGTTTTCATTTAATTCGATCTTCAATTCTGTGAACACATTGTTCATAAATGTTCATCATACTTCAGAAAAATTTGTATCTGCATTGTCACCACAGAATGCAATGCATTTACGTTTATCAGTATTGTTTTCTTCTAATGCATTAACACAGTAACTGCTTATTTCAGAGGCAGTTTTACTTTTTAAGGAACCTATTTTACCATTTTTAGAACTAAAGTACTGAACTGAATGGGAACATCTTGCCACCATGGTTACTAGTGTCGGTCACAATATGAAAATAGTGGGCATTTGCTAAATCATCACATAATTGTTTGGTAGTGTCCGAAGCTAAAAAATGGGTTTTACTATTGCTGTTGTTCTAGTTCTTCCCAATGCCACATTTTTTGCTGTTCTGGAATTATTAAAAATTTTAGACTTTAACTTGGTAGTGCAGTCCACTGATTTGATTGACATATGATGTTTAATTCTGTGATAGCACATTGTCAATTCTACCACTTGTACTGATTTTTCATGATCAGAAGATTTAGATACACAATACCTGTCCAGTCTTTTAGAAGTTCTTGCAGAATACATGTTAGATTTATGGTTTTTGCTTGCTATGTGGTCTTCCATCATGCGCAATGGCGATGTAACACTTACATATTTTACACTACTTCATGGTTATTTCTCCCTCGTTTTATGAAAGATCACTCCTGTGAATTTTTTGCCCTGAAAGGAATACTTTCTCTTAGGCATATGCAATTACTACATATATATAACAAACATGGTTTTCTCTCAACACCGATAGAGGTGAAAAAGCACTTATTTTTCTTTCTTTCACTGCTCATAAATCTCAAAGAGACAACACATTGTCAATTTTCAGGGATATGATGCAGATAATGGTAAAATAGATATTTTTCTCACCAAAGCATGAAAAATTTGCAGCCACTGTAGTCTCCAAAAACAAGTAAACTTTAAGAAAGTTGGCAGGAAGGATGTCACACCGTAACCATTTTGCCATAAATATTCTCATTTTCTTATGATGCAGAGACATGGTATCGTTAGTAGAAAACTGAATAAAAAACTTAATGCCAAGATAAAAGAATGAAAAATGAAATGACATGAAACTCATGAATTCCCCCAATTTCAACTTGAAGAGAGGAATAACAAATGAAGTTTCCACTGTTTTGTTGTTTTAAAGTGTGCATAGCAATTCTGCCAACCTGAAATCATAGGGAGAAAGAACTTGAATGTAAAATCTTTCATTTGAAAGAGAAAACAAAAAACTGGGACAAAAAGTGTCACACAGTGAATTTTTTCTTTAAAAACTGGGATGTCTGGCAACCCTATTTACAGATGAACTCATACACTGAATACCACATTTACATTAGCATCAAAACTTACAAAGCAGCAAACTTTATGAAGCCAAGATTATTTTACAACAATAGAACCTTTCTGACTTCTGTTAGTGAAGCTGTTGTTACGAGTGCACATGTAGTGATATGTACCATTGTTTCTGAATCTGAGCAATGCCCCCTCATATGACGCAGGTGCATTGTCCAGGACATTGCTCATTGCAGCTCTGTTGGACACCAGGAAATCTTTGTGAGTCAATCCTGGGCAACTAGCTGCACTTGCACACCTGAAGAAAAAATATATTAAGACTAAACAAATAACATTTCAAATACCTGTATAGTTATGAAAACTGATGCCAAATATATATACCCAAGATCCAAAAAAATTTGGAAATATTTTTGCCAAACTAATGAAATATTTTTGCCAAACAAATGAAACTCCTGGCTTCTACACAGAAAAAGTATCTAGGGGAAGCTGGATTCACAGAAAGAAATGTCAGCAGTTTTGATTAATGACTGATTTGTCATGCTCTACATGTGGCTAAAGTAAAGACATGTAAAAGTCTCAAGTGGTGTCCTTGCTCATTCTCTTACAATCAGCACCTTTCCTTTTAGTCAATGAGGTCATCCACATCTACACTTTTTCTTTTACCCTCCTATCTTGACTAAACACTGCGAATTACACATTACAGAGGTATGACCTTTGACAAAATGTGAAGCATCTGAATTCTAAAGCTAAAAAAGTATACAATCCAGTCAGCAAGGTCATAAGGTCACTGACAGTATAGGGTCTTTGCTGTTCAAGTGTGTGTCCTGCCTGTGGGAGTACATACAAAATCTACATATAAACATTTTTGGGGTTACCTGTGTACCAAAGTGGTTAGTGCACTAGTCTCATGGTGAGGTCAGCGGGTCAAGACTAGCATGAGGCACACCAATCACCCAGCTATAGAAATAGGCGTCTAGTTCGAACTGAAGCTGGGGAAGTAAAAGCAGCCAGATGTGATGTTGACCACATCAGCCTCAAATGAGCCAGATGATGTAGGAAAATACTGGCACTAATATATCCTATAGGTGTCTTTATGACATCTTTGGACAGAATCCTTCAAGAGTATTAAGGACCACCTCAAGGGACATCTAAGACATATGCAAATAAGTACTGGACTAACTTGTGTTCACTAATCTGGAACGATGCTGACGTAGGAGATGCTGGAACAATGTATAGTAACATTAACTCTAGGACCGCCCAATACCAAAATAGTTCCCCTAAAATCTGAAAATGTTGACACTATTAGAAACAGGCAAAATGAAAATGTTAGCTTAACATTGCTCGTATCTCTACTCAGAGGAAACACCAGCTAATACAAACTTTGAATAGATCGTACTCAAATATTTTTTTATGGTTGAACTGGATGACCAGCTCAAAGAAATAGAGCTCTCTGATGCTATCAAACCCTTTTCAATTGGAGAGGCAAAAGTGGAGGACAACATTTTGGCTCAAGTGCTACCAGAAAATACAGATGCACTCCTATCACTTCCACATACCAAAGAGAAGCCACAGTACCACTGGACATGAAGTTGTGATATAAAAAAAACAAAATAGACAAGAGCAGCTGCAATAATTACAGAGGAATCTCTCTGGTATGTACAAAGTGTGACTGGAAATTTTCCAGACTGAGACCATGAGAACAACTGGTGATGACAGCTGGGTACTGCTAATGTTATAACCTGGGATCAAGATGATTGTCAATCTAATGGAAAATTTCAGTGTCACCAAGACTAAAAAAGGCTGGACAGTTGAAAAGCGATGCCAAGAGCACGACGATCGTTTTTTTTTGTCGCATGTATGCAAACAACATCAAACTAATCTATGCTAACAGGCACCTGTAATATCCTGCTGATGCCATATTAATGGCTAGATCTTGAGCTGAAATTGCAGCATCTCCATGATAAATCCACTCTACTTTGACACTGTTCCAAAGCTGTGTTTTTTCAAATGGTGTTGGAAAGTTATTATTACGATCACTCAGTTCAACAAAGTTGCTGCGGTCAGTTCCTGAGGAATAAACAAAAGTACATGTCAGATTTTCTATGGAACAAGAAAACTGATACGCATTTATTTATATGAGAATAAAAGTCATTGATACGCATTTATTTATATGAGAATAAAAGTCATCTCTGTATAATTTAACCCCTTCACTGCTATGGATGTGGTTGGACGTTTTGCTGAATTGCTGCTAAGGATATCTTAATACATTCAAAGATTTCCACACCTCTTGTGTTAACAATGTGTTACCATATTTTTACCATATTTTTCATTCTACTAGTTGCTGCAATAAACAACTATAGTCATTCAACAAAAGGGAAATCACAGTAGCTACTTTCAGTTGTATATGTGACCTAGTAAGTGGGACTTGTCAGCAAGTTAGTATGAAAGCTATTTCTGCCTCTCAGTCCATTCACCCATTCACCCACCCACCCATCCATCCATCCATGTCATTGGTTGATGATCAGCTAAGCAACTACCACCAGCATGCCCTGTGACATTTTGCAGGGCAGCAACAAACTCTCTCTCTACCTCTCATGGTCTGCAGTCAGCTTTTGTATTGTGCCCCAGATGTGCTGCATGCTACTCATTTCTGCTTCCACAGTTCTCTGCGAGGTGGCCTTGGGTTGTACTCTCTTTTTTCCCTCGGATGTTCATCGCATGGCTGTTTTAGTGATGTTGCTGGGGTCTCTTTGGAGCACATGACCAATCCATTTCCTGCATTTTTTGTTGTTGTTGCTATTATTTCATGCATATCTTCTAGTTGTAGGAAAAATTGGAAGAGGTGGAGAGTTTTGAATATTTTGGATCATTCATTCATTCATTTGCATGTCCCTTGCGGAACTTTGCCTCCCAAACAGCGCTCCTGTAGGCCTCTCGGTTGTGAGCAAGATGGCCTGCTGCTGATGCATCCATTTCCAGATCGTCAACGATGTCTTGCAGTCATCTTCGTTTCGGTCTTCCTCTTTTTCTTTTTCCCATTATGTATCCTTCCAATACGGTCTTCTCTAAATTATCATGACGTTTAATGTGTCCAAAATATTTACTAACTAATAATGGAAATACAATGAGTGATATTAAAAGGAGGACATCTGTTGCTCTTCAAAAAGTAAAACAACTAAAGAAGCTGTGAAGTGGAACAGACAGAACTACAAAAATAAGATTTTTAACAGCATGCATCTTTCCCATCACAGCATATGCCTGTGAGACCTGGACACTTAACACAACAGCTGACAAACACATAAATTCCTTTGAATGTAAATGCTACAGAAGAGTTCTTCAAATATCATGGACACAAAAAAGAACAAATATATTCATACTACAATAACTTAATATTGAAGAAGGCTGGCTAGTAAAGAGGATAAAACAGAGAAAACTTAAATATTTTGGACACATTAAACATCATGATATCTAGAGAAGACCGTCCTGGAAGGGTACATAATGGGAAAAAGAAAGAGAGGAAGACCAAAGCAAAGATTGCTGCAAGACGTCATTAATAATCTGCAAATGGATGCATCAGCGCAAGGCATCTTGCTTACAACTGAGAGGCCTACAGAAGAATTGTTAGGGAGCCAAAGTTCTGCAAGGGACATGCAAATGACTGATCTTCTAGTTCACACTGGGCAAGTATGTCTCTATTATTTATTGTCTGTGGCCAGTAAATATTTAAAATCTTTCTGAGTCAGGTTGTGTCGAACGAGGATAATTTGTTCATTTCCTTTCCAGTTGTTCTCCAGCATTCAGTTCCATCTGTATGGAGAACACACAACTGTGTTACAGTTTTATTTTTGTTCTAGCACTGTACTGGGGGAGGACATCCAGATGTTTCTTAGATTAATGAAAACTGTTCTCGCTTGATTTATTCTACTCTTTATGTCTTTATTAGTTCCTCTATCCAATGTTAGTATGTTGCCAAGGTATATCTATTTCTTTTAGGTTTTGGTCCTTAATTTTAATTGCTGCTTGATTTCCTATATTTACTTTCATTATTTCTAACTTCTTTATATTGATGTTCAGTCCTGCTTGTATCTAGAGTGCTTGTTTTCTCCTGTATGTAGGGGGTGAGTATCAACCATCTAATACCTCTTTGGGCAACTTCTTTTGTATTGTTCATCACCCAAAGAGACAGGACAGGTTATCTATACCATATAATGTGTTCATTGTGATCCAGTGTTCATATTATATTATGAACTACACTGGTATTTTTTCGTCTTGTTGCATTTAGTGTATTATAAAATATTTCTTATATAATGGATATAAAATGAATTTATTATACAGAAACTGTCACAATTTCTTACAAAGGATGACAGTGAAGAAAGAAGTTCTGACAGTAAACAACACAATCAGAGTGCTTGTGTCCACCCATGAACATCAACTGAATGTGGAGAATGAAAAAGCTGAAAATAAATGAATCTTATCTCTTCTTATATCTTATATCCTTCCCATGCCGTTAAACGTCACATAGGGCTCGCAAAGTAGTTTGCAAATTTTTAAATAAATGAATACTTATCAACAAATTCTTTGCTTTGATCACCCATGATGAGTGATTTAAGTCCTGAGAAAGCTTTTTATTACTTTTTAGCTCTTTCCGTGCGTATGGTCAATATAGTGACACTTCCGGTGTCCCAAAGCTACCGTATGGTCATTATAGTGACAATTGTTTGTTTCATTAAAACAAGTGGTGTAACATTTAGATTGTACATATTTCTTCCGCGAATCCGGTGACACTTTCAAAATGGTGAAAGAGTGCCTAGTTACAAGCGATGCCGAGTGAGAAAAAGGACGAGAAGCATGGAAATACTGTTTTCCATTCCATTTTACAACTAGACCCCCTTACAGACCAAGACCCGCATTTTTACTCCCGCTCCAGAACAAGTCCGTGTTTCTTCTCCAGCACGGGAAGAGTTAGAATGTCGTATTTCTCTGACAATGGCACTAACGCCTGTCATAATCAACTTTTCAGAGACATTTCCCATTAACAGAATCATCAACATTGAACTGAGAAAGTGTGCTCTGTGTGTGAAAAATAAAAGATGACAAGAAACAAGATATATGTCCAAAAACTGTAATTTGCATTATTTGGAACATTTCAAACACAAAAACATTACTGGAAAAAATGTATTTTTTTTATTTTAAAAAACAAATTTATGCAAAAATCATTCACTTTAGAAATTTTAGTCATCAAGAAGATAAATAATATGTGACATAAAATAAGGGTAAATAACCACAAAGATTTAGGATGTCTTAGATTTTCAGATGACATACAAAAAAGTATTCAGCATGGGGGTCAAGACTGGAAGTATGTAGCACAGTGGCTCACAGTACAAGAGGTGAACGTAGTTTAAAAAAAAGTTAAAATTCTTCCTTCAGTAAATACTGCCATCTGTGTTTTCTTATGAAAGAGACCATAGCTCATTTCATGCTGAATTACTTCTTATATCTCATTTAGATCAACTCAAATTTAGTAAAATACTGTCACATTAAAAAAATGAATGTCAACGACATAGAGAGTATGAAGAATATTAAACTATAAAATAGCGTTACTTACCTCCCTTCCCCTCACCAGCATCCCCTGCTTGCCCATCTCCAGCTGGGTTGTTGTTGTTGTGGGTATTTGAACCTGAAATTTAAAAAATGATTGTTACAAACTATCCATCTATAGAAAGCTTTAGAAATAATCATAAAATGATGCAACATCAAAATGATTACTGTTTTACAGAAAAAGAAATGAGAAATTTGTGGTGATGGAACAAAATATACAAATGGCAGATTCATACATGTCAAGAGATAAGTAAACACCCCCCCCCCCTCTCATATCTATATGTATTTAGACTTCCTCATCTTTTCTTACTTCTGTGTCTTGTATGTTTTTGTACAAATAATGCATATATCACAATTATGTTCCCTATTAATGAACAGAGATAGCATGAGGTTTGTGGTGCAGTTTTACAAGAAAAAAAAAGAAAAACTTAAAAGGTGATAAGGAATGATAAAAGAGGCAACAGGATCAGCATGCAGAAATGTAAAACAAGCAGTAACATACTAATACACTCATGCACCAACTTATGGCTGCATTTGGGACCACCAATCCGGCCATAAGTTGATTTGGCCATATGTCAATCACTGTAGGTATGAAGCCAAATACTAAGTAGAGTTCACTGATATAATACATTTTAAAATGAATAAACATATTTAAAATCACTTTAAAACACTAACAATTAACACAGTAACTAGGACACACAAAAAGTCGATGCCTAGCTAAACATGGCAGAAAAACGAAACAATGAAGACGACAAGTCAACTACAGGGAGGTCAAGACCATCATACGAAACTGCTGTGATCAACTGTGAGGCATGAGGCTGGGCACAGGCAGTGATATGAATCCAATCCACCAGCTACAAAGGAAGAACAAACGGTCCTGTTCCGATTAGAAACTGGCCACCACAGGCTACTGAGCCATCTCCACCTACTCAAGATCTCACAGACAGATGAATGCCCATGTAGGAGCAGAACAGTGTACAGAATCAAGAACATGTACTCCAAGAGTGCCCATCTTTTACAGACCTACACAACCAGACATGGCCAGAGGGCTGGACCTAAGACAGAAGCTGTGGGCCTGCCAGAAGAACCTGGTGAAGACTGTGGACTTCATCCTAGCAACTGATCATACAAGTATGTGCTAATACCTGGTGAAGACTGTGGACTTCATCCTAGCAACTGATAATACAAGCATGCGCTAATAATTGGATTTAGAAGCCAATAAATATATTTTCTTCTAAAAAATCTAATATTACCTGTCCACTGTATATGAATCATATCATTTTGCTTAATCTCAAGCAAATTTGGTGCAAAATCATACTCTACTGCAGGAAACACCTGCACAATGTTGCCTCTTTTTCCTCTGACATTAAGATTATATATACGACCCTTAACCACACCAGGTGGACGTGCAACAAGTTTGAAAACATGGCTCCTGTCTTCAAACACTCTGCCAAATTGTGCTGTGTTGAGAGCTAAACGCAAGGGTGACTGGTTACTCATTATATATACATACGGGTTCTGCTGGATAGGTGACTTCAGAGGACTGAAAGAGAAATATGAATACTTCCTATAATTTTGTTACATTATACAATTTCTTTCTTATGCAAAAGTAAAGTTTAACAGTTCATATTTCTTCTTTTGCCTTTGCAAGCTTTTACATGGTACAGTTAGAATAACTTAAATATATTAATTTTTATACTCATCAGTGCATTTTCCAGATAGCAATTTAACTTTACTTTACCCTGAGTCATCTATGTGGCTTTGAAAAATGGCCACTACATACCCAACAACTGTCTGTATAGTTTTGTTTCTTTTTACTATTTAATTAGAAAAGTTTGTAATTTTTAACTGCCAAAAGTTGGTAATTTACTTCCTGTACATTCCTCCAAATGGGAAGGTGTGTGCTAGAGAGCTGAATTATTTAAAAACAAAAGTAGGAACATTTTGTTATCACAGCTTTACTGCAGTGGCTTTGTGTGTATTGATATATCTAGTTTTGTATATATTTATACACAAAAACTATCAGAGTTGAATTGTGGTTTTAATTCTGATTTAAAAGATTTGATCACTTTTTCAGTAGCAAATAATAACAAACCCATTTTTTTCAGGCCTTATAGATGAAACTATAATGAAGATGAAGGTAGGAAAAGATAACACCGATGTCAAAAAAGTAATAGGAAAACAAAGAATTGAACTGGTAAATCAGAATGGAGAAAGATTAATTGAACTATGTCTAACAGAGGGCATGGTCACTGGAGGAACAGTATTTCCACACAAAGAGATACATAAAACAACATGGATATCCCCAAGTGATAGAACCAGAAACCAGATAGACTATTTTTGTATTAGAAAGCAATTTAGAACATCTCTGATAGATGGAAGAGTATATAGAGGTGCAGATGTCAATAGTGACCACAACATCTATATAGGGAAAATAAGACTAAAACTGAAAAGCCAACACAAGAAATTAGTACCCAGAAAGATAAACAGTCACAGTCTACAAGAAGAAAATACAAATAGGAATTTCAATCTGGAACTTACCAATCATTTTGCAGCATTCAGTGAGGTAGAGGAGATAGATAGATAGATATAGATGAACTATGGAATTCTTACAGCACAGCCGTAATCACAGAAGCAAAAGCAAGTGTGGGACTGCAAAAAACAAATAGAAAAGCATGGATATAGGAAAACACATAGAAATACATACACAAAAGACGAGCAGCCAAATTAGCCATGTTGAATGTAAAACGGATCTTGGAAAAGATTTGGCAAAAGCAATATACAAAGAACTAGACAATAAAGTAAAAAGTTCAGCTAGATGAGGTAAAAGAGAATACATAGACAATATGGCAAAAGAAGAAGAGAAAGCAACAAAAATAGGAGACAGCAAAACTCTATATAACATGCAAAAGAGGCTACCGGGTACTATTACATCCAAAGAAAGATCAATCTTTAGCAAAACTGGCACCATATTAACATCAAGTAAAGACTAAAAGCAATGAACACATCCAAGAAATATTTAATCAACCACATCCAAAAGAATTGATAAACCTTGAAACTGACTTACCAATCCCATGACTAAATGTCAACCTAGATGAAATTACACTGCATGAAACTGAAACAGCAGTGAATATAATGGCTAACAACAAAGCTGCAAGTGAAGATGAAATAACAGTCGAAATGTTAAAAGCTATCAATAGTGACAACATGAGCCAACTACAGAAAATGTTTAATAAAGTTTGGAAAGAAGAAAAGATCCTTCTAAATGGAAAAAGGAATCATTAAAATGCAAAAAAAAAAAAAGGCAACCTTGGTGACTGTAATAATTGGAGAGGACTAACCTTAATATCAGTTGTGCAAAAAAGTATTTTGCAAAGTCATTCTGAATACAGTTAAAATAAGTGGATACTACAATGAGAGAAGAATAAGCAGGATTTCAAACAGGGAGAAGCTGTCTTGACCAGATCTGTGGAGAAAAATCTGTGGAGAGAACCTCTAAGAATAATACTTGAAGAACATATTGAAAAGCAAAAACTATTAATCCTGGAGTTCATAGACTTTAAAGAGGTATTTGATAGCACACACAGAGATTCAATGTGAAGAATTTTAGACTGCATGGAATACCATCTAAAACTGTCAACATCATTAAGGATCTCTACAACAGATATGTTTGTGAAGTCAACACAGCAGAAGGAATGAGTGAATGGTTCCATATTGAAACAGGCATGAAACAAGCATGTATACTATCTCCCTTGCTTTTTTGAAACTGCCATAGTCTTCATAATGGAAAAATGTTGCACATGTAAAACATGCATTAATTGGGTACATGGAGCTCAACTAGAAGATCTTGATTTTGCAGATGACATAACTCTCATCAGTGACAATGTGAATTCGATGCAATAAAAAAAAAAAACAGATCTTCACTGGCTAGCAAAACCGGACTTGAAATTAACAAGGGAAAAAAAAAAATATTGAAACTTTCCTTTAATCAAGAAGGAAAAATATACGTAGAAGGAGCAGCAGTTGAAGAAGTACACCAATTTGCATAACTACTGAAGAATTTTTGAAGAACTCATTTGTAACATTTACATTCAAAGGCATATATGTATTTCTCAGCTGTTTTGTTAAGTGTCCAGATCTCACAGGCATATGTTGCAAAGGGAAAGATGCATGCTGTTAAAAATCTTATTTTTGTAGTTCTGTCTGTTCCCCTTCACAGCTTCTTTAGTTGTTTTACTTTTTGAAGAGTGATAGATGTCCTCCTTTTAATATCCCTCATTGTATCTCCATTATTAGTTAGTATATATCCAAGATATTCAAAACTCTCCACCTCCTCCAATTTTTCCTACAACTAGAAGATATGCATGAAATAACAGCAACAACAAAAAAAACCACAGGAAATGGACTGGTCATGTGCTCCAAAGAGACCCCAGCAACATTGCTAAAACAGCCATGCGATGAACATCCGAGGGAAAAAAGAGAGAGGATGACCCAAGGCTACCTGTCGGAGAACTATAGAAGCAGAAGTAAGTAGCATGCAGCACATCTGGGGCACAATACAAAAGCTGACTGCAGACCATGAGAGGTAGAGAGAGAGTTTGTTGCTGCCCTGCAAAACGTCACAGAGCATAATAGTGGTGGTTGCTTAGCTGACCGCCAACCAAGGACATGGATGGATAGATGGATGGGTAGATGAGTGGGTGGATGGACTGAGAGGCAGAAATAACATTCATACTAACTTGCTGACAAGTCCCACTTACTAGGTCACATATAACTGAAAGTAGCTACTGTGATTTCCCCTTTGCTGAACGATTATAACTGCATATGTTGCGATGGGAAAGATGCATGCCCTTAAAAATCTTATTTTTATGGTTCTATCTGTTCCTCTCCACAGATTCTTTAGTTGTTTTACTTTCTGAAGAGCGATAGGTGTCTTCCTTTTAATTTCCCTCACTGTATCTCCATTATTAGTTAATAATGATCAAAGATATTCAAAACTCTCCACTTCTTCCAATTTTTCCTCATTGATACATATTTTAGCTGCCTTATTTGTTTTGTCAGTTGTCATCAATTTAGTTTTCTTTACATTAAAATAAATGACATCATTAGTTTTTCCATTCTTTTTTGTGTTGTGGACAGTAATACTGTGTCATCAGCATATAATAGCCTCCAATTTTTATGGCACTGTAATATTCTGTCTACATCTTCTCTAACATTCCTCATTATATTTTCGGCATACAAGTTAAATAAGGAAAGTGACAGTATGCAACCCTGATGGACCCCTTGTTTTATGTCAAACCAAGTTGTTGTTTCACCATTTATTCTTACTGCTGTCTGTTGACCTAGATACAGCAGTGATATTAATTGTATCAAATGTGTTGGAAATCCATTATTATGTTTTTACTAATTTAAGAACAACACAGAAACTCCATATAGACAGAAAGACTACAAAGCACCTAACTCAGATGACATTTACCATGAAACTGAGAAAGACATGTCTGCCATCATTTATGAGTCCACTAACTTTGGAACCTGGATCCATAGATATGGAGATTTGAGTTTGTATAATCAGCAGATAAAACCACTGATAATAAAAAGTACTGCGAAAATTTGTTTAATTCTGCAGAAGTCAAATCAAATGGATGAAGCAGTTGAATATCATTTTCATCACGAAAATAAAGCAAACTGCAACATGAATTCATGATGACAGTAAAGCAACCTGTCTCTTGTTGAGTCTTTAATGTAAAAAAATTCAAAATTAGAAATTCAAAATAGAACATTACATTAAGAGATGACAGTTCCATATACCTGTATACCTGGGCCTTTTATGCTCGTCTTTCAAAGCAGGAGGAGACCAAAAAGACCAAAAAGCTAAGTTTTTTTTTTTTTTTTAAGTGTGTTGTGTTGTCCTTGTATGTAATCTCTGAAAAAAGCTCACATTGAAATATTGGATGTTGTATGTTTTTCATTTATACATTATCATCTTCCTTATTCTTTGCCATTTGTGTTTCTGCTCAGCTTCCTCATTTCCTTTGTTGTTTTGTAAAACTGAACCATACACTTCTATCTACCAACATTAAGTAACCAATGGACAAAATGAAAACTTGACTCAGGTGACATCAAATGTTTGAGAAATGCAAGGATATGTTCTAAACAGTTTGAAAACAGAAATGAAAACATTAAGAACAGCAGAAAAAAAAACCAGTGATGATTTTAAACACTTTGTAAGGTGAATCAAATCAATTCTATATAGGTAAATTCAAATTCAAACAGCAAATTCAAACAATCTGAAAAAAAAATAATAACAACCAAACAATAACAACAGTTATGGCCTTCTAGACATCCTTCAAAATATATAGTGCCAGTCCTCATTTAAAGAACACAGATCACTGTATTAAGAGTGTCATTATCACCATCATGTGCCATATCTGCTAGCAAAGTTGATACACTGAATCTCTTACTTGATGTTTCTTGTTTTGATGAATACCCAGATAGGGTATTTTGGCCATCTCTGGACATGCTCAACTCATCAGTTGTTGTTCTGTAGCTTTTTTTTTTCTTTTATTGTCCATGAACAAATCCTATTCTTCTGTTTAAGTCCATATTTCTTTGGCCTCAACTCCATTTTTAATTTTAATGTTTAGTGTTCTTGTTTTCTGTCACACGGTGCGAGTGCCTTGTCGTGGCATGACAGCTTGCGTACCCTGACCACCCCCAAGAGCTATACCAGGGGAATTTTACTCCTGGCAGGTTCAACCAAGCTGGGTCTAGTACTAGTTTCTAGTAAAGGTAATCAGAAAAGTGAAAGAAGAAACCAGCACAGAAGAACAAGCTAAAATACTATGATACATGAAGACATTGACCTGGTGGGGGAAACTATGCAAGAAGTCATCAATACATGGATACACCTGAGAGATAGTAAAAGTGGGCTTGACCATTAACTAAGATAAGACAGAGTATATGAAGATATCAAGAGACCAGAGGCAGAATGATCCAGACTATATAAATGTTGGAGAGATGATTATTGGGAAAGCAGAAATATACAAATATCTAGGCACAACCTTCAACAGAAGCAACACAGTAAGCGAGGAAACTAAAATTACAGTTCAGATAGGAAATAAATTCTTCAACAAAGAAGTTGTACAACAATGAAAGATGAACAAATATTGCAGATCTTTGAGAGCATGATCCTAAGAAGAATCTTTGAGCTGATAGAAGGATACCAACAGTGGAGAATGGAAAGCTAGAAAGAATACTGAACCAAACAGCTTATTTAAATTGCAATGAATTATAAATGTCTTGAAACTGAACAGACTACGCTGGTTGGGGCATGTAGGAAGAATGGAAAAGAACAGACAAATGAAAATGATGTATGCACAAGAGATGAGGGAAACAAGACCAAGGGGTAAACCAAGACTTTATCTGCCGCAATGAGCCTTAATGGCTCGGAAAGCTGAAGAAGAAGTGTTTCTTTTTTTCTGCAACCTAAATGGCTAAGCAACACCTATAACTCAGCTTTCATTGCTGAAATTTGTGTGGATATAATGCTTCAATCTGATCACAGTGTATTTTGTCATTTTAAAAAAAAGTTTTTTTTGGTTTTTTTTTTTCTTTCAGTGTCATGCTGTCCATTATTATGTGATTGTGATATTCAACTATGCTCTATTTATCATGACTTGTCCTTTAATATTATTTCCAGTTATTTCTATAACTGACATTCATGGCAAATGCATGGATGATTTTTTATGAATTAATAAACAATTATTAAATAAAAAAGTTAAAGTTACGAGAGGTGATTGATAAGTTCTCTGCCTAAGGTAAAACGGATTATTTCTGGACGACTGTTTGGGGTTATTTCTTGACATAGTCCCCTTGCAAGTTTATGCACTTAGTCCAGTGATCCTGGAGCATACGGATCTGACATAGTCCCCTTGCAAGTTTATGCACTTAGTCCAGTGATCCTGGAGCATACGGATCCCTTCTTTGTAAAAGTCAGCATCTTGTGCCAGTAGAAAGTGGTCTACAGCATTAATGACATCATCATCTTAAGCAAATTTGTGACCACTGAGCTCCTTTTTTTAGTTTGGTGAACAGGTAATAGTCTGAAGGGGCCAAATCTGGGGATTAATAAGGATATTCAAGAAGCTGGAAGCCGCATTCATGAATGGCAGCCATTGCCACAGCCGACTTGTGAGCTGGAGCATTATCTTGCTGAAAGATGACTCCTCTCATCAATTTACCTCAACGGTTTTCCTTCAATTTGACCCACAGTTGTTTCACAAGATTAGCATAATAGGCCTCAGTGACCGTTCTGCTCTTTTGAAGATAGTCTACCAATAGGACACCTTCTGAATCCCAAAAGATGGAAGCCATCACTTTGCCTGTTGACAGAACCACAGTTGCTTTCTTTGGAGGTGGGGATCCATGATGTTTTCACTGCTTTGACTGTTCTTTGGTTTCTGGTTGAAAATGATGAACCCAAGTCTCATCCATAGTCACAAATTGCTGAAGAAACTTTTCAGGATCTGAAGAAAAACGGCCAAGATTGTCTCTTGACATACTGAGATGCTGTTGTCTGTGATCAGCTCCAAGAAGTTTTGGGACCCATCGAGCAGAGACCTTTGTCATTTGAAGATCATTATGAATAATGGCATGAACACATTCCTGGGAGATGCCCAACTCAGTATCAATGTACCGCTCAGTTATTCATCGATCCTCCAATGTCATGGATTCTGCCGGTGGTTTCATCAGTGGTTACCGTTCTTGGTCTTCCTGGATGGGGATCATCTTCCAGACTCTCCCTTCCATGTTTGAATTGAGCTGCTCATTTCTTCACTGTGCTGTAAGAAGATGCACTCTCCCCTAGAGTCTCTACTATATCAAATGTACCTAATATCGTATATCATACGAGGGGTGATTGATAAGTTCTCGGCATCAATACAAATGCTTGAAACACACAGTAGATATTAGGTGCATTTGTAGATCAGGTGAATGTAAGATTAAACACCAAGTTTCAATAAATTAACTGCAACCAATTTTTTTTACAGGCCACTGAAGTGGTAAGAGGTAGCAGAAGTTGAGAGAAAATGGATAAAATTTTTCATCGAGCAGTCATTCGCTACCTCTGCATCAAGGGCTTATCATCGAAGGAGATCCATGAGGATATAATGGAGACTCTAGGGGAGAGTGCCCGTTCTTACAGTACAGTGAAGAAATGAGCAGTTCAATTTAAACATGGAAGGGAGAGTTTGGAAGATGATCCCCATCCAGGAAGACCAAGAACGGTAACCACCCAAGAAACCACTGGCAGAATCCATGACATGATAATGGAGGATCAATGACTAACTGAGCGGTACATTGATACTGAGTTGGGCATCTCCCAGGAATGCGTTCATGCCATCATTCACAATGATCTTCAAATGACAAAGGTCTCTGCTCAACGGGTCCCGAAACTTCTTGGAGCTGATTACAAACAACAGCTTCTCAACATGTCAAGAGACAATCTTGGCCATTTTTTTTCAAATCCTGAAAAGTTTCTACAGCAATTTGTGACTATGGATAAGACTTGGGTTCATCATTTTCAACCAGAAACCAAAGAATAGTCAAAGCAATGAAAACATCATGGATCCCCACCTTCAAAGAAAGCAAGGGTGGTTCTGTCAACAGGCAAAGTGATGGCTTCCATCTTTTGGGATTTAGAAGGTGTGCTATTGGTAGACTATCTTCTAAGGGGCAGAATAGTCACTGTGGACTATTACGCTAATCTTGTGAAGCAACTGCGGGTCAAACTGAAGGTAAATTGATGAGAGGAGTCATCTTTCAGCAAGACAATGCTCCAGCTCACAAGTTGGTGATGGCAATGGCTGCCATTCATGTATGCGACTTCCAGCTCCTTGAACATCCTCCTTATTCTCCAGATTTGGCCCCTTCAGACTATTACCTGTTTACCAAACTAAAAAAAGGAACTCAGTGGTCACAAATTTGCTTAAGATGATGACGTCATTCATGCTGTAAACCAATTTCTACTGGCACAAGATGCTGACTTTTACAAAGAAGGGATCTGTATGCTCCAGGATCACTGGACTAAGTGCATAAATTTACAAGGGGATTATGTTGAGAAATAACCCCAAAAAGTTGTCCAGAAATAATCCGTTTTACCTTAGGCAGAGAACTTATCAATCACCCCTCGTAGCAATATAAAATTTTAGACACGAGAAACACAATTCTGGACTTTTAACTCTTTGGAAAGAAAGAACAATAAGGTTTAAGCACAAAGACTTACTACTTACAATTCTTCATTTTGTTTGAAATCTGTACTGTATGGATCATAATCATCTGTTGATATATTGTAACTGAAAACAACAAAAGTAATGTAAAACTTCACTGGCTATCCATAAGGTGATTTTCTGCATTAATTGATTGTGGATCATAACAAAGTCCACCAACTTGTGAAGTTGTAGCTGATGGGTCATACTGATGTTCTATATGGCAAGAAACTATCAATGTTGAAAGATACAGAATATAATGCAATAGGTCATGCTATGTTGATAACAATGTGAATTAATGTTGAAAAGAAAAAAGAGTTACAGCAATGTTACTAATGGGAACAATGAATTTAAAGAAAAGTCCAAAAACACACATATAAAATTATTTTCATAATTAAGATTCTGAATGACTGCACATTCTGCGTTTTTTTTTAAGTATCAAAAATCTTCTGACACGTAAGCTCCCTTTAAGTTCTGACCCACATCCTTGAAGAAAAGACTTATTTACAAAGTCTCTGCCAGCTGTGTTTCATTTGTTGCTTTAATATTCTGTTTTTGTCCCTCGTTTCATATTTTTAAAAATTGCGCTGCCAGTTCAGTATAAAATCATATTTACATAATTGTAACAATACAAAGGTGCTTCACTCTTTCGATCTTGACAAATTAATAAGTAAGATGACAAGTAAAGAATGGCATAAGAAGAAAGAAATTAATGAATTAATGAATTAACCAATGCCAAAGAACTGTACAGAGACATGAATTCCTATGTTAGTAATCCTAGCATATCAAAATAAGTGCTAAAAGCATGCTTGTGTGCATATATGTATATGTCTCTCTTTTTGAATGTATACATGCACATATCATACTTTTATGTATGACACACATAAATACATATGAATCTTACCGAATGCGAAAAACACATCTCTTGCTATTTTTGGAAGGAAAATATGGAAGAGTCCAAGTATAATTAAGAGGAAGTCCATTTAAACCATTGCCCAGGTGATTTGATCTACACAGAAATGTCAAACATATTTCATACTCAATTTTATAAACCACACTATTCATGTAACTAAAATATCTCATGTTCAATATGAAGCACTTTCAGATACCTCTAACGCAATTTGTGCTCTATAGGCACATAATATAATACAGTTACTAAACAGAATATCAAATGTAAAACCTAAATAGGATTCTAAAAAAAAGCACAAAAAAAACCTTGAGCATAAGTCTTCTGTTTAACATTATATAGCTTAAGAAGACTTCATACAGTTAACAGCTATTTCTCTAATCGCTGTGAACAGTGCAGTGTATCACTCTTTACCAATACTCTATCTTATAACTGTAAAACATAATGCATATTAGCATTTGTTATAAATTAATGTGATTCATAAAAGAACTGTCTGATCGCAGTACCTTCAAACAATAATGATAAAAATTTTCATGGTACAAAACAAAAAAGGTAACATATGTTCAACTTTACCGTGACCAAGGGGCTTCTCTGCAGTCAGGTGCTCCCAGCAAAATCAGACATTCGGCCTGGTAACTGCTACTGTCAAATGGAATTGCCCACTTGTAGGTGAATCCAGTCACTTTAGTACCTTCGCATGCTGCTTGGTTTCTTTTATCTTGAAAAAATGTTTGAATCTGTAATAACTATCTTATAACAATTCCCTCCAATCCTTTATTTTTCACTTTTCTTTTAATATTTGTTAGGTATATTTGAGAGTTTGGGTTCAAATGAATGATATGCCTGAAATCATATACTCTGAAAAGTAAGGACTGAGAGAAAGTGATTTGGTATTGTAGCTGATGGGTCATCAAAAATATATCACACAACAAAATGCATAGCAGATGTAAATGTGAAATAAGCAAGTAAGATGACCCATTGTAAAATAAGAATTACCCATAATAGTATTTCTCAGTTTCGTGGTATTATGCCTAGAAATCCCTGCAAGAAAGGGATTCATTTGTACATGATAAAACTGTTATCATTTCTACTTTTATTTTTGTTACCTGTTGCCTTCTCCAAGTAGTTATAAAGTAGTTTCCAGCTGCCTCCATTTTTTGTGCACTCAGCTTCATTGTTATACCTCCAACCTTTCTGTTCTACACATTCACCATAAGGCTGAACATTGAAGCTCTTGCTGGTGTAATGACTGAAAAAAATGAATATTTGTAATAATTCTCAAGCAATACTCTATTTTTTTAAAAAGTATAAGAGATGAGGTGCAGAAAAAAAAATTATGCACATAGTGCTGTCTCTGTTTCTCTACTGAAAAAAATCAGAAAATGACAATAAACCTTATCTTATATCCTTCCCGTGCCGTTAAACATCACATAGGGCTCACAAGGTAGTTCGCCAATTTTTCCTGTTTTCGGCAAGCTTTTCAAACTCATCAAGGGATTTTATGCCTATTGATTTGGCCTCTCTTAACAATGTCCTCTTTAGAGTTTCCCGTGGTCTGCCTCTTTTCTTCGGCCTGTTGTGTTCCACTTGATAGTTTGTTTTGGGATTCTCTGATCGTTTCTTCTCATCACATGACCAACAAAAGTAATGGTCTCCTTTTCCTGATCACCTATGAGACTGGTTGTTGTTCGCTCATCTGTCTTATCTCTGCATTATAAATAAATAGCAACAGATTTTATGGACCAAGCAATCTGAATCCTTTACTGTTGAGTCAAATATATTATTATCATTATACACTGAGTATGAGATCTTAAAACATTAAAAATATCTTAGTAACACACAATAATTAGTGTATAAGTATATAACTGTACACGAAGCACTGCAGTAAAGTTGTGATACCAGAATGTATAAACTAGGAAAAAGTAGGAGCAGCTTTATTACTTAATGATTACAAAGTTGTGATGTTTCGGCATGAGCCTTAATCATACAAAAACATACAGGATGAAGAAATAGAAAGAGGAGATAAAGTATAGATTCACATGAATACTATTAAAAAGAAGAAAAAAAAAATTTTTTTTTTAAAAGAGTACTTAGCTGTAAATTGTAAGGTGTGACTTGTCCGGCGGTGTGTGTCAGGAAAGGATTTAGTAGAACGTGGAGACTGTTTAAATAGAGACCTGTGATATATGGTCAGAGGGTTGTAACTGGGGGTGGTGGATGGGGAATTGGGGAGGGGAGAGAGAGTGATACAATGTTGACCTAGCCAGGAGAAGTTGATGATTGGGGAAGAGGGGTTGCAAAGTGATGCTGAGAAGAAGTTTGAAAAGTAAGAAGGGGTGGAGCTTAGTGGAGAGGTACTATAATGATATATAAAAATATCTTATAGCTGTGACAGCTTTTTACAAACAGTACCAAAATAATCTCTGTGATGATACTGCTATATTGTCTAATCTCATGTCAGAATAGAGAAAAACAAGTAAAATTTGAACTGTAAATATATGCAAAAATATATTTTCTATAAAATTTCTTTCTTTTCTCACACTGAACATCTTGAATTTTCCATAGGATAAGGGTGACAAACCTTTCTGAGGATATGTCAAAACTGAATTAAATTTTTTTTTAAAACTTCTCCTGAGTGCCACTAGGAATTTTTTGCAGTATATAATTATTTTTTTCATATACTGTATACCTGAAAAACTAAATAAAAAATTAAATATAACAAATCATTCTAAAATGTTTACGTAAAGGTATAGCTGAACCCACTTAATATCACATTGCTTTGTGCCACAACCTGGATACTGTCACAGAAATGTGTATCCCCTGCTAACTCTCATAAGTAATTTATGGGCTTTACTCTGGTTAATATCACCCCACTTACTGGCACAAATCAATTGATGTCAATGTATTTCTACACTCAGAAGAGTTAAAGATCCTGCTTTGTATCACAAACTGGATGAGCCCAAGCTATGAACATCTCACAAACCATTATCAGCTTCATGACTCATCAATGAAGGGGCAGCCATTTGATCTCCAAGTACATGCCACATCAACCTTCTGAATATGTGGGCATCAAAATTCAGGCATGGTCAGTGAAAGGCTTACCATGGCCGCCTTTCAAAAAATCATAATTAAAAATTGTGTCTTCTTTCAGTCATTGTTTGTGTTTTTTATTAAGACATGGACGCGAATTGATAGTGGTCATTCTCAAGCAGCGTACTGTGAATTGTATAGCCTGTAACTTCTCTCTAGATCTCGCTATGATGGTTAAATAGCTGCTAAACGCAAACACGTTGATCTGGATTTAAGCTCCACTGGTCTGTCCATCACAGACCAGAGCCTCACCAAACCTGTTTCTTACACTCAGTCTGTAAGTTTGTTCGAGACTGTGCTCATTCAATTACAGTATGCCTGATGGACGTTTTTTAATGCTGCAGCATGCTTGAATGACTTTTTGGTTAACAGACCGGTTAACATTTCACAATGCAAAATCACACATTTTTTTACTGCTTCTGCTGAAAAGTCAGATGTTGCTCGATTTCAGTGTTACCCATGCTTCAATTTAATAATAAGATTTTCTGCATTTTGTGATTATTATATTTTGTGTCCAATAACGATAGCTTTAGACGTTTATTTAATGTAGCAAATGTGGGACACATATGCTGGTGCAGTTAAAGCCCTTGTAATGGACCCCACTTAATTGTCTACTCTTCTTAATCTCACCATATTTTGAATGTCCCACTGATGTGATGTTCAGCGGATTGGACTGCATGTGCTTAAAAATATTATTTGCATGAAAAAACAAAACAAGCAGTTTTAACAAAAATTTAATATCAAATGGTAAATCTCAGGCATTTTAAAATGAGTATCTCAGTGGGACTTCTGCTGCTGCAACATGGACTACAGATGCCTAATATCAAGTTTATACTTTTTAACTTTTAGAACTGTGCATACAGGACTAGTTCTGTTAGAGGAGACTTAAAGTTCATCACTGAGAACAAAGGATCACAAGTATGTGTAGAGGAGAAAATTGTTAGTATACCTGTTTAAAAATATTTCAAACTGATAAAAGTGCCAGGGATGGAATTACAACCCTTTAACACTTTCCATGCCATCCACGCTACAGCGAGGTCTTCCGGTTAGTCTAGTGACTGCCATTCTCGTTATAGCGAGGTTTGTTTCGTTGTAGCGTAAAACCATTGTAACTTTTTATTGTACACAATTTATCTGAGCATGTCTGGTGACATTTCATAGTTCAATCCAAAGCGTAGCTAACAACTGAGTGAAAATCAATGTTTTTAACTGAGAAATTTCAATATTTATTATGATTTCGGAGGCATAAGGACATGTCCTATGACCAGAACACTTTTCCTGAATGTACTCCAAATCTAGACCTATTAAGTGGACTGAAGAAGTAGTTAGAAGGTTATTTCAAGCATTATTTTAGTGAGGATGCTACTACACGACGAGATCGGATGAAAATTTAAGTAGATCTGAATATCGCCAATGGTAAATATTGTACATCTAGGCATCGCCGATGGTAAGCACTACACAATTATCAGCTAAAATCATCACACTACTTTTTTCCTAAAAAACTTGTCATTTATGAAGTCTTCTTACACTTACAACTATTTTCACGCATAATATGTATACTTTTAAAGTGGAAATACTTTGTACATTCAATTTTACAACTATACCCGCTATACATATCAAGACCCACACTTTTAGTGTGGCACGGATGGGAACGTCCGCAATTTTTTTTCTGCAGCACGGGAAAAGTTAATGACTCATTTTCTGCAGTTTCATTTGTCAATAGCTCCTTTTTTATATTCCTCATTTTGCGGCTAAAGCTGGCAGTAGACACTTTTCTTACTAATGCAGTGGCTGGTGATGTCAACTGCAAGCTCACTCTCCTCACACTGTCCCCCATATCTTAACTGAAAAGAATAAAGAATGAGCCCATACAAACAGTCCTGGGATGCACCAGGCAAACACCCATTGTGATTATAAAGTACTTATTGGGGCTACCCATTATCAGAACACAAACCTAACATGCACAAATGAAGGCCTATCTCAGTGTTGCCAACAGGACAAATCATCCCCTTATTGCAACTTTGCGATCAAGCACAAATAGCTGAGGAAGAATAAACCTTACAGGCACTGAATGATGAGATTATGATTTGAGAAGAGTGGGTGACACTCCCTGACAAGTGAGAATTCACCAAAGTAATCGTTCAAATGCCCTGAAAGTTGATCAGCTGCATCTTGAAATAATCCAAGCTCACCTAGTGAAACATGCAATGTTCATTATTGCTAGTCTAATGTCTGTTAACTTCGCAATTTCTTGTTTCAGTGATGTGACATCCTCAGAGGTTTGACTAAGAAACTGGCATGCCTGGGTGAAGTTTAGTCACTTTTGGTCAAAGCTGACATACTTATTTATTTAAAATAACTAAAAATGAGAATTAAGCTATTGGTCTGGCATGCTGACTTTTTAGATGGAAATTCTGTAAACTAACTGTGACTACAACTTTGTTCAAGTAACCACTCAAAGTGGACTTTTAGTTCTAGAGTCAATGTGTGAAATATTTTAGTTTTTGAGTTCATAAAAAATCTCTGTGTGCCACTTTTGGCACATGCTAAATTGTTATGTGTACTCATCTGTATGCAATCAAAGTGATTTATTTACAACTGCTTTTCAACAAAAGTTGGTAACATGCAATCATGGATTAATCTGCATTTGAAAATGACAATGCATTTCTAATATTAACATGTACGGAGATTATCATATCCTGCCAGTCATGAAAGCACAATATGTAAGACACATAAAATCATTATCAGTTATAGCTAACTGCAGCAGATTAATATCTACAGTGTCAACACCAGGAAATCATAAGACCATTCTAAGAACCAAGCAAAAGAACTAAAATTCTAGATGTTAGAATGGCACTCTGTTAGTCATGTAAAAGCATGTTTCTTATATAAGTGTATACAAAATGAAGTGAATGTAAACTGTGTGGACATAACTATAAAATCACACCTGCACATCGAGGCATTTTCTGCTAGAACAGCTATATCGGTCCAAGGTGTAGGATGCCAATAGGGGAAGTAATCACGTTCCTCTGGACACTCATAACCATAACGGTTTCCTGTTGGGTTCTGGCGAGTGTAAATGGCACTGCTGTAGCCCATACCATTGTTTGCAGTCAGCTTCTGGTCAGCAACAAACAATCCTGTGAAATGAGATAGAGTACCATTATTTACACAAAAGTAAAATGACTCACACAGACCAGGATGGTGACACCAGAAAGGAAGTTAGAATTGCAAAAGCAGCATTGACCTTCAAGAATCTTGAGAACATATGGCATTCGAAAATTATAAGCACAGAAACCAAGCTAAGATTATTCAATTCAAATGTAATATCCACCCTTGTTTATGCATGCAAAAGCTGGAAAACAACTAAAGAAATACACAACAAATTAGACTCTTTTGAAAACAAACTCCCTAGAAAAATACTTGGTATAAAGTGGAAAGAATTCAAGAACAACACAGAGATAAGGAAGATGAAAGAACAACAACCTGTCTCATGGATGATCAGAAAAAGGAGATGGACATATGTCAGTGATGAGAAGAAACAGTCAGAGAATCCCAAAACAAGTTATCAAGTGGAACACAACAGGCCAAAGAAAGAGAGGTCAACCACTTGAAACTCTAAAGAGGACATTGTTAAGAGAGGCCAAATTAGTAGGCATAAAATCCCTTGATGAGGTTGAAAAGTTCACAGAAAACAGGAAAACTTGGTGAACTACCATGCGAGCCCTATGTGACATTTAACAGCACGGGAAGGATGTAAGATACATTTAGCCAGTTGCCACAATGTGTTCCAATTTTCCTCTTCTCAGAAAATGTCCTACCAATCTCGCTTGTCTGCCTCTGATCTTTGCTGTAATTTGTCTTTTTAACTCCGGCCTCTCTTAAGACTTTTTCATCGGTTTTCTTAACTGTCCATGGTTTCTTCAAAATCCTTCTTATGAACCACATTTCCATGGCCTCCATTTCTCGCTGTACTCTCTTATTCATTGGACCATGCTTCACATCCATAAAACAAAATTGGCTCGATGTAACATTTAAGTAGCTACAAAGTGAAAATCAATGTTTTTAACTGAGAAATTTCAATATTTATTATGATTTCGGAGGCATAAGGACATGTCCTATGACCAGAACACTTTTCCTGAATGTACTCCAAATCTAGACCTATTAAGTGGACTGAAGAAGTAGTTAGAAGTGAGTTTAAAATCATTTTTCCCGGAGTTCGGCTACTGGGCTGAATTCTGTGATGGAATTCTTACCACGCAAATTAGCATCTTTGCAGATGTTGTCATTGTATGTTATGATTATTAATAGAGATAGTACACAGCCCTGTCCCACTCCAGATTTTATGATGAAAGGTTCAAAGAGTCCCTCATCTGTTCTGACTGTAGACTGGTTGTTTTCATATAGGCTTTTGCACAAGATGATCACATGTGCACTCATTCCATAATGTTATATGATTTCCCTCAGTCTGTACCTATTCTTATCTTATCTTATATCTTATATCCTTCCCGTGCCGTTAGACGTCACATAGGGCTCGTAAAGTAGTTCGCCAATTTTTCCTGTCTTCGGCGAGTCTTTCAACCTCAACAAAGGATTTTATGCCTGTTAACTTGGCCTCTCTTAATAATGTCCTCTTCAGAGTTTCACGCGGTCTGCCCCTTTTTCTTCGGCCTGTTGTGTTCCACTTGATAGCTTGTTTTGGGATTCTCTGATCATTTCTTCTCATCAAGTGACCAACTATTCTACTGACTTCTTTTTCTTGATCTACATTAGTCAATGTGCATTATTTAACTGATTTCCTGTTAGCTGGCTTAGAAAGAAGATGGCATCTGTATAGCTTCCATTTTTTCCTAATGCTCATCTTAGTTTCATTTACTGATGGTTCAATCATTGCCCACAGTTTGTTTTTTTCTAGGATCTTACTGAGTATTTTCCTGGTATGGTTCAACAGTGAGATGCTTCTCATATACTGATTGCAGTTCGCTTTTATACTATCTTCCTTTTTTCCTTCCTCTAGGTACAGGTAGTGATGACTCACTACCAAAAATAGCACTAAGATGGACACCACAGGGGAATAGAAGTAAGGGTAGACCAAAGGAGACATGGAGAAGAACAGACAGGATGTTGAGCAGTAGAGGGCTCACTTGGGCAAGAGTGGAAAAAAACATATTTGTAGAAAACCCTTGCAGAAGCCCCATGTGCCATGGACACCTAAGATTCAGACAGAGAAAGAGAACTATGGGTAATTATAGCATTTCTCCAGTCTTTTGGTGTTTCTTGCTTTTCCCATACCAGGTTATACAGTCTGTGAACTCAAGCTATTCCGACCTCTTTTGCACATTTGATTAACTTGGGTATTCTATCACATTTTGGAGCTTTGTTCATATGGCTTCTCTCTTCTCTGATTCATCTAGTAGTATGTCTAGTTTTGGTTCAATGGAGCCAAGCATGTTGCTATCTTGTTGCTGACGAACTTCAAATGGTATATTGAGTAGCTTGTCAAAGCATTGCTGTTACCTCTCTTATACAGGCTGTGGTTCACACTTAACATGTTCACAAGCTTTATTGGGATGAAGTGTCCTGCTCTTTCTTATAATCTTTCTATAAATCTATTACTATCTTTTTTTTTAAGATAGTTTTTGCACCATTAGTGACAATCCATCCATTCATTTTATATGCTACTACTGTCACAACCATGCTAATTACTTTTCAAAACATACTCCCGTGATTAGTCTCCCCCCCCCCCCCCCCCAAAAAAAAAAAATTATGCAGTTTAAAAAGAAATACTACTCACTATGGTAAACATTTGTTTGCAATATACAAAGTATGAGTATATATAAGCCATAAATTGACAACAAAATTAAACTTTAGACACTTTGTCTTTGTTTTCAATAGTCCAAAAAAGTCAAAAAAATATATTATGCCTAATATGTTTCAAAATATTCATAAAAATAATAAAATGTGTGAGAAAACACTGAAGTATTCAGGTCTGTTATATTTTTTTCAAGTGAACATGCATTGCCACTAATACAGCATGCCTTGTAGTTTTATATACCTTTATTTCTTTCTCTCAAATAGCACTTGTTGTACCAGTCCCAAGACTCCTGTATTCCTCTGTCTGTCTTTACATCTCCTACCTTACGATTAGTAGCATTATTATTCTGATTTGGCTTGGTGTAATCTTGAGTGTTCGTATTCACACCATTCCTAAGGATGTTTGTGGTTCCTGCATGAATTAATTATTTGAAGAAAAAATGTTTTAGTTTATTCTTCTTTAACATTTGTTTCATTAAATTAGTATATTATTACTTAACACTATATTTTGCTCTTTGCCATCATTTTTTTAAAATTAAACTGCATATTCTACATGGCAACTTCAGTAGACAAATTTTAAAAAAAACATGATATAGCATGTTTGTACTTCCATAACTGATTCCATTTTCGGCCTCACTATTATTTAATGTCTTAGAAGATAGTTTTGAAGAAGACAGATGTTAATGTTGTAGGCCTCACCGAGCATCATTCTGCAGAAGAGTATCTCTCAATGATGATTCTGCCAATGTTGGATTTATATAATTGGCCACACTGACAGTAACATTTGTGTTACTGTCCAGTCTCTTGGCGTCTTCTCCTTTTTTCTTAAAATATAGCCCTCATTTCCTTCCCACATATGAGCTAGATTGGTTATAATTGGTACCTTAATGCACTCTGGGATTCCTTGTGTCAGCAGCTTTTTGAACTGCTGAGTATAGGTTAGTCTAGTGCTCATTCACACATCTTAGATGTTTGCTGCACTTCAGCCATCATGTATAGGCTACCCTGATTTTACACTGGTAATGTGATCCTATAGGAGACAGTGTAAATAAAATCTGCCCAAATCAATCCATTATATTATGGAGCCACTTGCCTGCTGATCAGAAGATATCTGGTTTGATTCTGCACTTAGGCAAAATTTTTTTCTGACTGACTGGCACCAGGGTCAACCTAGCCTCCAAAAATGGGTACCTAGGGTTTCCCTAGGAAAACAAAGGCACTAACACTTCATACCCCTATGGCATGAAATGCTATGGGACACAGAAATATGGAATGAATTCTAGGTATCCAAATTAGTAGGCATAAAATTATTAGGTATTCTAGGTATCCAAAAATTTATAATTTTTTTTCCTCAGTTAAAACCATGTTAACATATGCTTATTCTAATAAATATAATATTAATTTCTTATTTTAATATATAAAGTGAATAAATAATACACTGCTTATTTACAGCCAAAGTCAACAATGCAATTTTTATAGTGCCACTGCATTGATCTTGTTCAGAAGTGGTTCTGGATGTAAGTTTAGTTTTGCAGAGATGGTCCTGGTTGAGGGCCATACACTGAAGGAGGGCCAGGCGAAAGTCATGCACCTTCCTAAAATAATAATCCAGAGTTATCCGCAGTGCCCTTCTTTTCCTCTCCTTAAAAATTTTACAATAGGGTACCACGGCTTGTAACTCCTTACAAAATCACTTCACTCCCAGTCATGGTCCATTTCACAATATTCCTCAGCCACAAAGTACTGATTTCCACAGTTTGTTTTTTTCTAGGATCTTACTGAGTATTTTCCTGGTATGGTTCAACGGTGAGATGCTTCTCATATATTGATTGTATACTGATCATATAGTGGTTGTAACTACTGATCCAAAATAGTTGAACTTATCAACTGGCTCAAGCATGGTTTCCGTTCGGTGTTTTATTGGTTGGTGTGGTTGTGTTCTGTCGAAGAACCATTGTCTTATTGATACTTATTGTTAGTGAAAATATGTTAAATAGTCTCGTACTGTGATATTAGCAAGAAATCATTTAAAGGATCAGTTTTTATTGTCTTCACAGTTTTTATTGTCTTCACAGTACACTCTGGTTTATCTTTGTTCTTCTCCTCTCTTTGTGCATCAATGTGTTTGACCAAATCTGCTAACTTTTCAGTAGAAAGGCCTTTCTCTATTCCTTTCCTATCATCAATAGCACTTCTACTTAGTAAATGAATAACCTACTTCACTAGTTATGGTATATGAAATATTAGGATATAACGTGCATCACTTCAAAACACATGATAATATTTGAATTATTTACAAGATATAAATAAAATGACAAGATCATTTTTGTACATGCTTGCCTTATCTTTGCATTGGTTGTTCAAATCTGCACTGGTGGCCCTACCAGTAATAAAAATATGAACTACATTTTTTAATTTGGACAAATTTAAAACCAGAGTTACTGTTAATTAAAGTAAATCAAACTTTCTGTCAATTACAATAAATCAAACTGGCATGAAATCAGTGCAGCTTATGTTTTAATTGGCCCTTTTAATTCCGTGACGGATTTTTTTCTGTTACAATTCTGTTAAGGATTTTTTTCTGTTACAATTCTGTTAAGGTTTTTTCTGATACAATTCTGTTAAGGATTTTTTCTGTTCCAATTCTGTTAAGGATTTTTTCTGTTACAATTCTGTTAAGGATTTTTTCTGTTACAATTCTGTTAAGGATTTTTTCTGTTACAATTCTGTTAAGGATTTTTTCTGACAATTCTGAGAAGCATTTTTTCTGTTACAGGAACAATTTTTTATAAATAGGAAACTACGAGGTTTTGGTACGGTAAAGTAAGAGAACAAATATTGTAGGATTTTACTTTACCGTACCAAAACCTCATAGTTTCCTATTTATAAAAAATTGTTCCTTAAAACTATACCTGAAACTAACTTCATGTAATAAGTATTTGTTCGTTTGTTATTGTTGTTCAAGTTTGCACCAGACATGGCAGGAGACCGTGTGTATGTTTGTCTAGTTGGTACCTGCTAGAGAGAATGAATCTAAGCTACGGAATTTCTGTGTGTCACGACCTCGTTTCTTTCTGGGTGTCACGATCTCTCATGTCTGCTGAGCAGTTACTAAAAGACTATGTCAACAAAACACCTTTTTTGGGGTGCTAGTTGGCTAAGTCGATAGTACGCTGTTCTCTCGTGGCTAGACAGCTGCTCGTCCTACCAGAGTCCGTGTTCGAATCCCAGGTAATTTTCTTGTGATTTTTCTTTCTCTCACGTCTCACTAAAGTGCTTTATCTACGATTTTTTCGAGGTTTAATCCTACAATATTTGTTCTCTTACTTTTTCTGTTACAATTCTGTGAAGGATTTTTTCTGTTACAACTCTGTGAAGGATTTTTTCAGTTACAATTCTGTGAAAGATTTTTTTCTGTAATCTAGTAAAGCCTGCTTCTTATTTTCAATGACAGGAATGAGTTTTTCAAAATGCAATCATTTTTGGAAAATTTATTTTAGCCAAAACAAAACAACTGCACAGTCATAAATATTTATTTGCAGAGTGTTGCAGGTCTCATCTATTCTGTTTCTACCATCATTTACAATTATTTCCATGCAGAAACTAAATCCTGTCATCAAGCAGCCTTTCTTCTCTAGGGCTTTCATGGAGGTTGTGTTCATCTTAGGTTTTATTGACTCTTTAAATTTATACTTATCCTCAGCCACAAAGTAATGGGTCACTATCTTTACTTTTCTAATAACTTGTGCATGATTGATGTTGAAATCTGCACCTTGATATACATATATGGTATAGGATTGAGTCTACATTCAGGCGCTTGTGTGTAAGTACAAACTCCAGCTAGTGCCGGCCTGGCACCATGTTATTTTATCATGATTTTTCATGTCCACAAATGTGTTTATTAAGTACATGTGACTACTGGAAGAAAATTCTAGAAATCCTTGCCAATTTTCATTTCTTTTACCTATGCCAAGATGACTTAGGCACGCTGATAAATAATTGTGGTCTGATCCAGTGTGAACAATGAGGTCACCTAATATATACAGCTGCTCATCTTTAGGGAATGAACTGCAAACTAATTGTAGTGTTCCATAGAATGTATCTTTCTCATTACCTGCTACTGCTGGTAGCATTAGTGTATAGGTGATAAGGATGTTAATAAAGTCATCCTTTATATGATTCATCATTAATACCTGATAATTAAATACTAAATTTCATGGCACCTCATCCTCTCAATACAAGTCTCTCTAACTTAATCTATAGCCTACCAGTGAGAGTAGCATCATCATCCTGACACATATACTGCAGAATTAGGGCACAGTTTTGCTTTTGGGGACTTGTATCTTCATTTCCACCACAGCCATGCTGATTGGTCCACTCTATTGTCAAAAAACTCTTGTCTTGATTATCTTCTGTGGTCTGCCATGGACCACTCTGGAAGTATTTCTACAGAAGAAATGACAATAAAATTGGAAATGAGTGCTAGGACTCACAGAAATGCATTATAAGACAATAATAACAACACATTTATGTTTATTTTAGATGTGAGTCTCATATGAATAAACTGGAAGTAACAAAAATAACAGTCATTTATGTTTATTTTAGATGTGAGTCTCACATGAATAAACTGGCAGTAACAAAAATAACAGTATCTTACAGCATAGCAATTTTAATTACTAGGGGAAAGAAATCTGTAATCTGTAATCTGAGACTGGCATCCCCACACTCCAGGCATTCCTAAATATGCTCTGTCTTCTGTTCCAACACCCAATGAAGCATGTGCCTGCTATGAAGCCAGTCACACACTACTTCATTAAAGAAAAGCATCCATTTCCCATGTCCTCTCCAATTCGATCATTATTGTCATTCAAGCCAATATTGTCCTCCATACGTAGCCTATTCAAGGTGGCTCTTGCAATCTCATTCTTATCCATTTTTAGGGAACCCTGAATTTATGCCATGCCTGCCAGCTTGTCCGTTTTCTCATAGCCTTTGACTCCCACATGACCTGAGCAGTGTATCCACATCAAACTGGATAATTGGGTGTCCAATAGAAGCTGGACCCACTTCCTACAGAAGAGACGTCTCTCGATTCCCTGTATCATGTTTTGGGAGTCTGTTACAATGACTCTAAGTGAGCGTCAAATATGAAGAATCTAATGAAGATTATGATGCAGTTTGGCTGTGAATGCTGAGACTAGGGGAAAGAAAGTTAAGGCATGAGTTTTAAAAAAGTTCCCTTTACTGTTCGTTGTGAATACTTCATAGTCAAATGACAAAAGACTGGCAGCTTGTGAAATCCAATACTGCAGATTCTACAGAATGAGATTTTCTATACCACTCCGGCATAATGCATGAGCATCCAGGAGAAAACTGGGAGTCGGGTTTTGCTGAATCCACTCTCAAAACCATTCACCCATTCATGAGTCAAACAAATTTAAAACTGGAGTACACTCAAAAACAAACCTTGTGCTGAAGTATTTATCTGTAAAATGTGCATATGATGTCAAAAAATGAGTTATGACTGTGCACCATCAAGCAGGAAGTCCCCATACTACAATTGCTTCAGTGGGTTTCACAATGTGACATGAGTTAAGTATGAAAATCCAGGATTCAACCTCATTATAAAGGACTGGAATGTAAGTGAGGCTAATTCATTACATCTTACCCTATAGTTTCATGTTTAACCATTTTGTGAGACCCATAGTAGTTCTAATCAGACACGCTTTTTTTTTCTATGACAAATGATCACCCCTTCAGATTTCTTTTTTTCAGTCTCTTTCTCTTGGATTCTGCAGTGATTGTCAGGTTCTCTAAATTCTGTCTTCATGACACATCCACAGACTGTCTTCTCCGATGATTTCAAAGTCTTTGATTTCTGCATCTTCTCTAGAACTGATTCACTTATTTTACTAGTCATCCACATCATCTTCCTCTAAAACCATATTTCTGTTTCATCTACTTGTTTATTATCAAAGTCTCATGAGCAATGAGTAATAGTGGGTCTATGTTGCACAAATTCTCTCTTTTTCAATTGCCCCTCCAGTGCCCAAGATACACAGGGCTGCTTGTGGCAAGAGATTTCCACTTTTTGTCAGTCCTCTATTTTCCTCCGGCTGTTTCTCACATCAGTCCTTTGTTTACCAGCATTTTCTTTCTTGTACATCTCCATATGTCTTTAGGTTGTTCTATGCTTCCTTTATCCTATGGAGTTCACTTCAAAGCTGTTTGTGGTAAGGAATTTTTGTCATTCTCATAATGTGCCTAATCCAATGCCACCTCCTTCTTTCAATCACTGGTAATAATGGTGTCATTCTCTCTTAACAAGATGTCATTTCTTATGAGAACACTTCTTACTGGTGCCTTTTCCTTCAACAAAAACACTTTCTAACTTATTGTGTATTCTTAAGTTACTGACATAGTCGAGCATACTGATTGTGCAGTGTAGATTATTTTATATGTTCCAGCTTTGAAAGATGTGACAGTATATGTCTGAGTCTTCAGCTTCTAATACCAATGGTCCTTTATTATTCTGTTTTCCTCAGAAACAAATAAAAAAAAAATAATCACAGGTCCTAATGATAACATCACAGTTTGTGAAGTCAGAAACAAGAAACAACAAATATCTTATCAAGATTCAAGCCAATCCAGATTTGTACATAAAAGTATGGAAGCTTTAAACAAGTCTGAGTTGTGAATTGAGAAGGAGACTTGATTGTGATAAGGAACAATGTCCCAACAACAGATAAATAGAATACTGAAAATAGAATGATCTAATGCACAAACAGTAATGAAAAAAAAAAAAAGTCCATGTTCACTTGCCAAGCACTTAAAAAAAAAATTTCCCTGGATGGACTGATTTCATGGTTGATGAAGGTGTAAGGCAATCTCAGAAAGCATATGATGACCATTCAAAAAATAAACGGGGAAAAAATGAACAAAAGAAAAATAAATGCTCTATTCAGAAACTCTTCTTCAGAGACAACAGAAACAATGTAATATGATAAAAGAAGTTGTGCAAATGCAACACAGACAATAAAAATAATGATTGAGGACTCAATAAATATTCTCACCATTTTGTACTGCTTTCCTTCATTATTTCCTGATGCTGTATCATCTATGTCACCCACATTGTACCCTCCACGATTATTGTTCTATAATGTAAAAAAAGTCAAACTGATGGAAAATATGATTTCCTAAAAAAAAACACAGAGACTTAAGCAATGCACAGTTTTGCTTAATATAGGTTGAAAATGGATTAAAATGAGTTTCAGCATCCCCATGCCTAGTTCACTCCTGTTATTTTGGATGCTTGTGTAAAACAATGGAGGAACACAGTTTAACATCTATTTCATGAAATTTTAATTTGGTTACATGCAAAGAATCTTAATCTCAAAAATCAATAATAATCACATCATGAAACATGATTAAATCAGCACTGACCTTCAAGAATCTTGAGAACATATGGCATTCAGAAGTTATAAGCACAAAAACCAAGTTAAGATTATTTAATTCAAAAGCAATATCTACCCTCATTTATGCATGCGAAAGTTGGAAAACTAAAGAAACAGACAAGAAAAATTAGACTCTTTTGAAAACAAATGCCTAAGAAAAATACTCGGTATAAAGTGAAACGAATTCAAGAACAATGCAGAGATAAGGCAGATGAGTGAACAACAACCTGTCTCATGGGTGATCAGAAAAAGATGGACATATGACGTGATGAGAAGAAACAGAAGACAAGTTATCAAGTAGAACACAACAGGCCAAAGAAAAAGAGGTTGACTACATGAAACTCTAAAGAGGACATTGTTAAGAGAGGCCAGTTTAGTAGGCATAACATTCCTTGATGGGGTTGAAAGTTCACCGAAAACAGGAAAACTTGGCAAATTATATGATGTTTAACAGCACAGGAAGGATGTAAGAAGAAACATGATTATGCTGTATCTTCTGGGAAACATTTTATGTGAGCTTCTAGAATTTGTCCAAATGTCACTGGCTAACATAAATTAATATTTAAATTACCTGACTATCAAACAACCTGTTTGCATTTTTTCTTGTTGCTGTATTTTCATTCAGCCTATTATTGCTCCCTCTAGGAATATGCAAATATATGTCAGCAGCAACACTGATAATATAAGATGAAATCAAGATAAGCAACACAGCTGACTTGTGGAGTTCTGCCATACTGCAACTGAAAATTAAATAATTAGCCAAAGGTTAATGACTCATCTTGATGCTACACAGACAGTCAAGGAACTGTGAAAAGTTTCTTCAGTGATACAAATCAAAATTTGATATGGCAAATTGGAAACAGTTTCTAGGTATTTCACACCCTTTCAAACTAGAGTCATTATAGACAGGCGATCAGTCATGCCTAGCTCCTTTAGTATATCTAACGGAGTGGATCAGTTTTGCTTTAATCTCTGAAAAAAATTACTAACATTTCTTAAAAATCTTTACAGGCCAGTCTGATCAAGATGCATCTTTGCAAAAACCTATACAACTTCATTAAATCAGGCAATAATTAAATGTGACAGTGTTAAGTAATTTTAACATTCTCATAGAAATAAACACAACTGAACAACAAAGCAATAAATATTTGTTCTCGCTAGACTGCTGTTCTGCCTGCATTTCCTGGATTTCAAATGATAAAGACATAATCCTTAATTAGTCAATTTTTTTTAAATAAAAAAAGCTAATTTTACATGCTTATACTCAAATACTGTTTGTATGACACCTAAGTTCATTAACAATTTTTTTAAATCTGCCACATGCTAGAAAATTATATTTTGAACTATTTTTTTTATTTCTCATTTTGTTTGTTTACTAATGTATATTTTAAGTTACTTTACAATTCTAAAGTATTAATACATACAAAAACACCTTTCTCATTCCATAGGTTTTTTCCCCCTTTATTTCCAAAAAAAAAAAATCCTGTACATGACGTTTTAGTGCAGGAGTGGAGCGGTGGACAGAGAATCAACTTTCTAAGAGTTTCGTGATGAGCCCAACAGTCAAAAACTAAGCAATATGAAAAATAGGGGAAAGGGAACAGTTGCCTGCAAGTCGAAGCATACATGTACACACAATTATCAGTATACTATGAAACAACTAGATACTCCTCTTTTAAAGTTAATTTTTCTGCTCACTTGTGTGAAAATTACTTAAGTCATTTGCATGTCCCTTGCGGAACTTTGTCTTCCTAACAATTCTTCTGTAGGCCTCTCGGATAAGTACTGTAATCGTTATCAAAAATGTACCCGTTATCAAAATTTTAGCCGTCTCAAATGTTTGGTAGGGCAATGTTTTTTTTTTATTTATTATGACTTGTGATTACTAATCATTGTTACATATGTAAACACTTTCATATTTTATACAACACAATGTATACTCGTACATTTCATATCTGAAACTAACTCGCCTGCTGATTGTATAAGATCTTGAAACCACGACGCACAATACGTACCAAAGTTATTTCATTTACAGTATTTCTGTGCTATACTTCCTAGCAGCACAACATCTGTACATTTATATTTCTGTTTTCGAACAAGTGAGAAACTGGCGAATGAATACCGATGACACTTCGATTCGACACAAAAGGACACGAAACAAGTGCGGAGACACTTCGCTTTCCCGACCATAGTGTCACCTCATTACTAACAATATTACCAGAAATTAGCATGACAGGGAATAATAAAGATGAATGATAACATATATATTTACAGCTATCTGTACAGAGAACTGTATCTGAAAATGTTAAATAAAAGAAACATAACTTTTATTTACCTAAGAACTCTTTTGTAGGGGGCGAGTGTAACCACATTTAGACATGTGTGTCACCAGAAAAATGTATTCAATTTCAACAACAGATGTATCAGATCCGGTTATGTACAAGTGACGCAGGAGACTTCTGTCACGATTATTGGATATAACGAAAAGGAAGGAGAACATTTGATTTTTTTGTTCTGGAATCCTTAACCTGTTGTTTAAATCTGACTTGAGTTTGAACATGCATCTGGCGCTGCTTTCAATATCAACTTCTATCTTTGTGATAACCTGCGTACTCGGAGACATTTATTTACATAATCCAAGGTAAGTTTGAGGTGATAGTTATCATGTACTTTTTTTTATCATGTTATCTTGATACGTAGGAGATATTTAAAACAAAACGAATGATAGGTCCGTTCTAATGAACTGAAGATGATATAGTGGTTTTTATTTCACAATTCTGAAAAACATTAACACCCCCCCCCCCACAAAAAAAACACACACACACCCTCCCCCACACAAAGGGGAGTGAACTCATAAGTATTAGTGCGTATTGGGGTACTCAGAAATTACACATAAATTGCTATGAGAACTGGGGGGGGGGGGGGGGAGAAGGGGACTCTGAATCATGTAACCATAGAAAAGAAATGTCACATGAGAACAGCCGAGAACATCAGAGCAGGGTTTCTCAGCTCGGGTACCTCGGAACACTAAGGTTCCGCGAGAGATCTGCGAAGGCTCCATCAGAAATCTTGACTAAAAAATCGCTCCCATGCAGTTCTTGCAGAATTCTAGGGCTTAGCTACATGTTTGTTTGTTTTGTTTGTTTTTTGCTTTTGTCCAGACAGGTTGGTTATAAAGTCATTTTTAGTTATGTACAAAAAAGGGGGGGGGGGGCAAACTCTTCCATATGCCCTGTAGCACAAACCATACCTGATTAACATTTTGTATGCTATACATGTATTATTTTTATTTTCGGCGGTGGCCTACGTTTTCCTGCCAACGCTAGTGACTTTATAATAATTGGTCTATTTTATGGTAGAGGGAGGGGGCGGCGGCAGTGATGGGAGGGAGGGGCGGGGTATGAAGCGAAAAATGAGCGACGGAAAATCTATTAATGCGAGGATTACAAATAACAAAAAATCCAAAGATTCAACCAGGACAAGAAGATTGAGAAAGGCTGCATTAGAGACAAGAGAATCAGTGCTCGTTCAGTTTTAAGTTTATATGGATAGTCACTGAACAGATATAACTAAGGGTTTTGTAGATGGCACTTACAAATTGATAACACAATCTCGGACCACCTGATAATGTTCTGACGACCCTTGTGGAACCAATGGCTTATCTAGAAAAAGAGCACAATCGAAGACAAGTGATATACAGATTGTTACATTCTGATTGCTATTTACATTTTTCTGCGGCCAGAGTTCAATACTTATTTACTTTATCCTTCTTCTTGTACCGTCAAGTGTCGAAGGGAAAAGAAGTTGGCGTTTCTGAGCCACATGGGTGGCCTCAGTGACAATCATGCCATAATTAGCGAATTTCTCTCTAATACCATCTATCTATCTCTTTCTGGGTCTTCCTCTTGATCTGTGCCTTGTAGATCTTTGGTAAAAGGCTGTCGCGACTGGCTTTGATTATTTATGGTAAATGGTCTAGATTATCATCACTGGACTCCGGACATGCCAATAGGTGCTCAGATCCTCCCTTCAACATATTCATCTCTGTCCTGCGGCTCATAGTGCCCGTCCTGTCTTGGTTGACAAGTCCTCTTGTGCGTCCAGATGACTCGTTTCTGGCCGTGGCAGTCTGTGCTCCCAGCTCTCTCAGTCTAAGCAGCGATGTGGATTCGCTGCTCCCGAAGTCCTCCATTCTGCCTACCTCTCTGAGTGCATTAACAATATCAGGTCGATCCAGTGAATGTCCATAAGCGATGATGGCAGAGCCAGCCAACCCATCAGTTCTTTCATTTCTCTGGATGCCCCCATGCCCAGGGACATATATAAGGGTCACTTTGCGGATCGTTGATTTCTGCAATGACTCAACCCACTGCCAGCGTACAGAACCTGCCTCAACCTTCCGGATCATACTCATCGAATCACTTAGTATACAGAGTCCTTGACTCCAGCCAGACGAATGCTTTTGTCGCTGTCATCGCCTCCATCGTCATGCTGCATGTGGTCATAGCGAAGGCACCGCTGGCTTCCTGTATTGTTCTGCCCCCCTGAGCATGCTGTGAATGCCCATGCACTCCTTTGATGTCGTACAACGGATCCATCTGTGTAAATAACAACATCTGCCTCACTGGTGTTTTTCACTGACAAGGGAGTTAACCTAGGCATTCACTGTAAGTGGATTCTGCCCCCTACTCCTCTTATCAAACTTGACAGTGCAAGAGAGGATGTCCATGGAAGCTGGAGGCACAGGTACCCATTCCTTGCCGGGGTTGATGTTGTTGGGTTCACAGACCTGCTTGATAACATCTGCACAACCCATCCATGATTTGCCCCTCTTTAGCCTGTCATCTAAAATTGTCATCATCATTAAGGATCTCTACAAAGGATATGTCAACACAGAAGAAGGAATGAGCGAATAGTTCCAGACTGAAACAGGCGTGAAACAAGGATGTATACAATCTTCCGTGCTTTTTGGGTTCCCATAAACTTCATAATGAAAAAAATGCTGCACAAGTAATACAGCATTGATTGGGAACATGGAACCCAACTAGAAATAATTTTGCAGATGACGTAACTCTTATCAATGACAATGTAATTCGATGCAAGAAAAAAAACAGGTACCTTGTCTTCACTGGCTAGCAAAATAGTACTTGAAATTAACAAGGAAAAATACACAAATAATTAAACTTCCCATTAATCAAGAAGGAAGAATATACGTAGAAGGAACAGATGTTTGCATACCTCGGCAGCTACCAGGATGATAACACCAGAACGGAAGTTAGAATTACAAAAGCATCATTTACCTTAAAAATCTTGAGAACATATGGCACTCAACAGTTATAAGCACAAAAACCAAGCTAATATTATTAAATTCAAATGTAATATCTACCTTCGTTTATGCATGCGAAAGCCGGAGAACAACTAAAGAAACAGACAACAAATTAGACTCTTTTGAAAACAAATGCCAGAGGAAAATACTCGGTGTAAAGTGAAACGAATTCAAGAACAACGTAGAGATAAGACAGATGAGCGAACAACAACCTGTCTCATGTGTGATCAGAAAAAAATGAGATGGACATATGTCAGTCACGTGATGAGAAAAAAACAGTCAGAGAATCGAAAAAAAAAGCCATTAAGTGGAACACAACAGGCCGAATAAAAAGTGGTCGACCACGCGCTGTTATGGCCACTAAACTGCCTCTCTCAATGAGGCCAAATTAGTAGACTTTTCAACCTGATAAAGGCGAAATTAGTAGGCATAAAATCGCTTGATGAAGTTGAAAAGCTCGCCGAAAACAGGAAAATTTAGCGAACTACCATGCGATCCCTATGTGATGTTTAACGACTCAGGAAGAATGTAAGATGTACGCCTGTTTCTTTTAGGAGCTCTTGGTGCAATGGGTGATCATTATCTGTGCTCATCTTGGGGTATGCACGTGCCCTCCATATCTTGATCCTGTGATTCATGGTTGGGAGATCAAGGAGGTATCTCATCGCTACACAGGAAGTGTCTCTCGTACACTCCAAGATAATGCGCTTGGCTTCAATTTGCACTTTTTCGAGTTTTTCGTACTGCGTAGGGCTGATAATGAGAATGGCTAGGGCGTACTCAGTGGGTACAAGGACCAGTCCCTGGTATAGAAGTAGTAGTAACCGTTGCTCAATGTTGGCAGTCGCCATGACCTTCATAGCTGATAGACTTTTGCGAGCTTTTGTTATCACGTGGTCAACGTGTTCTTTGAAACACAGACTACGATTATAATTCACTCCCATGTACGTCATCAAGTTGGTTCTAGTCACATCCTCACCACGTAGTCTTACAGCAGGCATATTGTGTTAACAGTATGGTTGTTCAGTGAGAACCATGTCACTGACGCATTTGTAGGGTTGACAAGGAAATTAGACACGTCACACCAGGAGAATATACGATCACGTTCGCTCTGTAATGCCTTGGCAGTCTCCTGCCTGTCTCTTCCCTGTCGAAAGACTAGAATTTAATAAGCAGAATGACAAAGTTCTTCCCCTCCCATCAAGCTACTGTTTGATTGTCACCGTGTACACACTGAACAAGACTGGTGATAGCGGAGAACCTTGCGACAAACCTGAATATATTGTTACTGGCTCTGAAGACCAACTGCCACATCGAAAAACTGCCTTTCTCTGGAACAGGGCTGCAGCTATCCATCTGATGAGGAGAAGGTATACCTATAGTCTAAGAAGCATGCGCACTAGGTAGTTGAATGCCATCCTGTTGTACGCATCTTCTAAGTCTATCACGGCTGTACCTGTATATATGCTATTTCGGGCCTGAAATCTTTCGAGGGCGTCATAGGCAAAGACTGCAGCATTGAGCCATGTCTCTTTTTTTTTTTTTACTCCTGTACCCTCCAAGTGTAGGTGGGAACATGTGACGTCCTTCCAGGTCACTAGCGAGTTTACATGCAACAATTTTCTCCAGTAGCTTGTCAACAGTGTTCTGCATTGTGATGATTCTGTAGCCGCTGATCTGGGAATAGCCTTTGTTTGACTTCGGCATTTGTAGCAGGTAGCTGTGTAGCCATTCCTCTTTGATCTGGCCGCTTTGGATACTAAGTCTGACCAGGTCCTCCATGTTGTCATCCGACAGGTTGCCTATGTCATTATATCGTATGGCATCGGGGCCTAGGGCGGTGTTGCACGATATTTTGAGCATTGCGCGAATGACATATCTCTCTCTCTCTCTCTCTCTCTCTCTCTCTCTCTCTCTCTATGAACCTTAAGTGCCCAAGGCACATGGGGCTTCCGTAAGGGTTTTCCACAAATGCCTGTCCTTTGTCTTTTTTCCGCTCTTGCCCAGGTGAACCCTCTATTGCTCAACATCCTCTCTGTTGTTCTTCTGCATGTCTCTTTTGGTCTACCATTTCTTCTTTTCCCCTGTGGTGTCCATCTTAGTGCTGTTTTTGGTAGTGAGTTGTCAGTCATATGGAGCACATGTCCCAGCCATCGCCAGCGTCTTTCCTCAATAATTGCTGTCAGTGGCTTCATCTGCATTTCTGCCAACAAGAATGACATCAGTTGTGATATGTTGCTCTTCCAGCACCACTTCCTCGCACAACTTTGAGATTATCTTTTTACCCTCGGCCTTGCAACTTCATCGTTCTGTTCAGTCTAGTCTATGTAGTGTGCAAGGAAGGCCCTTCATTTGTTCACATCAGATTTAAGCCATGTCTGGTCTGTGCTCTGAATGTCTGGGATGCCTCTGCATCGTGTGGTACCATTCATGCTCCAGTGAAGGCGCCAAAATGTTGTAAGGGACCTTTCAGAGCACACTTTTTTTTCAGAATTCGTCCCATTTCGTAATCTTAACACGCTTTGCACATGCTTTAAAAAGCCTCGTCTTCTGATCTACCTAATCTTTCATGGCCTTCAAGAGCTCCGAGCTTGATCTACCAGTCTTCCTGGGTTTCTGCCATGCTCTGGCAGTCAGTCAGTCTTTTGTGCAACGTTTTCTCAACTTCTTCATTCCACCATAGCGGCTGTGTCCATCTCTCCTGTTAGGGGGGGGGGGGGGTTAGGGGGATGCTGTTTGTTGCCCCTGATTCTGCTGATGGCGTCTGCCCTGTGTTGTCATATTGGAAGGTGGTTATCTTATCTTGTCTTATCTCACCGTGTCATCTTATCTTCTATTTTTTCTCTTCTGGCTAGCTGTGAGTCTGTCATTATGTGGCCAACTACTTGTTTCTTTGCCGCTCTATGTGTCCGTAGACATGGTGTAGTTTTTACCTCCTGTCTTATGGTGTCATTTCTTAGCTTATAAAAAGTGGTGACGTTTGGTGCTTTCCTAAGACATGTCATTTCACATTTTATTCTGCTGTATTTTAGTAAGTTCCCATGTATGGCATTGGTAGCACAGCGTTGATAGGAATATGCTATTAGTTTTCTCTTAGTTTCAAGTTGGAGCGTGCAAGCAGAATTCAGTTGCAAGGTAAAAAAAAAACAAACATCCGGACTCCACTTTTTTATCAATTTTGGGTTCAACCTTGCTCTTTCCCCTAACCAGTAGATTTAGGAAAAAAAGGAGGATGGAGAGAGAGAGAACGCCTATGCGTATCTTAACAGTTAGTCTTTGAGCAATTGAATCACAGAAGATGTAGACTCGGATGGATCAACTTATATATATAAATAATACTATATAAATATAATATATATAATATATAAATACTAAATTGAAACTGAAGAATAGCAACTCAGATTCAGCCTGCAATTTGACAGTTTTAGTCATTTGATTGGACGGCTACGTCTGCTTTCTATGGCGCGATATTAGTAAGACAACGCATGCTTCAAAGGCGCCGTTGCTCTGAGCGCAGTAGGGGATATTTAATAATTGGTGAAAGTTTTGCCTCATGCACGTCTAGACGTTGTATAATCTGTTTATTGCAGGCAGAGCAGTAGCGAGAAAGGTGCGCACAGCACATAACGCAAAGTAGATAGACATTAGCAAATGGAAGGATTATATATCACTAGCCTATGCCACGTCACTGCGTTCCCATAATATCACATACCTCTTGGACACACACACACACACACACACAGAGAGAGAGAGAGAGAGAGAGAGAGCATTAAATCTGGAATTGTGTAACAGCTTTCAAAATATAGAGAGTTGCACACTTGCATCTGTCCTTACAAGTAAAAGGAACTGACAAAGAAAATAAAAAAGGAATCTAGTAAGAGACTAAATTTGTAGCTTCCTGCAAGGATTTGAAACTTTGAAGGTGGTGATTTGAGACTTGCCATGAAGGACTTGAATACATCTCTGCGAATAAATATTTTGTTTTATTCTCGTTTCTTTAGAGGAAGTAACAACCGTCTCGATGAACAGACAAGGGAAAGAACCAATGCAAACAGGTAAACAACTTAGTTAAGCTCTGCTGTTAACAGTAATAAAGGTGGACAGAGATGTATGGTTCAGTTCTACATTTATAGAAAAAGATGTTTATTAATAGAACCAGTTCTACCGCAGTCCTTATTTCTCTTATCTTTCACAGTAATACCTTAGTACAATACTTACATAATTTTAAGAACTAGCAGTTGAAAATCTTGAACAGCTGTTTTCTAAGAATAAATAAACCTAATTTGAGCATGAAATGGTATATTAATCAACTTGAGAGATTGAGTTAAGCTTTTTATAAACTGCTGTGTTATATTACAATCTTGGAGCATATTTATATCATTTTCTATTTCAAGCTAGATTCTCAGCAGTTTCTTTATGTCAGTAGAATGAAAATATATCTTTTAGGTCTGTGGAAATATTTAGTCTTATGCAGCATATGTTCAACTTTCATGATTTATTCACTGTCAGACTTCATATTCTCACATTAAGATTGTAATTTTCCACAAAAAACTTTATCCCTTGTCATCCGCCAGCAACATTATTTCTCCACTCTACTCAATGTGGGTTCGGTGAGCATTTATTTTCTTGATGTGTTAGTCATAACTGAAAGAAAGAACATCCACATTGAAAAGTTAATAAAGTGTCTAAAATAGCATTGAATATTAATGAAATGCACAAAAGAATAAAGTTAAAAACATCACATATGATAAGTAAAATATTTGTACACAAACACGACAGCAAACTTACAGTTCAACACTTGATGCAGGTATGCTTTTTTTAATAAATAACACATCAACATTACCAGTTTATAAAACAACATATATGAATACCTCAGACTGACCACTGTTTCTACAAACACCTGAGTAGCAGATAATGTTCATTGACGAAGAAGTATTTCTTTATCACTTGGGATATTTAATTATATGAAGACAGTGGCATATTTTTATTTTAGTGCTGGCTACATTCAAAATATTTCTCAAGAAACCATTTTCAATGAAGCAGTTACATCAGTTGTATTTCATTGTTAACCATTTCAGTCAGATTTTCCTTTACAGGTAGTAGTGCAGACTTATCTATTCACATTAATACACTGGCAGGATTAATCACACCACATTTAATGCTGTATGATCTGTGAGAGGGCAGCAGTTGACTAAAATTAAATTCTGGATCATCATGAATACTTCTTGTCTCTTTAAAGGAAATATGAAGATGTTTCTGTGTTACATAATTTTACGTGCAAGGCTTATGGTGTCAGAAAATATAGGCATATAACAGGCATAAAGCATAGCTGGATTTAACTAACGTAGTGCGCAGAAACTGAATAATTGTGAAAAAAAAAAACCCATGAGGTCAGAGATGCAGCAGACAAACGGTAATTTTTAACAATGGTTTCCTGACAACCACAACATCGCGCATTCACCGTTGAAACTTATTTAAAAGTGGAGAATCGTCTGTTACTGTGCAACGAGAGTTTCATCACCATTTTGAGTTGCATCCCCGTGATAATGCGCCCAATCGGAGAACAATTTTGAAGTGGGTCAAACAATTTAAGAAAACCGCTAATTGCCTTAATAACGAGTCTACTGGTCGTCCAAGAACTCAACAGACACCTGAACGAATTCAAGAAGTCCGCAGCACATTACTTCGTAGCCCTCGGCGATCAGCTGTTAGACACGCTTTGGCATTTGGTATTTTGGACCGCTCGCTACGTCTCATCGTTCATAATCATCTGCATTTCCATCCTTACAAGTTGGAAGTTGCGCAGCAACTGAATGATTTGGATAAAATTAACAAACTTGACTTTGCTACCGATTTTCTAGCATGCACTGAAGAAAATCTGAAAATGCTCAATAACTTCATAATGTCTGATGATGCAGATTTTGAGTTGCCAGGAAGTGTGAACAAGCAGAATTTCAGATACTGGTCAGCTGAAAATCCACAATTACTGCATGAGAAACCGCTTCGTAGTGAAGTGTGGTGTGGCGTTGCATCATTCGGCGTCATTTGCCTTTTTTTTTTTTGAAGACGAAAACGGGCATCCTTTTACTGTTAATAGCGATCACTATGTGCAGATGCTAACTGAATACTTCATTCCAGAATTTGCCAATGGAAATAAGAGATTAATATGGTTTCAGCAAGATGGAGCAACTACCCACACCCCCCCCCCCCCCCAATCAGTCCATGGCTGTACAAGCATTTCCAAATCGTCTTATTTCCAGATCAGGGGATATTCATTGGCTGGCAAGGTCACTGGATTTATCGACCGCAGACCTCTTTCTGTGGGGGTGCCTCAAGAACACGGTGTATGCACATCGATCATAGTTAGTTGCAGACCTAAAGGATCGAATCCGACACTGCATTCAAAATATCCCTTTGAACATGTTAAATGGTGTTATGCAAGAATTTTCCAGACGCCTGGCAGAATGTATCAAATGTAATGGCGGTTATCTAACCGGCGTAATTTTCAAAACCTAAATATGATTGTCAGTAATAATAAAATTACCCAGTTTTCTGAGTTTCATTTCACTTTTTTACCAAAAAAACATATATGCTGCATAGGAAAACATTTACTCACTGCTTAGAATCAGAATTATTGCCTGTTTGTTAATTTTGTTTCTCTTTGTGTCCAGAAAATTTTTATTTGAAGGAAATAAATTGTACTTCATGGTGTATGAAAAATATTTCAGAAGAATAATCTGTAATCAGATACCGGCATTGTTGCATTTAGAACACTCCCATAACCATTTCACCCCCTTTTCCAACATCCATCAAAATGTATGCCTATTGATTGTTCCAGTCAACACACCAGCTGTAGGTGATGCATGCCTTCCAACACAGGTTGGACTATCTGCAGTCACACACCAGCTGTAGGTGATGCATGCCTTCCAACACAGGTTGGACTATCTGCAGTCACACACCAGCTGTAGGTGATGCATGCCTTCCAACACAGGTTGGACTATCTGCAGTCACACACCAGCTGTAGGTGATGCATGCCTTCCACACAGGTTGGACTATCTGCAGTCACACCAGCTGTAGGTGATGCATGCCTTCCAACACAGGTTGGACTATCTGCAGTCACACACCAGCTGTAGGTGATGCATGCCTTCCAACACAGGTTGGACTATCTGCAGTCACACACCAGCTGTAGGTGATGCATGTCTTCCAAAACAGGTTGGACTATCTGCAGTTACACACCAGCTGTAGGTGATGCATGTCTTCCAACACAGGTTGGACTATCTGCAGTCACACACCAGCTGTAGGTGATGCATGTCTTCCAACACAGGTTGGACTATCTGCAGTTACACACCAGCTGTAGGTGATGCATGTCTTCCAACACAGGTTGGACTATCTGCAGTCACACACCAGCTGTAGGTGATGCATGCCTTCCAACACAGGTTGGACTATCTGCAGTCACACACCAGCTGTAGGTGATGCATGTCTTCCAACACAGGTTGGACTATCTGCAGTTACACACCAGCTGTAGGTGATGCATGCCTTCCAACACAGGTTGGACTATCTGCAGTCACACACCAGCTGTAGATGATGCATGTCTTCCAACATAGGTTGGACTATCTGCAGTCACACACCAGCTGTAGATGATGCATGTCTTCCAACACAGGTTGGACTATCTGCAGTTACACACCAGCTGTAGATGATGCATGTCTTCCAACACAGGTTGGACTATCTGCAGTTACACACCAGCTGTAGATGATGCATGCCTTCCAACACAGGTTGGACTATCTGCAGTCACACACCAGCTGTAGATGATGCATGTCTTCCAACACAGGTTGGACTATCTGCAGTCACACACCAGCTGTAGATGATGCATGTCTTCCAACATAGGTTGGACTATCTGCAGTCACACACCAGCTGTAGATAATGCATGTCTTCCAACACAGGTTGGACTATCTGCCACTTTCCTTTTCTTTTTCCTAGTTCTTATATTCACTTAATGTGGGTATTGTTCTCTGCACTGATCTCCTCCTGCACGTGCAAAGTGACCAAAACAGACCTTGCAATTTCCTCTTTATCCATTCTTAGAGTGCCCCAACTACTGCCTTTTCTGCTAGTCTGTCTGTTGTTTAGCTGCCTTTGACCCCACCTGGGCTGGGCAGAAGAAATTATGAGAAGGTGGCCCCACTCTCTGAGAAGATAATGTTTCTTAGTCTTCTTAAGCATGTTTTGGGAGTCTGTTACAATGAACGCATACAATTCATCATACTCCACCAGCCAGGCCGTTCCCTCAGTCTCACTTGTCATCCTAGAGGTGGTGGTTGCAAAGGCTCTGAATCTATTTGCATCATTATGATATGCGAAAAAGCCTCATCCTTTGTAGACCTCAAGACACAGAGTCATCTGTAAAGGTAGACAGGATCCTTTGGTTTGGAGTGAAGCTGAATTAGTTCCTGAATTTAGAATTCTGTTTTGCCCTGTGTGTAGTTGCAACAGTCACAGTCAAACTGGATGATGACTTTTTTGAGATCCATCCTGTATAATATGGCCTTCTTAGTCCACTCTGTACCTACCGAAATCTGCTCTGGCTGATCATTATGATCAGTGCCTCTTCTGCCTAAGCCATCCAGGATCTCCCTCACTTCATGCACCAAGCCTTTGCTACATTCAGCTCTAAAATCAGGGAGCGATTTGTCAGCTGGCAATCCTGAGAAGAATACTATGTTAAACTTAAGTTTTGTTCTTTGTTCTTGTGAAGAGAAAATCTGGTTTACTATTTTCACCTGTAAACTATAGCTTCTTCGTTAGCACAGGATTTCTTTCTCATACCTGAACTGAGATCAAAAGTTGTTCACAAGCAAAATAACAATTGTAGGAAAGCTACAAGTTAATTTCATTTTATTCATGTGTTGAAGCAATGCAAACTGCAATTTTCAGTAATAAGTCACATAGTCTTAGGACATATTTTTTTTCTGCCAAGAGTGTGTTCTCTTACTTTTTATTAGTAATGAAGAATTGAAAACTGAAATACCAAGCAAATAAAATAGAAAAGTTCAAAACAGTTTTCTGCCACTCAAGGATATGCACTTTTGTAAACTAAAATGCCTCTCTGTAGAAATATTGCTACGTTGTAAAATAAAATGTCTCTCTGTAGAAATATTGCTACGTTGTAAACTAAAATGCCTCTCTGTAGAAATATTGATACGTTGTAAATTAAAATGTCTCTCTGTAGAAATATTGCTACGTTGTAAAATAAAATGTCTCTCTGTAGAAATATTGCTACGTTGTAAACTAAAATGCCTCTCTGTAGAAATATTGCTACGTTGTAAACTAAAATGCCTCTCTGTAGAAATATTGATACGTTGTAAATTAAAATGTCTCTCTGTAGAAATATTGCTACGTTGTAAACTAAAATGCCTCTCTGTAGAAATATTGATACGTTGTAAATTAAAATGTCTCTCTGTAGAAATATTGCTACGTTGTAAACTAAAATGTCTCTCTGTAGAAATATTGCTACGTTGTAAACTAAAATGTCTCTCTGTAAAAATATTGCTATGTTGGTTGCTCACTCTCATAAGCAGAGTGACTATATAAATATAATTATTATAAACGTACACTTTTGACATGTTCACTCATACAGGTGGCTAGCAGTGTTTCATCATTTAGTTTGTTCAATAACAACATGTAACAACTCTTCTTTCATTGATCTTTCCATTTCTATTGCAGAAAGTTCACTTTGCACTGGATATAAAGGCGACGTTTTTATTTTAAAAACTCACCTGCAGTTGCAGCAGCAGAAGTCATGTAAATGTAACTCTGAAATAGTATTTTTTAATTATTTATATTCACTTCAGCTCCACTCATAAAGCACTAATTTTAATGAACAGCAGCTAAAAATTTTACTATGTTCATTTTTCAGATTTAAATTAGAAACATTTTAATCATAGTAGCTGTTATATTGTTTATGGAGTTGTAATATATGAATTAATCAGTTTTATATTCCAATATTTTTAAGCCTTTTTGACTCACAGAATAATGACAGAGGAGGATATAATGTGGGTTCATTATTCTACTACCAAGGCTCCACTTTGTCTATAGAATGGTATGTTATTATTTTTTGTTGACTGTCTCATAAATATCATTTTACTTAGAGCTGTGATTACAGACCATTAATAGCACTATTAAGGTCAAGGATCTTTACAATTAGGATAATGAACTTGTTTGCACACTTTGCAAACACAATAATCAGTTATGCAAATTGTCAAAATAAATACTACTGGTTATTTATACCAACATTTTATTAAAATAACATTGCCTCCATTGTCATATAATCATGATCATAATTTTTTTTTATTAACCAGATAGATACGTTCAAAAAGAAATATGCTCGAGTACAAATGAAATCTGAAGGGGAAACATTTAAATAATGGAAAATAATTAAGACAGTTGAGAGAAATCCATTCACTACTCTCAACATGCAGAAGATCATTACGTTTTGAAATAAATCTTCCTTCTAGGACCAATCAACACTCTTGTCACAGTCCAAATGCCCAGTGTGAGCTCATACTGCAGTATATGTGCGATGACACAGTCAGAGATGGGGCTACCACACAGTAAGTTAAGGTGGGAGATCCTGATCCAGGTTTACACTAGACAGTAAACAAAAACAAACAAGATGAAGAATCAGAGAAAGGAGACAAAGTATAGATTCACATGAATTTTATGTAATTTAAATAATAAAAAATGAAAAAAATTACTTACTTTAATGAATTTTATTTATGCTCCCGGCAACGTACAAGCGATCGTAATTCAGTAAGGTTCCAAGACCTCAGATAAGTCATTATTTTTTCATTTTTTATTATTTAAATTACATAAAATTCATGTGAATCTATACTTTGTCTCTCCTCTCTGATTCCTCATCTTGTTTGTTTTTGTTTGATGAAGGCTCATGCCGAAACGTCACAACTTTGTAATTGTTAAATAATAAAGCTGTTCCTACTTTTTTCCTAGTTTATACATTTTGATTTCACAGCTTTACTGCAGTGCTTTGTGTATAGTTGTATACCTATACACTAATTATTGTGTGTTACACTAGACAGTGTTTCTTTGTTCACTCTGAAAAGGGCAGTGATTGCATTGAGTCTTGGCTTACAGCCAGTCATCTATATCTGTGCCTTTCATCCATCACACCATCTTCAGCATGACTTATTTTTAGAACTGGGTTTACCTATAAATTCAAGACCTATTCACATAGTCTACCAGTAGGTACCACTGGCAGGTAGAAAAGTTTCGGTCAGTTTTGGTATGCCTATTCTGACAAAGAATTTTTGCAGAGACGACTCATGTTCCAAATGAGGCTGCTAGCAAGTGGTGATCACTGACCAACACACATTTTGATGCCTCAAATGTTAGACCTGTTTCTGGGTAAATATTAGACTTGCTGATTCCAAAAATGGCACAGGTTTTCCCCTATCAGTTCTAGATTTTGAGATACAGAACATATGCCATATACCACTCTTCACTCTGCTCGCCCATAACAAATCATGATATTTTAATGTAGTGTTTAAGTATGAAGGAAACATATTAAAAATTAAAAGAAAAGTGTACTACATGAAAATCTACTTATTTCAAACCAAAAGCGCAAGTTTATGATACAAACTTTCCACTCATTCAACACATAAGAAGCTCCTTTTGTAAGACTTCCAAGAGTAGGATCTGCCAGGTCAATCTCACATAAGATTCAAACAATAGTCTGCTATCATGTGTACATCCCATCTTGGTATCTTGTTTCCATCGTTTTTAATGTTTTGGTGAAAATCTTTCATCTTGGTCTTTGCTGAGTCACCAAAGTTCTCTGGAAAACGATTTAACTGACTGTGCACATAATGGATTTTAACACTCTACAGCCAAGTCTGTTGAAATGAAAGAGCATGTCCTCTACTAATTCTGTGTAGTCGTCTGCCTTCTTGTTGCCAAGAAAGCTTTTCACAAGAACAAACGAAGACCAGGCATGTGATTTGATTTCATTCATTGATGTTACGAAATGTGGGTCATTTATAAGTTGTCTGATCTGTGGACCATTGAAAATTCATGCCTTCAGTTTTTCCATGGTAAATCCAGGTAACTTATGCACTGTGTATTCAATGCACAGACCATCTTTATTCAAAGCCTTTACAAATTGCTTCATCAGACCTAGCTTTATATGTAGCGGTGGCAGTATGATTCTATCTCGTGTGACCAAAGTTTCATTTATTACATTTTGTCCTCCAACCACCATATACTCTATCAGAGGCCAATCTTTTCAATGTCCATGTTTGGCTCTACTATCTCACAAGCATAAAAAGCAAGGATACTTTGTGTAGCCACTTTGTTGATCAAGAAGAAAATGAACCCTATTCAAGTCTACACAAATCACCCATTGATTTTCTTGGTAATTTATCTTTTCCAAGACTAAAGAGTTGGCCTTGTACTCTTCTTTCATCTTGGTGGAATGACTGATTGGAATAGAACTATATTTGTTGCCGTTATTTAAAAGAACACATTTCAAACTACATTTTGAACTGACGATGAAAAGACGCCACTCACTTGGGTTATATTGTGAAAGATCAGTTTTCTTCACAAGGTTTCCAATGTCATTACAGAATACTAAGTTGTTGTCTTCTGTAAAGAATGGCAGTAAATCCTTTTCTCTCTTTCAATAAAATGTCATTTTCGTTCCAGGCTGAAGTACATTCTTTTCCTTTAGTCTAAAGGCAAACAATTCAGAAGTCTCTTGGAAAGATTTAAGTCCCTGATCAGATCACTTAATTCATTCTGATGAAAGCAATCAGTATGTGAACTTGTTTGGAATTCACTGTCACTGCCCCTACTTTTTTTTACCTTGTGCAATATCAGACATCCAAGACCCATTCTCTGAGAGCTGTGGTAGTTGAAGGAAAGGTGAAACAGATACAAGATCTGAGTGCGGAAGAGATCTCCTGGCTGAAAGTAGATCAGGGTATGACCACTTGTCATGATTATTTCGATTGATGCCCATGATATTAACAATACAAAAATAGCAGTTATCAGGGTGATTTTTCGGTTCCTTCCACACCATTGGTACTCCAAATTTCAGGCAGCTTATTTTTTCATTTGTACCGTACAAGTTTTGCATACAATATGAGGAGACCATGGCTTATCTTGATCTCCAAGCTTGACACCAAAATAACTTACATATGCTCTTTTTATAAACTCAGAAATAGGTTTCCTACTTGTTTTCAGTGTGTACTCCCCACAAATATAGCAAAATAATTCAAGCAGCTCTGTCTTGAAGTAGCCATAATCTCTACAGTGTTCAGTTTACAAAAATGAAATGATATGAGTGGGAATATACACACACCTCCTATATGATCATAACTACTATACAGCGCAAATGTTTTAAACAGATCAGGTTGAGAAACCTTTGAAATACAAATTTATGTAGTCTGCAAAAAACATTATTTACCATCTTAATTTTGTGCATATAATTATGTAATAAAACAGAAGAAAAGCAATTTTGTCATTAGAGATGTACATTTTTATGCCAGAGTACATTATAGGAAAGTAAGTAGACGAATATATGTAAAACAAAGGTCATTGTACAGAGAAAAAAATGTGGATAAATTAAATACATAAATTTCCCATTCAGATAAGACAGCTGATGTGGTCTGTCCAATGCAATTTTCTGAATCAGTGCCCCAAATAACCCCAGGAACAGGCCTAAAAACCAAGGCACCAAGAAAAAATCTTTTTGTTGGACTGTGTAATGAAATTATATTTCGTTTCTTGTAACACTTTACACTTTTGTTTTCTTCAGCATATTTCCAGCCTTTTCTTAGCTCCTGATTCTATAATACAGTTAATAAGTATTATAATTACTCAGTATTTAGTGAGCACCACATCAGAGATACAAGTACAATAATAAATCTGCAGTTAGCATGAAAAACTTTCTAGTTCATAATCTTCACAGAACAATACCAGCTAATCGTGCAATGTGTGAAAATTATGACTGTGACACAGATCGCCGCTACCGCATGAATGAGAACTATGCCTACTATGCGGAGTGCTCTCTAAGAGAAAGAAATAAAGGCTTGTTTACAGCAGATCAAGTAAGTTTCTGTTCATTAGACTTTGGCTACATTAAAAGACTTTGCTAGTACTCACAAGATTATTTATAAAGATGAGCTTTCACTTAAAAAGTTCTAATTTCAGGTGTCAATATGAATAAAAAAAATTTGCATGAGTAAAAAAATTTCATGTCAGCTAGGGGCTGTGGAGTTAATAAAAGTTTTATTTGTAAGAATTTATCATGGTGGAGCTGGTGAGATAAAAATATTTTGTTAAATTCAGATTCAGTTCCAGTTACATATGTAAGGCTTTTAACATGTATTTAATTTATCTTATAAAGCAGAGTGAAAAAAAAAGGCTCTTCCTCGTTTACATCAGTTTTCTCTATGTACAGTTTCCAGAAGTGTTCTATCCAGTGCTGGATTATGTATGAACATATAGTGCATCTCTGAAACTGAAAAATTGTGCTGTCATTTATAAACAAGTATAGTGGCAATAAAATGCATAGAAAGCTGTCATCTTATCTTAAGGTCAACACACTGCACTTTGAATCAGCTAAAAATGGGTACCTGATACCTGTTAGGGAGTAAAGACCACCCTATTAGGCTAAGTTGTGAATGTATGAAAATATTTTCCTATCCTGTAACATTTGATAGGTGGGATTAATTCATTTCTTATTTACATTTTTGTATAAAAGCACTGAAAAGCTAGATTGTTGGATGAGGATCATCTGAATGTTAATAACTTGCAAACTTTCTTCTTACATTTTACATCCTTCCCGTGCCGTTAAACGTCACATGGGACTCGCATGGTAGTTTGCCAAGTTTTCCTGTTTCCTGTTGTGAGCTTTTCACTCTCATCAAGTGGCCTTTCTTAACAGTGTCCTCTTTAGAGTTTCAAGTGGTCAGCCTCTTTTTCTTTGGCCTGTTGTGTTCCACTTGATGCTTGTTTTGGGATTCTCTGACTGTTTCTTCTCATCACATGACCAGCATATATTCATCTTCTTTTTCTGATCACCCATGAGACAGATTATTGGATCCTCATCTGTCTTATCTCTGCAGTGTTCTTGAATTTGTTACACTTTATACCAAGTATTTTCCTTGGGCATTTGTTTTCAAAAGAGTCTAATTTGTTGTGTATTTCTTTAGTTGTTTTCCAGCTTTCACATGCATAAATGAAGGCAGATATTACATTTGAATTGAATAATCTTAACTCAGTTTTTGTGCTTATAACTTTTGAATGTCATACGTTCTCAAGATTCTTGAAGATCAATGCTGCTTTTGCAATTCTATGTAATTCTAACTTCCTTTCTGGTGTCACCATTCTGATCAATGTAGCTGCTGAAATATGGAAATTGGTTTACTTCTTCAACAGCTGTAAGGCAGTATCCTCTGGGATTCTATCTTCTACTCATCTGCTTATGTAAACTTGTTGCTTATAATTATTCATCTCTCTGTAAATTTCCACTATTGTCCACTGTAATAAATGTTCATTCTTATATTACTGTTAGCTTTTGTCTCACATCTGTTTTGCGTCTGTTTTGTTATTCTTCTTCTTCTTCGTTTACTTCTACCACCAAAAACCGCACTGTGAACCTACTGAATTCACGCCTGTGGTCCTCGTTAGGTCCCGTGGTCCCCTGTGTGGTCCAAAATAGACCACACGAGATCCACGAGAGGACCACAAGGGGTTCAGAGTATCACAGTGCTTTAGCCTGTATTCTTGGTGGGTCTCGGAAGCGGGATTGCGTGACACCGTGGTTTTCATTGCACCAGTTTAGTCTAGGGTTGGACTTTCTCACCGGAAGACCTCGACGTGTTTAGGATATCAGTGCATCCCCGCTGGGTGAGAGGCGGTAGCCCACCCAGGCCAGAGTTGGACTTTCTCACCAGAAAACCTTGACGTGTTTTGAGATACCCGTGTATCACCGCTGGGTGAGAGCTGGTTGCCCATCCAGTCCAGGGTTGGACTTTCTCACCGGAAAACCTCAGCGTGATTAGGATACGCAAACATCCCCGCTGGGTGAGAGGTGGTTGCCTATCTAGACTTCCCTGGTCCAGTGTCTCCGACTTCAGCATTTTGTGGTCGTGGCCGCTACCCTTCCTAGTTGTGATCAGGATGGAGCTTTTGTCCAGGAGGACGAATCCTCGCCACTAGTGACTTCTACCCCTGGGTTGAGCCGGTTTAGGCATTATCCCAGTATGGGCGTGTTTGGGACGGGACCGACCTCTAGGGCAGAGATACTGTGACATGCATAGCCTTCAAGATTCACCCCTGGTATGAGCCGGTTTAGGCAAAATTCACCAGTATGGGTGTTTATCAGGCGTTACCGACCTCTAGAGCGGAGGTGGCATGACATGTCTAGCCATCAAGTTCCACCCCTGGTGTGTGCCGGTTTGGGCATATTTCACCAGTGTAGGTGTATTTCGGACGTGGCCGGCCTCTAGAGCAGAGGTGCCGTGGTATAGCTCTCGTAGCGATACTACTGGACATACCGGTTAAACTTCACTTTCCACCACCTTTTCCCATCAGCAACCTTTATTTCTTTTCCGCATTTACTTCCTTAACCGGGAGGAGCTTCACTCCACGCGCGGCATTTGAAGAGTCTCGCCAGCAGTGTCTTAACCTCTGGGACAAGCCGGTTCATGCATTTCACCCAATATGACTGCACTCAGGACGTGGCCGACCTCCAGACCAGAGGTGCTGTGATTTGACTGTTTGCTTCGCTTTATCCTTTCTACCACCTTTTCCGCAGTGATGCTGCGCGGCAACCTCATTTGCAAATTTCTTCATTGGCCGGGAGGAGCACCGCTCCACGCACGGCAGCTGAAGATCTCGCCAACAGCGGCAGATGAGCTACCAAACATGCCTCTCATCTACCCTAAGTAACTGGTTTTCAGGCGCCAGATATTCGTCCTCGCCCCTTCTCCTGTCAGTTTAAACAGTTCTGCCACGGGAAGGCCAGGAGCTGGACTTGACTGCCAGAGGCTGTTTGTGGCGCGTTTGCAGTCCTTAGAACCTGTTTTGTTATTCACTTCGCAGACTTACTTGCTCCCAGGTTCATTCTCTTTCAGCGGATTAATGGGAAATTTCATTTGTTTGTTTGTTTGACTTATCATTTCATTCACAGTACAAAGCAAACAAATTAAATTCAGCAAACGCAGATTCATGAATTAAATGCAGAGAAAACAAGTGTGATTAACAATAAATGAATACAATAAAATAAAGTAAAAAAAAAAGAAAAAGCAATCTTTCCATCAGAAACTGAACCAGTGTGGCTTGTGTAGGATTACAGTACTTAACTCCAACTCTGTTAACACTTCTGTGATAAAATCATGTTGGTGGCATGAAGTAATAATCAGTTTACACAAAAATAATCTAATCCAAAACATGAATATATCAAAATTAATTAGAAAGACTTACATAAAAAATCACTATTGATTATTGAGAACTAAAAGTTATCTGAAAGCATGGGATTCAAACTGACATCTTTTTGCATACATCTACTTACCAAATATTGCTTTGCTTCAGATCTATTCATTAGAATTAAATTTTTGCACATAGAACAGAAAAGTAATAAAATTAAATTTTTGCACATAGAACAGAAAAGTAATAAAATTAAATGTTTGCACATCAGAAATAGGAAAGTTATAAGAAAAGGATGTAGTCTGGGAGAAAAGGGGGCAGCAGTCCTGACAAGCATGAGAAACACTGATTTAAGGTTTTTACTTTTAAAATATAAAATTGAGAAATAAAATGTTATTTTATAGTCATAACTGATCACAGCACTGGATCTAATCTTATAGCCTGAGCAGGAAAGCACAGCTGAACAACTGATAAGAAGCGTGAACTGCAGCATTCACTGGATCATTCTGTGCAAGAGTATCTCCAGAAACACCTGCTTTCACTACATTCTTTCCTTATTGCATACAAAGCAACTGGAAAGAAACATTTTTTTATTTGGCATAAAGGAAAACAAGAGTGATAGGTTACATGTCCAGAGATCAGAAGAGTTGAAAGTGAAGCAGACTTGACTGTCTTGATGTGTCAGCCTAAACTAATGCCTGAGCTTAACAGTGTCTACATTGGAGAGAAATTTCTATTTTCTAATCATGAAATTTTCCCACTGGTGGGCCTTTTTAATGAATCATAATAGCAGTTTAACACTTTACTAAGTTGTTGGTCACAAGCATTTAATTGAATATAGATCTGTGAAATGAGCATGCAGTTTTGACAATGTGTTCAGCAATTTAATTTCAGAATTTTCTTGAATGAAATATGTTTTTTATTTAAAAATGAATTTTTGTGTATTATTTAAATTTTTTTTAAAGATGAGTTGGAAGGGTCTTTAATGATTTTGTCACTTTCTTGCCTGTTACAAAACTACAGATTCATTTTCACAGTTATTAATACTTCATTGTCACAACATTCTGTTACTGTAGCATATTTTAAATTAAATATAAAAGGCTAGCTTCTCTTCACATTTTTCCTGCTACTTTGCAGAATCTAAATAACAGAAATACAGCACAGTATACACGACAGAACCCCCAAGGCACCAGAAGAGGTTATGAGTGCCCAGAAGAGAGAGATTATTACCCTTACTGGCATCATTCCCCATGGGTGGTAAGTGGTTATTTTTTACCTCTGCATAACTATATATGATGATTAATTGTCAAACCAGCCAAAAACCACATGTGTGCTGAAATTTTTAGACAATTGTTTTTGCTGTACAGAATGACAACTGTTACAATAAAAACTTTTTAATGCCTTACTGTTGTCTTGTTCTCTTATTTAACTGGTGACACTTTAAATTATTTTAAATATGACTCTGTTACATAACTAAATATTTACACATAATAATTGAACATGTCTGGATGAAAGTTTTGCTCATGTCCTTCAGAAGCAGCACAAAAACCAGAATAAAGAAAAAAAATTGTTATTTTATCTTTGTTCTATGAACACAAATGAACTCTCGTATCAAATATTCTATCCTTGTATCTCAAAACATTTCAGGACATAGCCATAATGACTGATGATGTTTCTAGATGCCATTATTACAAAGAGGAGAGCCAAAATGTCAAATCCAGATGGGCTTGTGTTCTTCCAATGGCCGACATGGAGAAACTTAAAGGGAAAATTGTTTTACCAAACAACCGGGAAGCCTGTGAGGTATGTATCTTTGAATCTTTCGTATGCACTTAAAAACAGAATTAATTTGTAGAAAATCTTGTTCACTTATCCCAAAAAAATAATAATTTGTTTACTTATAATGATAATGTACAGACGTTTTATAGTAAGTCTTACATCTTATGTCCTTCCCATGCCAGTAAACATCACATAGGGCTCACATGGTAGTTCGCCAAGTTTTCCTAGTAATAATGGTAGCAGTTTATTTGATGTTCAGCAAATTAACAAAGTTTTCTTGAGATCTTTCCTATTTAAACTGTTTTCTTTTGTTTAGTTAAAGACAACAATTGCTGGTCTATCAATGTTCAAAAACATTATTGTTTGTAAGTTTTCAGTCATATCATGCATTTTAAACAGAAATTTGAACTTCCCAAAAATGGAAATGTGACAAGTAAACCAGAGTGGAAAAACTTCCCAGCTCATGGAGTTCCAGAACCAGACTGCAGAGAAACTGAATACACAAGAGACAATCACCTAGGCAATGGCTTAGCTGGACATCCTAATATGTACAACTGGACCATTCCTAGTCATCTTGAACATGAGCACTGCGTTCTGAGAATAAGGTAGAAGATTGATCTCTGTGTTTTAATGTACTTCAGATATAAATGACAATGTCTCTCACGTCTTTCTCTCATGTCTGGGGGTGTTTTTTGGTTTTTTTCGGGGTCTGGCGGTGCTGTGTGGTGCTGTGCTCTGTTGCTTCACCATACTGAAAATATGAAGACATCAATGTGCCAAGTAGTGCAAGATATCTGTTACCGACATAGGGGACTTGATGTAGCCATGATGGCATTTATACTGGGAATAATGTTTCTGAAACCAAAGTCCAAAGTGTTCTCGGCGGCTGAGGGACTGAACGGCTGAAAGAGTGCAATTGCTAATGTCAGGATGTTCTGATGTTGGTGGGGCAGCATCGGCCGGCGAGTTAGGCCTCTTCTCCTACATGAGGGATCTGCCAGAATGACGTTTAGTTCCCTTCCTGTAGTACAATATTGCCATGGATTTACCTTTTATTTTACAGAACCATCGTTGGTGCAGTGGAGTTCATGCACCGAGGTCAACACGGCAGCAGCATCTAAATAAGGAGTTTTATGTAGACAGGGATGGAGAAGAAAATGGGATCATCATGGGAGTATTAAGAGGAAAAGGAGACCAAGGAAACATAGGACTAAATCCAAAAGAATAAGGCTGAAATGCATAAATATTGGTTATTGGAACTGTAGGAGTGCCAGACGATGGGTACCTGTCCTTGAGCATTTGTTGTATGATTTTGATATAATGCTCTTACAGGAAACATGTACGGAGTCACTTCAGTTTCCTGGATTTCAGTGTTATTCCAACCCAGCGAGCGGAAGTTGTAATTGTCAAGTGATTCTGATCAGAGTGTGACTACAACATGAAATAATTGACATGTTGGAGTGGAACACAGACAGCTTGGAATTAATTACAAGGCCTGTAAGTCTGAGTGCAAGATGGAACATAATTAATATATATATTGGAAACAACTTGCTCACAGATGAGGAACAATGGGGATAGATTGCTGGTTTGTGGTGACTTGAAGTACAAGCTAGGGCAACATTGTGGAAAATACACACGGTCAAGCATTAGATACTGCCTCATTAGGAATGAACCTATCTGTGGTGAACAGAAAGAAATTGATGCAACTGGCAACAAGAGAGCAGGACTCAGATTCATACATAGATCTGGCTCTGGTATCCACACAAGCCTTGCTGGATGTGCATTGGGAGGACCTGGCATACAGTGGAAGTGATCATCTCCCCTGCACTGTGAGAATTAATAAAATTGGGAAGTATAGTTAAAAAAGACAAGACACACATTTAAATATGAGCGCTCAGATGAGCAGACCCTAGGAAAGATTAGAATGAAAATGTGGCAAAGGAAAATTGAAAACAGGAGATTGAGTCAACCACTATGGTGGACAGAGCAAATAGAAATCTCCTGGTGGATAAAGCAAGAGGGGACAGACAAGAGATTTAGAAGAAATCCTCATATAACAGCTGAAAAACTGAACTGAGCAGAGGAGGAAATGCAGGAGGCAGCAAACACATTCACATCTCTTGCTATGGAGTCAAAGGCGTGAACTTGGAATAAGTTTATACAAGAAATAACAGCTGAGAAGTCTTTGCACAAATTCTGGCAAGTGCAGAGGGAGGATGTACAACAAGCCTGGAGTGCAAGGAAATACCGACATAAGGGATGAGGAAGGTAATGTACTGAGAACAGATGAGCAGAAAGTTCCAAAGATACATCAAACAAACAGATCAGGGTAGTCTTGAAGAGCATATAATGACAAGAAACACAATATCACACTTGTACAAACAGAAATCCTGGAAAACCTAATAGAAGTGGAGGAAGTAAGACAGACCGCTGATGATGTCCAGTATGGATATTTTTTAAAAAGCTAATGGTGAGGTAGTAAAGTAGATGACAGAAGATTACAACCAGAGCTTAAAGAATGGCTGCACAGTTACTTGATTTCCTTGTCAAAAATAGGTAAAGACAATACAAAACTGAATGGTTATTGAATTATTACAAAATGTATATGGCAAAGTGATTGAGAGGATTATAGCCAGGCTTTCTAGAGACCAGTGGGCAACTACCAAATGCACTGAAAAGTTATCATCCAGGAAGAGATACAACTATGAATGCAGTGATCCTGGCACATGATGTATATGATTCCAGAGAAAAGAGGAAACCAAAGTTGTGGCACTTGATCTTGAGGATGCATACAACTAAGGGTGCTGGTAGGAAATCTGAACTGTGTGGCAGAAAACGCATCATAAAGAACCAACATTTAATGGGAACTATTAGCCATATATCATTTAGATGGATGCTGTGGCATATGGTGAAGCGTATATAAGGCTGTTCTGAATGCAATGATGCTGGAGTCTGATTTTGAACCTTTGACAGCAGTATCTTAGTTTATAGACATCATATCCAGAATTTTAAGTAGCAGTTATAAGCAATAACTGTTTTTAGTTCAGTAAAATAATGTGTTTGAAACAAGGCAGAATGCGTTGGCAGAAAATTTCTTGTTTTATCCATCTGTGCTTTTTTTCAAATGAATGAAGACATTGGTATATGTTGTTTGTTTTTTTTAAATCCAGATACAACATTTCTACCACTGATTATACACCATGGGCCAGCAATGCTTCATACAATGCCAACCCAAGGAAGCTAAATGATGGATCACTTGTTAACATGGCAGAGAAATTTGGGTTTACTTCAGAAGCAGAAGCAAAAAGTAGAGGATATGTTTTTAAAAATAAGCCTGTGGTCAGTATTTTCAGCAACATCACTCTTAGACTTCAACTTGCCATTAACACTGCTCAGTTTGGACGTGTTTTCCAAGATAGGTGAGAATTTATCCGTTTAATTTCTTACTGCTCAGCCAGCTGTCAAAATTCAAAAGTAGTTTCCACATGGTGCTCTAAAAAGTCAAATTTACATTTTGTTTCTGCTGTTTTTAAATGAACTTTAGCATTCACTTTACTTAATCCTATTGTATCTGCTGTAAGCACTATGAAGTGGTGCACTTTACAGTCCTGTGCCAGGTGCAGACATCTCATCTCACAAACTTTTAATCTATGTAAGTGTGGTTCTGTAAGGATCCAGATCTGACACTGATAATGCAGAGCTTATATAAGTATGCTGTTTATTATCTGTACACTTTGGATACCTCAACAAGGAGTAATTTCAAGGTTTATCTTTTAATTATTTTCTCCATTTCTCTGTAAGATAAAATTGATGATAAAATGCACCTCTGTCCAGTTCCTTTAGTAACTGCAAACTCTGCAAGCCTTCTTATATTCTACTGCATTTACCTATGATGTTTAGAAATTTATTTGTGTCATTTTACTATACCTTTGTTATGTCTGTTCTGTCACCTTATATTTTGTGTTTCGTTGCATTAAATGTTTTTTTTTGCATATGTCATAGGGTAAACAAGTTCACCTTTTGTGAAGCCATATTGAGCATTACTTAAAAGAGGTTTGATGATAGGTCAAATTTTCTGTACTAATAGTTTTGTGTTTTGTGTATGTTTTCCTTGTATAATTCAGTAGTCAAATGGTACAGTATGTTTAAAATCCCATTGTGTTGCCTTTCTTTTTCAATTTTGGTTCATCTGCATTTTACCAGTCATCAGGCACTTGTTGATCATTCTATGCTATATTGAAGAAACTATGTGCCCCCATTTTCCCTGCAGATCTGAATGTCTTCATTAGTAATTCCATTTGTTCCAGGTGATTTCTTTCTGGGGCTACTTTTTACTATATATTGAGCTTTTTTTAATTTGGATATTTGTTTTTTCTTCTGTGCTGTTACTAGGAAGGAAAGATGTGTTCACTTGTTCTCCTGGTAAGTTGAAAATTTCTTGAAAATACTCCTTCCATCTGGGTAGCTTTGTTGTCTACTGTATAATTGTCTCTCATTTTTGTCATTTATGACTGTGGGTGGGATATAATCATCTCTGTTCCTAATTGCTTTCATCCTGCTGTGAAATTTTTGGAGAGATTCTTTGCCAAGTTATTCTCTGTGATGGATCTTTTGAAGGTTTGATTGTATGTTTGGCTTCCTTTCATGCTGGCATGTACATAATATTCTTGAGTTTAGCCAGATTTGAATGAGCTTGTTAATTTTTTCTCTGATGTCATTTTCCATAATTGCTCTGTTCTTCTTTCCATTCCCCTCTTTTTTTGGTCCTACTTTCACTTCTTATTGTTCCCAGCAGGCCCTTGGGAGGAGGAAGGGGGTCCAACTGGTGCATTGTTCCAGATCCCAAGGAGTTTTCCCAATTTTAAGGGTGAGCCTGGAGGGCTTGAGGGAGTCAGTGGTGAGTGAAAACAGGTAAATAGGTGGGAGTTTTGCACCGGTTTACAAAATTTCACTTGGAGACCCTGGTCTTGAAGGTGTTCCAATCTTCATTTACATTCTCATATTCCTTTGAAAGATTACTTAAAATCTTGCTAATATCTTGGCATATCTCCTTTTTAATTGATTCATCTTGTTTTCTTAGATTGGTCTACCTTAGACTTTAGTCTCTATTTCCTTCTACATATTTTGATCAGGGACAGTATCATTAGTTGATGGTCAGTATCAATACCTGTGTGTTAGGTATTGCTTTAGAATCTGTTTCTTCTTTGTCTCTTTAGAAAGAAACCAAGAAGAACATAACAAAAGTCTGCATGAAGTTAGTTTTCTGGTTTGAAGTCAGTTTGTAATGGCTGATCTAAGTTGTTCCATCTGCACCATGTTTTAACATGAGTTGAAAGAAGTTAGTATAGGGCTCTGTTCAACATGTGTGTTAGGTAACTGTCCCACATTGCTGTTTCATTTTATCTTATCATCACTAGATAGAGTGAGTGAGTGAGAAAGCGAGCAAAAAGTGAGTAAGAGAGAAAGAGATATTCTTCTTTTCCACATTCTTCCATAGAAATCTCCTATTACAGTTAGATCATCTTTCTTATTCCTCTTCTCTTCACTACATGTGTCACTGCAGGGTGGATAGATCTGTATGACTGCTGTGTCTTCCTTGATCTCAGTTAGTTTTAGCCTTTCTGATATGTTAGCAATATAATGTGCCTTCTCAGGATGTACTATAAATGTTCTATAAATCTCACTTTGTTTTGCAGTTTTCCTCTGTTTCTGTGATACTTCATATAATATAATTATTATCCTTTTTCCTCTCTCTCTCTCTCTGAACCTTAAGTGCCCAGGTGACCCCTCTGTTGCTCAACATCCTCTCTGTTGTTCTTCTCCATGTCTCTTTTGGTCTATCCTTACTTCTGTTCCCCTGTGTTGTCCATCTTAGTGCTATCCTTTTTCCTGTTGTCTACTGATCCAAGCATATTGAATCCAGATTTCTATACAAATTCTGTTAACTGAGACTCCTTGTGTGTGTTTGTGCATGTGTGTGTGTTTTTCTTTACAGGTGTTCCATGTTCCACTTTTAATTGCTCGTCTAGCTCTTCATTGTTTAACATTTTAGGATCCATAACCACTTTAATCAGGCCGCTTATCCTCCTTTGCTACATTTTGAGAAAGATAAAATCCATGGTCGGGTTGCTACACCTGTCACAGCTTTACCAGTGCTCCTTTAGCCAAGTCTCCACATCTGTCTATGGCTACCATAGATGTCTTGTGAAGCAACCCATCCTATACTTTATCTGACCTGGTATTCCCCTACTTCTTACTGCTGCTGTCCACAGTGACAAGGAGGCAAGTTAGACTTCAGGAAACACGAGCTTTAGTAACATTAAAAAAATAAGTCTAACAAAAAAAATCTATTTCTTGCTAATAAAACTCAAAAGTCTGTGTTATTTTAAGCTGAAACAAAAATAATTCAGTACTTAATTGAAATGAATTGATCTAATTTTCCAGGTCACATACATTTGCTGTCCGTAAACGGCCTGAGCAGTTACAGAATGCACCTATTTACAACTTAAATGTTAGAGGCAAAAGAGGAAATATTGTTCAAGTTTACCCAGCGGTTGAGTATGACTTTGTGCCAAACAATCTTGAGATTGACATGGGAGACTACATTCATATTCAGTATGTCAACAGATAATGTTTGATTTTTCATTTATTTTTCCAGTTTGTATCTGGTAATAGTATTTTGTCTTCTACAGCTGTTATTTTTTTGTCATATATATATACATTTTTGCTTTTTGGAATTACCATAGCCTTCATGATGAAAAATGTTGCACAGGCAAAAAGGGCATTGATTGGGTACATGGGACCTAACTATAAGATCTTGATTTTGCAGATGACATAACTCTTATCAGTAACAGTGTGAATTCGATGCAAGAAAAAACAGATACATACCCTGTCTTCACTGGCTAGGAAAATAGGACTTGAAATTAACAAAGACAAAACAAAAATAATGAAATTTCCTATTAATCAAAAAGGAAATATATCCGTAGAAGGAACAGCTGTTGAAGAAGTAAACCAATTTGCACACCTTTGCAGCTACATAGACCAGGATGGTTACACCAGAAAGGAAATTAAAATTAGAATTGCAAAGCAGCATCAATCTTCAAGAATCTTGAGAACATATGGCACTCATAAGTATAAGCACAAAAATCAAGTTAAGATTATTCAATTCAAATGTAATATCCACCATCATTTATGCATGCAAAAGCTGGAAAACAACTAAAGAAATAGACAAGAAATTAGACTGTTTTGAAAACAAATGCCTATGGAAAATACTCGGTATAAAGTGGAACGAATTCAAGAACAATGCAGAGATAAGACAGATGAGCAAACAACATTCTGTCTCATGTGTGATCAGAAAAAGAAGATGGACATATGTTGGTCACATGTTGAGAAGAAACAGTCAGAGAATCTCAAAACAAGCTATCAAGTGGAATACAACAGGCCAGAGAAAAAGAGGTTGACCAAGTGAAACGTTAAAGAGGACACTGTTAAGAGAGGCCTGTTTAGTGGCCATAACATCCCTTGATGAGACTGAAAAGCTTGCTGAAACAGGAAAAACTTAGCAAACTACGACGGTCGTACCGAAAGTCATGAGCAAAATTTTTTAAAATCAGATTTTATAGATTGAGAAAATATAAATGTATCAACTTCTTCTTCTTCTGTGTTTGAGGTTGTTTGTCACATCAGATCTTGATCGTTGACATGGCAAAGCCTGCAGTCCTCTCCAGATCCTGATAGGAGTCCCAAAGCTTTTTGCCCCAAGTTTGTGTCTTCTGGCCATGTCTCATGCCTCAGGTCTGTGTGGTTTGGACAATCTTGGAGGATATGTTCTGGAATCTAGACTCCACTACCACATGAACACTCGTCTGTGTGAGACATTTTAAGGCAATAGAGGTGGCTTAGTAGTCTGCAGTGGCCTGTCCTTAGGCAGAAGAGGATAGTTTGTTGATGTCTTTGTAGTTGGTGTATTGGATCTGGTTCGTTGTTACATATTAGTTACTTTTCCATTCAGATCTGCACTGGTTACATATTATAGTTTTCACTTCTTGGTAGTTTACTGGATCATATGTTTGATCTTGATTTCTGCCAGCTTTGGATAGGCTGTCAGTTATTTCATTGCCAGCTATTCCACAGTGGGATGGTACTCATTGTAGGGCCACAGTTGTTGATTGTGTAAAGTGCTTCAATTCTATTGTGATTTCCTGTATGTTTGCCTCTGGGTTGTTTGTTGTTTTTAGAGATTCTAGAAGTGCCCTGCAGTCTGTGAAGAAGGCTATTTTGTGTGGTGGGTGCTGGTTTTCTGTTTGTATCAACTTAATCTGCAATCCTTTGCACATGATGTAGAGGTCACATGATGTCACCATCATCTGTCACTTGACCACGCAGAGCAGAAACAAAATGGCGGGTGCTGGAGTTTCGTTTTGTCAGCGTGCTGTTATTGAGTTCCTCATTAAAGAGGAAATCCCCCCCCCCCAAAATTCACCAAAGACTTCAACCTGCTTATGGAGATGTATGTATGGGTGCTAGCAGTGTTAGGAGGTAGGTGAAACATTTCAAAGATGGAAACACGAGCGGTCATCCTCGAACTGCCTCCACCAAATGCAATGTGGAAATTGTTGACGACATCATTAAACAAGACAGACGTGCCACAGTATCTGAAATCACTTTAAATCTTGGAATAGGACACAATGCAGTACAGGAAATGATTGAAACCCTAGGCTGTAGAAAAGTTTGTGCCCACTGGGTCCCACGTTTGTTGACTGAAGATCACAAAGCTGTGAGGAAAACTGCTCACCAGACAAATGAGGAAATTCAGAAAACAGGTTGGGAAATTCTTCCACACCCTGCCTGTAGCCCGACCTGGCTCCCAATGATTACCATCTGTTCAGTTTTGTGAAAGAACAAATGCGAGGCCATCACTACAACACGGGAAAGAATGTCCAGAAAGCAGTGTGTCTGTGCCTTCAGTCAGCTGGAATGGAATTCTACCGGGAGGGTATTTTCAAACTTGCAGAGTGATAGGAAAAATGTGTGCAGAGAAATGGAGATTATATTGAAAAGTGAAGAAAAGGATGCAGATTAAGGTGGTACATTTATATTTTCTCTATCTATAAAGTCTGATTTTTAACAAATTTGTGCTCACGACTTTTGGTATGACCCTCATACCATGTGAGCCCTATGTGATATTTAACGGCACGGGAAGGATGTAGGATATAGAAGTTAATATACTAAGCAGATTTAAGTGCTTAACAAATCTTGTTTTTGCATCTCTTATTTTCGATGTAGTGTACACGGATTAAGTTATTGATGTTAATGAGAAATTTAAATGTGAGACATGTGATTTTACTAAGAATAATGTAAATAATCACTGCAAAGAAATATTTTCAACAATAAATAGCCAATGAGAATAACTGTTGCATTAATACTGGTACTTATATGAGTCCACACTGTTTACAGCACATACTGATTGCTAATTCCTGTTTTCTGTGAGAGATCCAGTGCCAGTTTGCTGGGCCAGTCATGATTTGAAAGCAGAATTTAACTTGGGAGAGCCCAGTCTCCATGAGTGCTTGGCCAGTGCTGATGGGGATGTTGGTCAGGTTACTAATTTTCACTTTTCACTCCTCCAGAAAGAAGCTATCCAGCCCTAGCACTGCTGAATGCAGCACCAGGCATAGTACCTGCTTTACAGATCATGAAACTGGAAGTTATGAAAATCTTTCATGAAAAAATCAGTGCAATGAGAAGAAGAAGCAGAGCACTTTGACCCAACAGAAATTGTGAACAGTATTAACAATGAGCCAGTATTCAAACCAGAACTTGTACTAGAGATGTGGAGACAGTGCTTTGGCAGGCTGTTCATCAGAGGCTTGTTAACATCAAAGCAACAGCACAGTCAGCCCCATAGAACCTGAACCAGACATACAGAAGCCATTAGAGAGGCCCCAATGAACAAAGCTCCAGGATGTGATAGAATATCAAATGAATTAATCAAATGTGCAAAATAGATTAGAATAGCTTTTCTTCAGAGGATCTGTAACTTTAATTGGAAAAACATTAAGCTCTGCAGGACCACTGCAATGCTAAAATTACCCTAGTTTGGAATAAAAAGGCAGCAAAAAGATATAACAAATATAAGGGCATCTCACTAGTAAAGGCATACCAGAAAAATATTCAGCAAGATCCTAAACAAACAACTATGGCTAGTGATTAAACAACAGTTAAATGTAATTGTTAGGATTTAGGAAAATATAAGCTGTACATATTCCATTTTCTTCTTAATAAAACTAACAGAAAAATCAGTTGAAAAGAATCATATACTGCACATAGCTTGTATAATCAAGAACATTTATTTGTGCATCGAACTGTGAGAAGTCCTACAATGTTATGAAGTGAGTACACATCCAATCAGCCTGTGAAAAAGTCTATATGAAAACAGTCCATGTGATGTCAGAACAAATGCTGGACGCTCTGAAAAATTTGTCATAAAATCTTAAGTGAGTCCAGATGTACTATCCTTCTTACAATTCATAACATATGGTGACAACATCTGCAAAGAAGCTAACTTGTATAGTAACAATTCCACCACAGAACTGTCAGATAGTCCTACTCCAAAAATAATGCTATTAAACTCACAAAAACATAACACCCTTCAGAAAACACATGCACTAGATGGACCATTAATGAATTCCTTTTTCTTTTGATGATGAAGCACATATAGCCATTTCAGGAAGGATCTACAGCAGAACATGGATAACTTAGCAAGGGCATGGAACCACATCATGAAAATCAGTGCTGAAAAAAGTAGAAATCATGACCACTGCCGGAGAAGAAATTCCAACAAAGATTTTCCTGAAAATTCAGCCTTTGAAAGAAGTGAAGCATTTCAAATAACTAGGAAATATGATATTATCCTCTGGGGAAAACTGATGCCAAAATTGAGAATAGGTGCAGTAAAGCAAATCAGGCCATTGGAGAAATGACACCTTTACTGGAAAACAAATATACTACAGCTGAAACAACAAGAGCATTGAACAGCACAATATTCCTCTCAACTCTGTCCTATCATTGTCAGACATGGAGATAAATATTTGAGGCTAGTTCTAAAAATGTAACATAAAGACGAAATCAGAAATGACAGCATCAGGATAGAGGTTGGAGTAACACCAGTATTACACTATATCCAGAAACAATGAGTCAGATGGTCTGGCCACATTACATAGCAACTGCACAGAAAATATTCACTGTAGAAAATGGGAAGATGCTACCATAAAAGAGGTGAAGGGAGGAAATTACATAAACAATTTTGCCTCACCTAGTCAAGACATCTGCTTATCCCCTCAACACTGTGAGGTATAATGAGGAAGGAGACAAGACACAAATTATTGATGAGAAGAATCATCATTGTAACTTTGGATTTATATGACATAGGGCAAAACAGAAGTAAAGGGTTCGCTTGCCTGCTCCCTTCAGCACTTCAAAATTGATTCAGAATTATACTTTGTGCATTGCTTCTCATGCAATAGTTCATAGTAGCAAATTTTAATAGCTCATTTAAGAGGAAGGTCTTCATCAGATTGTGAGAGATGGCAACTGCAGTAAAACTGGTTCCAGTAATGAAGGTATATAGAAGCGTATGGTTCAGTTTTACAGAATGAAAGAGTGAGTGAGGAAAATGAGCAAATGGCAGAAAGCAAGATGAGAACATATAAATGAAGAACATAAACATCCAATATTTCAGAATCAGCCTTTTTCAAGAATTACATACAAGAACAAAACAACACATAAAAACATGGAAAATGGATGAAAAACTTATCTTGTAGGTATTCTTCTAGTTCAAAAGATGGCTCAGTATGCCCCACATAGGCATAAATATAAGGTTGAGAGATAAGCAAGGAGTAACAACTTGGACCAGTTGGGTACCTGTGGCTTAAGGCAGTGGCTACACTGGTGGCAAGAGTGGAGAAAGTGAGAGAACAGTTGAGGAGGGAGGAGTGTTAAGAAAGAGACAAGGAAGCTACAAATACCTATTAGTTGAGCATCAAAGCAGAAAGTAGGTGGAAATCTGAAGAAGTTTAAAGGAAGTTGAATTTATTATTAATTCCAGCTGGGTGCAGATAGCCAGCTTGGAAAATAAGGCACTGTTGAAAAGCTTTCCAAAAGTGAACATTGGAGGAACAGAAGCAACATGCAGTAACAGAAATGTCCCATTTTCCTTGATGGCACCTTTGACTGAAGTGTTTTGCCACTGGTGTCTGTGCCATCTTGGATAACTTTCAGCCAATCATTTGTTCCCAATTTATATTTATGCCTATCTAGAGCATACTGTGCCATCTTTTAAACTAGGATACCTACAAGCTAAGTTTTCCATCTATTTTCCATGTTTTATATGTTGTGTTGTCCTTGTATGTAATCCTTGAAAAAGGCAGATTCTGAAATATTGGATGATATATGTTCTTCACTTAAATTCTCATCTTACTTTCTGCCATTTGCATTTCTACTCATTTTCCTAACTTCCTGTCATTTTGTAAAACTGAACCATATACCTCTATCTACCTTCTTCATCAGATTATAGATTTGGGCCTTCAAATTGAAGATTTGATATTGTTTTCAGTGTCAGGATGTTTTTTTGAACTCCCTGTTGTCTTCTTATCTTCATTTCATTTCAAACAAAACTGATTTTCCTTGTGCTTTTACCATCAGTTCATTTGAACTATCATATTCTATCAGCCATAAGGGTAATAATGAAAACAAAAGAATAAATAAATTAAATAAACATAAAATAAAATTTAAAATCCATGACAAACTGACATATTCAGCAAATTAAAATTATAAAATAGTGAGCTGTCATACCAGCTAGTTGTTGTGATTTCAGGATTACAGTTACCAAATATTATTTTAAATATGAGTAAATTTAACTCTCGATAATTAATAATTCAGCTGTATTTACCTTTTTCAAGATCTTTGCAGAAATAAAAGTGGTGATTTATTTGAAAACCTCATGCATTACTTTTCACAGGTTATTTGCAGTAAAGGGTCAGTTGTTAACAGTATTCAGAGTTGACTAATCAAAATGCAGGAAGTAGAGGTTGTGAAATTTAAAAATTCTCCACAAATAATCAACTTTTCAAGTTCTTTTTTCTTTTTTTGCCTATCTTTGATAGGGTGTATAACACTGTTAGTAGCACTATTTATTGAAAATTACTATTTACTCCAGGTTAAGCCACAACTTCAAATCAACTGACAGCATTTTGTTCAAGGAAGTGTATAATACGCCAAGTCCCAGATTATACCATTAACATGTATGGACTTTCTAAAGTGCAAATAGAACAGATGCAAAGAAACTAGTTAGTTTTATCAATGGAATAGTAAGATTTAGCATAAATACATGAACATCCCCAGAACTAGAAAGATTAGAAAAAAATACATTGGCAAAAGAACTGAGATATTTAGTAAATTAATATCTCACCTTCTGATGACTTAGCATTGAAAAGTTATTAATAAGCTTTACATCTGTTTTGTATCTGTGGCTTTTAAGTTTTGACAAAGAAAAATGAACAGTGTTTTATTGCTTAGCCTTCAACGTGTAATATGCATTTACTATGTCACCAAGGAAATTGAAACATTTGATGACAAAATTAAGAAACAGAATCCACCAAAATACAGTATAAAATTAAATGGAACTACTCTAAAGCAGGTGCAGAAATTCAAATACCTTGGAGCAGTAATAACTTCAGATGGGGAATGCAGAAAAGAAATTAGGAACAGAATAGGCCAAGCAAAGATTGCATTTCAGAGAGTAAGAAACATATTATAACACCTCCTTATCAATGAGTGTTAGAAAACGAGTCCAAAAATGCTATATTGAACCCATCTTATTATATGGAAGTGAATCATGGACTTCTTCTTCTTCTTCTTCGTTCGCACTGTCTGTCTATATCTGCAGTCCTGTCTCTTGGATAAATTTCACTGTTTTTTGTAACTCATGTATGGAACCGTAGAGCTTATCTTCTTTAGTGGTTTCACTGGGCCAGTAATTATTTCTCAGTGTCTCGTAGTTGATGCAGTTCTGGAGGATATGTTCCACGGTTTGGGGCACCTGGGCACATGTACATAGATTAGTAGTACCAACCTTAAACTTTGTATACATATGACTTCGGAGTCGGCTGTGTCCTGTTCGGAGACGGAAGATGGTGACTTGTTCCTTTCTGTTTAGCATGTGATAGTCATCATGTGGTGGTGTTTGTGGCTTCCTGTAGGTTTTTATCATGCTTTTCTTCTGATTATAGGTGACTGGTATGTCTGGTTGCTCCATTTCAGTGCCCTCTTTGGCCAGATGGTCAGCTTTCTCATTGCCTGGTATCCCACAGTGGGAGGGAATCCACTGCAAAGTGACTCCATGTTGTAAGCCAATTTTTGACAAGGCATCTTTAAGGTCTGGTAGTTTGTTGCACTGAAGAGCCTCCAGTACTGATCTTGCATCTGTGAGAATTACTACAGGACATGTATCAATTCTGGAGTCTGATAGTTTTTCAACTGCAGCAATAATTGCCCTAACTTCTGCATCAAAGTTGTTGCAGTATTTACCAGTGGGTATGGAAATCTTGTCAATGGTGTTGTTTGGATATTCAATATATGCTCCTGCCCCACCATTTTTTATGGCATTATGTGCAGATCCATCTGTATACACACGTATCCAGGTGTCACATGGATATTTGTCATCTAGAACACTAAGTGTGGCTACTGATCTTACAAGACTGCTCTGCATCTCACCATTCTGCACACCTTTCACTTCAGTCTGAATAGTTATTTGTGTATAATCTGCTTCTTTCCATGGTGTATGCTCTGGTACAGATGATAGTGGAGTGACTACAGTTGGAAGGTCAGGTATCAGCTTACGCATACGCTTGGCCTGATGAATGAAGCTGCTTCTTTTAAGCCGTCCTAATGCCAAGTTATTGAATCTCTCCTTCAGGGGATGGCTTACAGAGCTAAGGAATTTTTCTCCCATGGTCATGACCTTTGTGTCTCTACGTTCCTTTAGCGGTTGAACACCAACTATTTTCTGCATTTCTACTATTGGTGTGGACCTCATGGCACCTGTGATAATCCGTAGTGACTGATTTTGAACCTTGTCTAGATTATGCAATCATGGACAATAGGCAGGTCTGCACAAAAGTCATTGGAACCAGCAGAAATGTGGTTTATTAGAATAATGTTGTGAATTCCCTGGACAGCTAAAATAACTAATGAAGAATGTTTAAGAAGAGCTGGAGATACAAAAAGTCTTGTAAAAATAATAAGAGACAATGTACTTTCATAGGACATGTAATGAGATGAAGAGGCGTTGAAAATATTATAACAACAGGAAAAATAGAGGGAAGAAAAGCCAGAGGAAGACCAAGAGAAATGATACTGGACAGTCTCTGAGCTAATGACCTGCATTAAGGATCATATACTCTGGAGAAGCATAATAGCCAACACCAGTCGGCACGGCATCTGACGATGATGATGACAACATGGATTTTTTTTTGCTCAAAGTTTTTTTTTTCTTTTGTAATTGTGCATAATTAACTGTTAATATATCATGCATACGAACACATTAGTCACATATAAATATATTATAGATGGACTGGGTCCAATACTAATCCAAACAACAATGATGGACAAGGGCTGGCTGGAAGTGATCGTAGCAACATTGTTCTCTTGGGATCACAAGTAAGTTAAGAAACTGCAGATCTTCCAGTAAATTTGTCACTGACAGGCTAATATAATTAAAAACAAATAATGGCATTTTAAATGTATGACAAAATACCACAGATTGGTATTTATTAGGTAATTTCCCATTTATTTTATTGGTATCACAAAATGTCCATACAAAGATCTGTTTTGAAGTGAATTAATTTTAAAATTACAACAGCTAGAAAAATTCTGCACAATTGAAGAGAGCATATCTGGAAAGTTATATTGTGAAACAAATATGCTATAATATGAACTGCATTTGAAAAACCTTAGTATGATACCATGGATGTTCCAGTAGAGCACTGCACAACTCATTATCATTTTTTTGTGTGTGATTTATATCTTCTTACATCTTACATCCTTCCTGTGCTGTTTAAACATCACATATAGCTTGCATGTTAGTTTGCCAAGTTTACCTTGAGATTGTGTCTGGTTTTACAGTGCTTTATTTTTAGACATAAGTCTGAAGAGTTTTTAATTACCTTTTAAACATATATTTAGGGTTACCATACATCCATATTTAGTATGGATAGTCCATATTTTGGTAGCAAGACATTGTTGATGATCTGGAAATGGATGCATCAGCAGCAGGGCATCTTGCTTACAACTGAGAGGCCTACAGAAGTGCTGTTAGGGAGGCAAAGTTCCACAAGCGACATGCAAATGACTGACTGGCTGACTAGTTTAATCCTCTACAGTAAATGTGTTGTAGTTTACAGAAATTGCAGTACTTACTTTGTTATCTCATCTTAATTTTCTTAATTTTTCTGTCTTGTTAAAGACAAGAAAGAAACAGTTGGCTGGTTTTAAAAAAAGTAAAATATTGAGAATAAATTTTAATACATACACGACTGCATTACTTCTCAGTATAATCACCACCCATATATAGGATACAGTGGCACCTGCTTTTACAATCTGTCATCAAAGAACACACAGCCAAAGTATCCAGCAAGTTGTTTACTTCATCCATAAGTTCCTCGTTGGTTTCAAAGCACTGGGTAACCAGCCAGGCCTTCATCTTGCTGAAGATATTGTAATTACTTGGTGCCAATTCCAGCCTGTAATAGGGCTGGTCGAAAACCTTCTCACTGAACTGCTTGAGTAAAGTCTTTGTGTGACCCACAGTATGTGGCTGTTTGTTGTCATATGCAGGAGAACAATCCTTTGGTCAGCATTCTGGACATTATGTTTTTGACCAGTCTGCGAAGCTTATTCAGCATTTCATAATAAACCTCTGATGGTCCCTGGTGCCATCCTGTCAACAAAATTCCCTTGCAGTCCCAGAGCAATGTAACCATCATTTTTTTTATTTGAAAGTGAATTCCCTGATCTGTTTGAACATTCCGTCTACTGTTTGGACTGCTCCTCTGTCTCTTCCTTCATGAACTGAACTCGTATCTCATCAAGAAATTTATCCCCTTCTTCCCAGCTGTGCAGAAGAAACATCAAAACTGGATCTATTCTTTAAACTGTCAGTTGTTTTGGTACCCACTGTGCATAGAACTTGTACTCACTTGTGGTAACCCAATCTCTCTGTGACAATTCAAAACAAACTAGTCCTTGAAATTTAGGACGTAGTCAACTTTTTGAATGGGTTCTTGTTTCTCTCCTCCTAACCGCCACCCCCCCCCCCCCCACGCACATCTGCTATCACTTCACACAACACAGTCAACAGTGAATCTCAGCAGTGCTGTGTCCTGCTTGTAGAAGCCAGTGGGTATGGTGATTACATGTCCATGTTTGCCTGGTTGCTACTTATGCACGACTGAACAAAGTGGAGTATGGGTTGACATTTAGCACGACAGCACTTTACAAGATGCTACAGGAAATGTGCTATGTTGTTGTGATAACTGGTTTATTTTTGCCAGCCAATCAGAGGTTGGTTTTGGAACTGTCCGCCTATTTCATACATGTAAATACTCATTCTTTATATTCATAGGTATACCCAGAAGGAAATGGGATCACAAAAAATGGCGAAACCACTTATGGTCATTATGGAGTCAATTATCCTATGAAGACAGATAATGCCACATTTCTAAGCTTGTCTCAAGAGGATGCTCTCACACTTGCATTTGTAGATCCTGGTAACCATTATGGCCTTTTTTTTTGTTTTGTTTTCTTTTGTTATAGATTTAAATTTCCCCCGTGTGGTACCCGGGATCTGCAAAGAATAGGACCACTGTACCCTACCACGCATGATCGTAAAAGGTGACTAAGGAGGGTTCAGCATAGGGCCAACAACCCTATCTGGTAAAAAAAAACTATCAGACTGCTACAGAAACAGAAGCAAGGGAAAAAACAAATGCAGGTGGAAGGAGAAATGCGTATCAGGAAACTGATCCCATGAAGGTTGTGGATGAAAGCCAGCCACTGAAAGTCCCCAGCCCGACTGCAGACCTCCTGGAACCTAAACACAAGATGCAAATAGGCAGCTGGAATGTAAGAACACTAAACCAGACTGGAAAACTAGCACAAACCATCAAGGAAATGCACAGATACAAACTAGACATACTAGGAATACAAGAAGTAAGATGGACAGGACAAGGCAGAAGGAAATTAACAACACAGAAGATACAATAATATGGTCAGGTAAAGAAGATCTTCATGAAGGAGGAGTAGCATTGATTATAACAAAAGAAGCATCAAGAACATTGCTGAAATGGACCCCAATAAATGAGAGATTATTATATGCACGGTTCAACTCAAGATTCACGAAGCTGTCTATTATAGTTTGTTATGCACCAACAGAAGCAGCTGAAGAGGAATTAAAAGAAGATTTTTACAACAGCCTCCAAGCAACAGTAGAAACAATACCCAAGCATGATATGCTACTCATCTTGGGCGACTTCAGTGCAAAAGTAGGTAAAGGAAATGAAGATAGAAGAAGAATCATGGGAAGAGAAGGAATCGGAGAAATAAATGAAAATGGAGAAAGACTGTGCAGTTTCTGTGAAGAAAACATGATGACCATCGGAGGGACAATTTTCCAACACAAAAACATCCATAAGGTGACTTGGAGGTCACCAGATAAAACCACAGAAAACCAAATCGATCACATACTAATAAACAACAAGTGGAAACGGTCACTACAAGATGTGCGAGCAAGGAAAGGAGCAGATGTAGGAAGTGATCACAACCTTCTGGTAGCAAAAATAAAACTAAAATTAAGGAAAGCCAAAATCAGAGAACACAGAAAGATACATTTTGATACAAGAAAATTAATAGACCAGCAAACAAGAAATGAATTCTCAATAGTACTTAAGAACCACTTCAGTGTCCTACAAGACGAAGCAAAAATGTCCATATTAGAGTTCAATAAAACACTACAGGAAACAGCAAAAGAGGTGGGATACTGGGATATCGGAAAAGGAGAAAAGAGGAATGGATAAGCGAGACCACATGGGAAAAGATAGAGCAAAGAAAAGAAATCAAGAAAAAATTACTGAACACCAAATCACAATAGCTTAAAGAACGAGTTTTAAGTAATTATGCACAAAAAGACCAAGAAGTGAAGGAATCATGCCGTCAAGATAAACGTCAATATTATGACAACTTAGCAGAAACAGCAGAGAAAGCAGCATATACAAATGACATGAAAACCATATATAAAATCACAAAGCAGATGACAGGTAACTTCAACACAAGATGTGAAAGTGCAGTAAGAACACAAAATGGACAACTGGTCAGTGGAGAAAGAGAAAAAATTGAAAGATGGAGGGAACACTTTAACACCCTACTAAACAGAATACAAGCAGCACAAACAATAGACATACCTGAAGCAAAAACAGAACTAAACGTCAATACAGGACCAGTAACAATAAATGAAGTAAAGGAGGCGATAAAGAAGCTAAAATCAGACATGGCACCAGGTGAAGATGAAGTGACTGCTGAGATGTTGAAAGCAGAAGAAACAGAAACACCAAAACAACTTTGCCGGATATTACAACAAATTTGGGATCTAGAAAAAGCCCCAGAGGAGTGGAAAACTGGGCTTATAGTAAAACTACCAAAGAAGGGTGACCTCAGAGATTGCGGGAACTGGAGAGGCATTACCCTACTGCCACTCACCAGTAAAGTATTTTGCAGAATAATCATCAACAGAATTGTACCAACACTTGAGGAAAAACTTCGGAAAGAGTAGGCAGGATTTAGGAAAGGAAGATCATGCATAGACCACATATTTGTACTTAGACAAATAGTAGAACATGCAAATGAGTTGCATAGCACAACATATGCATTATTCATAGATTTTGAGAAAGCCTTTGACAGTGTCAACAGAGATGCACTGTGGAAAATCCTAAGATGCCATGGCCTCCCCCATAAAATAGTTAATGTAATCAAAGCCCTATACGAGGGTTTTCAGTGCAAAGTTATCTGTGGAGAACATACCTCCAGCAGCTTTAGGGTACAAACAGGAGTGAAACAGGGATGTGTACTATCACCAACATTATTTATCTTGGCAGTAGACTGGTTAATGAAGGAGGCAACATCAGACAAACGCAGAGGATTACAATGGACCCTTGACACAGTGCTGGAGGACCTTGACTTTGCAGACGACATTTGTCTATTATCAAGCAGTCACAAAGATATGCAAGATAAAATAAACAAGCTAACTCAGAATGCAAACAACATAGGACTAAAGATCAACGTAGGAAAGACAAAGTTAATGAAGCAAAATGTGAACAACAGAAATGTACTCAAGAGTAGATAACAAGTTAGTGGAGGAGGTCAACGAATTTGTATACCTTGGCAGCAGAGTAGTAGAAAATGGAGACAGCACAGAGGACATCAACAGCAGACTTACTAGAGCAAACCATGCTTTTGCAATGCTGCAGACTATATGGAAATAAAAAAAAACTAAGCATAAATATGAAAATCAGGATATTTAAGAGTAATATTCTAAGTGTACTACTCTATGGAAGTGAATGCTGGAAAATCACCAAAACCATAGAAAACAAGTTGAATTCTTTCCAGACTAAATGTTTACGAAGAATTAGGAAAATATTCTGGCCAAACACCATAAGAAATAACATCTTATTGGCAGAAATGCAGATGAAGCCACTGACAACAATTATTGAGGAAAGATGCTGACGATGGTTGGGACATGTGCTCCAAATGACTGACAACTCACTACCAAAAACAGCACTAAGATGGACACCACAGGGGAACAGAAGTAAGGGTAGACCAAAAGAGACATGGAGAAGAACAACAGAAAGGATGTTGAGCAATAGAGGGCTCACCTGGGCACTTAAGGTTCAGAGAGAGAGAGAGAGAGATAGATTTAAATTTACTGCCATTTTAAAATCATTGTAAGAAAATACTGAGGTGAGAACATACAATTAATACTATGCAAGATACTGCACATTTGTTGTTATAAATCTGAAGTTTTAATGTTTCTTTAAAATTCTTCATATAAATTTTACAAGTAGAATTTTTTTTTTTTAAATTTGTATACTTTTTTCTTAAGGCCAGTTTCGAGGTGAAGTGTCTGAACTTGATGATGCTGGAACATATTTCAATCTCTCTCCAAGAAAAATAACACAAAAAGGCACATACCACTATATGTCCTCCAGAAACAACAATTTCTCAAATAGAGATCAGAAGGGACGAGTGATTGTTACTTCAGCATCTCATAAAACTGAAGCTATTGGAAAAATGGGTGGAACTTTGTCACTTCAAGAAGGGTGAGTAAAGCATATTCAGTCAGTCATTTGCATGTCCCTTGCAGAACTTTGCCCCCCCCTAAAAGCTCTCCTGTAGGCCTTTTAGTTGTAAGCAAGATGCCTGCTGCTGATGCATCCATTTGCAGATTATCAGCGTCTTGCAGCCATCTTCACCTTGGTCTTCCTCTCTTATTTTTTTCCTATTATGTATCCTTCCAAGATGATCTTCTCTAATTTCTCATGAGAAAGCATATAACTGGCTTAATATACTGATGAAAGAATATTTTACTGTTGAAATAAATGTAGGTATATGTGTGTTTAAATTAGAATGAGTGAGTAAACATCAATATGTGGAATTTATTTATAACTATTCTCTGACTATCTACTGCTTTTTACTGGTTGTGTTCTGTTCATTTGTGATAACAGGGTGGCCAAAATGACTGTTGAAAAAGATGCATTCGATTTACTGAAAATAGTGAGACTGGAAAGATTATCCATAGAAGATGGAGAAAATATTCTGAAAGCAGCCAACAGGGAGCTAAAAGTAAGTTGTATGTCTTATATCTTATATCCTTCCCGTGCCGTTAAACGTCACATAGGGCTCGCAAAGTAGTTTGCCAATTTTTCCTGTCTTCGGCGAGTCTTTCAACCTCATCAAAGGATTTTATACCTGTTAATTTGGCCTCTCTTAATAATGTCCTCTTCAGAGTTTCATGCGATCTGCCTCTTTTTCTTTGGCCTGTTGTGTTCCACTTGATAGCTTGTTTTGGGATTCTCTGATCATTTCTTCTCATCAAGTGACCAGCATATGTCTATCTCCTTTTCCTGATCACCCATGAGACTGGTTGTTGTTCAGTCATCTGTCTTATCTCTGCATTGTTCTTGAATTCATTCCACTTGATGCCGAGTATTTTCCTTAGGCATTTGTTTTCAAAAGAGTCTAATTTCTTTTCTATTTCTTTAGTTGTTTTCCAGCTTTCGCATGCATAAATGAGGGTGGATATTACATTTGAATTGAATAGTCTTAACTCTCATTCTACAAGGCTCTTTGCAGCTACATTTGACATAATAATGCCCACCCCATCCCAGATTTTACCATCATTTCTGCCTGAATGTATTATTAACAAGTTATATGTGCCTAGAAGATTATTTGAAATATAAATTTTACTCAGTGAAAATTGTGTAAACTATGGGTTTTTTATAGTGCCTGTGTTTGTCCAAATATACTTCAAGCAGTTTTGATATTCTTCCCTTGAATTTAATTTTACAGTCACTTTTTCTGATACATTAAACAACTATGTGGCAACCATGCAGATTTAGGATGAGGTTTTATGAAACTTGGACAACTAAAAAATAAGTGTAGACATTATGGTTCAGCAACATAACATTTGTTCAGAATCTAAGCACAAATTCAGTCACAATTCTTTCTGTCATGGACTGTGAAGCACACACTAGACTGTTGAATGAAATGTCAGTCTTCTTCCTTTCAAGATGAGCACTATTACCCTTTGAATTTCTGAAGTTCTGACAAGAAACTGCTCTCATTCACCATGACATGCTACACTTTCTAGAATATTTTAATCACTGATGTTTCACAAATTGAATGAAATATGGAACCACGTAGGTACTTTTTTACATATATGCAACTGTTTTGAATATTTTCTCATCATGTCAGGCCTGCAAAGCTTACTGAACAAAATCTCTTAAATGATGAAACTACCACTGATAGCATTAGCTTGTTTTTTTGTGTTTATATCTGCATATATATATACATATATCTTACATCATTTTACATCCTTCCCATGCCGCTAAACATCATTTAGGGCTTGCATAGTAGTTCACCAAGTTCTCTTTTCAGCAAGCTTTTTAACATCATCAAGGGATTTTATGCCTACTAATTTGGCCTCTCTTAACTATGTCCTATTTGGGATGGGGGGAGGAGGTGTGTGTGTGGGTGTGTGTTCGTGCGTGCGTGTGTGCGTGCGTATACACACACATGTATATATATTGTGCAAAATATTCACACGAAAAGTATTTTTATTGTGAACATTCACCATGTTCTTTTAATCATGTAACATATCATACATGTCAAACATCACTTTCAAAATGTACTCTTGTACTTGCTCTTACTTGCAGTAACTTTACTCATTATGTGGCAAAAGGAAACAAAATACAGTTATTTATAAAACTGTACAAATGATGATGTAATTCTAGAAACTGATTTAACCTTATGGAAATTCCAGTCATGAAAGGAATACTTTCTAGGAATATTTACCTTTAAGTATATCTTAACTCTTCCCATGCTGGTGGCCTTGATCAGGACCCTTCTACTTTGTCAAGTTTTTGCCACGGTCCTAATAGAGACCCTAGCTTTGTTTCATTAAAAACCTGGTGTAACTTTTGATTGTAAACAGTTTAGTATGCATATCTAGTGACCTTTGTCACCATTTTGAAAGCATCATAACAACAGGGGTCAAAATACAACATTTCAATAGAAAAAAATCAATTTTTTGTGTGACTTTGAGTTAAACATCTCCCCCTACGACTAGACCACTGTAGCTGAATGTACCCCAAGTAGATTTAGACTGTTAGATGGACTGGAGAAGTAGTTAGAAGGTTATTTCAGGCATTATTTTAAAGTGAACATGCAACATAATCACACGATGAGATCAGATAAAACGACAAAGTCGATCTACACATTGCCAGTTGATTGACGCCAGTCCTAGACCTATCCGATGGACAGTAATACACATTTATCAGCTAAAATCATCGCACTACATCTTTCTTCCTAAAAAAACTCTTTATTTTTGAAATCTTCTTACATTTATAGCTATTTGGAGGCATAATACGCATACTTTTAACGTGGAAATAGTTAGTTAAATTTATCCCATACACATTCAAGACCCGCACTTTTTGTCTGGCACAAAACGGAATGTCCACGTTTTTACCTCTGGCACGGAAAGAGTTGAAGGTAAATATTCCTAAATAAATTCCTAAATAAAGAAGGAATGAGCAAATGGTTTCAGATTGAAACATACATGAAACAAGGATGTATATTATCTCCATTGCTTTTTGGAATTGCCTTAGACTTTATAATGAAAAGATGTTGTACAGGTAAAACCGGCATTGATTGGGTACATGGGACCCAAATAGAAGATCTTGATTTTGCATATGACTTGAAATTAACAAAGACAAAACAAAAATAATGAAACTCCTCATTAATGAAGAAGGAAAAATATATGTAAAAGGAACAGTTGTTGATGAAGTAAACCATTTTGCATACCTTGGCAGCTACATAGACCAGGATGGTGACACCAGGAAGGAAGTTAGAATTTGAATTGCAAAAGCAGCATTGTCCTTCAAAAGTCTTGAGAACATATGGAATTCAAAAGTTATAAGCACAAAAACCAACTTAAGATTATTCAATTCAAATGTGATGTCCACCCTCATTTATGCATGCGAAAGCTGGAAATCAACTAAAGAAATAGACAAATTAAACTTTTGAAAACAAATGCTTAAGGAAAATACTTGGTATAAAGTGGAACGAATTCAAGAACAACGCAGAGATAAGACAGATGAGCAAACAACAACCTGTCTCATGGGTGATCAGAAAAAGAAGATGGACATATGTAGGCCATGTGATGAGAAGAAACAATCAGAGAATACCAAAACAAGCTATCAGGTGGAGCACAACAGGCCATTGAAAAAGAGGTCGACCACATGAAACTCTAAAGAGGACATTGTAAGAGAAGCCAGTTTAGTGAGCATAACATCCCTTGATGAAGTTGAAAGACTTGCTGAGAACAGGAAATCTTGGTCATATGAGCCCTATGTGATATTTAACAGCATGGGAAGGATGTAAGATGTAAGAAATTTCGTGGTCTGTTCAAGAAGTGGTTTAATATATTTATGTTAGTAATCAGGAAGAAATGACCACTGGACAGTTTTTCTGGTTGAAATCCTTTCCACATGAACAAAAATAGTACCTAATTTAATTTTTTTTTTTTTTTACAATTTTCTTTTCCATGCAGGAAGGTGATGGCTATGCAAGTGATTTCTTCATCATTCAACCAGAAGAATTAGTGAGTGAAAACCAAGATAAGACATTTACACTTGAACTGGCAGTCTCTGATGATACTAAAAACATTGAAATTTATCACTCGACAACAGATTTCTCAGCATGGTCCAAAGTGCAGGCAAGAGTAACTGATGGAAAGGCAATAATCCAAGCAAGATCAGGTGGCGTATGGGTTGCCCGCCACCATACAAACGTTGGAATGATTGTGGGGATTGTGGTTGCATGTATTGTGGTGGTTGTAGTTGTAATTGGAACTATATTTTATTTCCGCCGCAATCCAAACAAGTGGCAAGCAGTGAGAACAACATGTAGAAATGCTGAAAGGTCGACACATGGTAAAGTCTGAGAGCTAGATAGAAGACTGAATACTGAGAGTAGATTGATCTTTTCAGATTATGGGAATAATTTTGTTTTTAGTTTGGATATTTCTAAGGAATGAAAAGCAAAACATTAATACAAATAAGAAAGCTGTGATGATGAATTGCAAATGCTCTTTAGTTGATAATGTGAGATGCAGAGAAATTAGTAATTATCACCCTTGAACACTACTGAACAAACCTACATTATTTTTCACATGGCTTTATTATAACTTTCAAAATGATGTATTTAGATTTGAAGAAATCAGGTCACATGATCAAGAGGAAAGGACTATCATAATAATAATAATGGCATTTCATTGTGGAAGACAGTTTTGAAGCAGATGTAATTTATTTGTGGGGTTCTGCCAAGCATCATTTAGCTGACCAGCTCCTATCTAGGCTGATTATACCAATGCTGGTCTTGTATATTAGGTCACAGTAACAACAAGAACTGTTTCTGTTGTAAGGACAGATCTCCTTGCATTTGTGTCATGAGATTGATACATTTACTGATAGGAATTGTAATTGGCTATACAGTATCTCCAGTACAGTTCATACTAGCAATACAGATAATCCTGACAGCAGCATAAAACAATATAAGGCTGAGAAATGGATGCACCACTAAAGGCAGTCATGGGCATACAACAGTTGTGGCAACTACCAAAGAGCAAGCATAAAAGATGAACAACTGGACAAACAAATCATCTGATGTCGTATGATTTCAAGTCAGATAAATCAAGAAGCCTATGACACAAAAAGGGAAAACTGACAGAAATATCATGTACAGTGGCAGATCAAAGAATCTCAATTGTTTGGTAAAGAACCAGTGAAGAGGTTAAAGTATATGATGCTTACATGAAAGATACAGATTGTGTGAAGCAAGTGAGGCGGCACAAAGTGAACTGATCATAACAGATAAAAGCAAGATCCTGGGGAAATTTAAGATATAGTGTTTCTAGTTCATGTTGATTCCAAAACTGATGTGGCTACTGTTCATTTACAAAAATGAGCACCGGTACAGAGAAAATATTGAAAGGAAAATTAAAAAATCTGTAAGAAAGTGGCTTGGTTTACCAAGTCTTTCACTCCAGAATAACACTAGAAGTGTTGGTAGATCTTGCACATCCATACAAATCAATGCTGAGAGTGATATTTAGGCAAAGTCTAAATAAAATGAAAAGTAGCACATTTCTAACACAACCCATACTTTTAAATTATAACTTCCTTCACTTTCTTGTAACTAAAATTTCTCATCAAAATTTATTCTGGTAGAACATAGAATTGAGTTCAGAAGTGAAAGAGTTAATTAAATGACAGTACTGTACTGCAAAAACAGCAAACTGCTGCTACACTTCCAGTCTGTGATAGAAGAAAAGTGAACTAGCAGCCATTGTGGACAGTGCAAAAGACAAGGTTAAAAACAGAAGGAAACAAAAACATCTGCCAAGTATGTCATAGATACTGGCAGTGCCATCTTAATGCACGGGCCCACCTGGGCCCCAAATGAATGTATACTTTAATTCCTAACATTACTTGCATAGATCAGAGACCAATGATGCTGCCCGCCAGTGTATTACTTTGCCTAGGGGCTCCTGATGCTGTTTTCAGCCTTCGGTGCTGGGGCACGTACTAGATATTTCTTAGGTGCTGGAAAAAAACAAAGATTAAATCTGCAGACATCTCCTTACCCCATTACTAGACTGTGCAAATAATCGGGATATCATAGTAGACCTGTCAGGAAAAAAAGGAACAATCCACAATCATTACAAATACTGTACTGGAATGCAACCAAACATTGGAGTGTAGGCAGCAGCATAGCAGGACCTAATAATGTTTGAACTTATGGTCCCATATAGAATGAGAATAGAACAGCACATATTCAAGAATCAGAGGCACAATTATCTGGTTAAACAAAGCAATGACAGGAATCAAGGCTAAAGTGATAGCTGTAGATTGCCTCAGATGATCTAAGGAGTTGTTTAGCTGTTTCACGCTCATAATGAAGAGCTTCTTGCATAAATGATCAATGAAGGCAGTTTTAGTACTGACATTTTATGAGAACAGTATATCAACAATATGTATGAGGAAGCAGATTTTATACATTATGTCTAAAAAATTAAGCTAGACATGTTTCTCACTTTTATTTATAAAAATTCAGTATCTGCTAATCGTGAGCATGTAACCGTGGACATTGACATGAAAGTATTTAAGGAGACTTACATTTAGTGAGAATACTAACACTGAATTTATATTGAAAGCTCAGTGTGTTACAGCCATGACTTTTCTGTTAGTACATAATTTAAATGATGCTGCTGAATAGAGCTCTAATATTTTCCACAAGAACTTGTCCAGGTCTCAGATTGGTCTGAAGATGTTTATGTTGGGGGAATCATAATAGAACAGTCAGTCAGTCATTTGCATGAGCTGTTATTACAGTTTGGTATTTTTGTTTTTGAGAACACTTTATTGTAAGCATGTAATCAATCAATCAATCAATCAAGTGCCATGCCACTTGGCATAGGCAATTATTTCTCTCCACAATTCTGTCTTTAGACTTGATTATGAGATCCGCTGGTGACTTTCTTCCTAGCCACACTGACAGCCCATCCAGTAACTTCTGTCTTTTCTTCCCTAAATTTTCCAGTTGCCACAATGTGTTCCAATTTTCCGATTCTCAGAAAATGTCCTACAAATCTCGCTTGTCTGCCTCTGATCTTTGTTGTAATTTGCCTTTTAACTCCAGCCTCTCTTAAGACTTCTTCGTTGGTTTTCTTAGCCGTCCATGGTACCTTCAACATTCTTCTTATGAATCATATTTCCATGGCCTCCATTTATCACTGTACTTTCTTATTCATAGACCATGCTTCATATCCATAAAACAAATTGGCTCAATGTAACATTTAATACTCTGAATCTTGTTTCCATTGATATGGATCTGTTGCACAAGATGTGTCTCATTGTCTTGAATGCGACTTGGCTGAGCACATTTGCTTTTTATTTCATTGTGACATTGTTTATTTTATATTTCGTTGTAAGCATGTAAAGCTAAAGTAGTATTTTGCCGGGCCTGAGTACTGACATGCCAACATGGCACCAGTTAAACCCGTACTTGGTTCTCTTCAATTAGCTGGTGGAATATTTTATCATCAGCTGCAAATAGTATTACTGTCTCTCTCTAGAGCACAGCTACTAGGAGAATACGAGTGTGAAAGATGACACTTGTATAGAGTGGTCTGTTGCTATTAAAGATTTGAAAACTACTGTACTGAATTATTACATGTTGTTGCCGTAAGCTTGGTACCTGTTAAACCAAGCGGCAGATTGTCACATTAATTATACACTACATGACTGAACAACAAAACCAGGTTCACCAGGTTTAGATAACCACAGAGTGTCACAATACTTTCCACACACACGACTAGACTCACATTTGAACTCATGAAGGAAGCAAGAGTTCAAGTTACAATACAAAGTCAACATTTATAGAATGAATAGAATGTTGGATGAACTATGTGGATGAGGCAAAACAAAGATCTGCCAACATGGCAGGGTGATCACAAAAAGTATACTGTACTTCTTGGGCATGAGAGCAATGCCATGGGGAAGGAAATAATAACCAACATCAGAGTAGTTACAAAAGAAGGCACAACTTACAATTCTAAGAAACTCCAAAAATCATCCACAATACCACACATCCTCAAAAAGGTGAGAACCACTGTAACACTTTCAGTCTAGTCAATAACAATATTACCACACTGACTACATTCTTGCTAACAAAAGCTTTGCCCTACAGGACAATTACTATAGCAATGAATCTAAACCATAACTGGAAAACTTCTACTCAACAGTGACTTCTAGAAAAAAAACTCAAACATAACTTCTACATGTCTCTCTAACTTTTCTCATAATAATAATCATTCTCCTAATCATAATCCTTAAACTCAGCTCTGAGTTCCTTTATATAACAGACATTTTCTCTGCCATCCTTCCAGAACTTTATCTCCGTGAAATTCACATTCACATAAAAAGTATGTGTTATGACCTTCACTATAGCACGAGATTCCCAACTCTATGTGAGTTCACAAAACTTGACTCACACTCAGAACTTTTTGTAAATTGCTTGTTTACAGACCTTGGAGTCTCTCCAAAAACAACCTAATTTTAGCTAGCCCTAAAAACATGTCCAGAGAAAGTTCAATAAAAGTCATCAAAATCTCAGTCCAAAAATGACCTTCAATGAAAAATAATTGGACATTCCAAATTTAACTTTCATAAAACATGTCAGGATAAATTTATGATTCCCTGTGATTTTTTCCAAGGTCCCTGACTGAGCTTGAGTAAAAAAAAGATATGTCAAGGTAAAGTTCAAACATGATCATATATCTTGAGATTTTTAAAGTGTCAAGAATGACCTTCCTTTTCATGAACAATCTACATCATAATTAAATAAGGGATCAGTTAGTCAAAATACTAACTTTACCATGAATTATATCCCTTAGATATAATTCTGTCACAAAGCCATTCTTATTACGTATCTAAGTTATTGTGAGGCAGGAATTTTCAGTGCTGTTAAAAAGTACATGCCATACTTTAGCTTCATTGGGATATTTCACTAGTGCCATACATTTGATACCACAATACTTTCACCAGTGTTTTTAATCATTTCATGTTTGCCATTTTCCTGAGCTTTTTTTTTTATTGAGAGACTATTAATTGCCCAGGGAATAAAGTCATGCTGTACATGACTAAATGTCTATCCATATTGTGTCTTATTTGTATAATATATATGTCCCCCGCATGAAAGGGGTATAATTCTAAATCAGCCTTTCTCAATCTTTCTTACTTTGAGGAGCCATTTAAATAAATGTTCAGTCGCAGGGAACCCCATATAAAAACTTAAGATATAAATGTCAGAAGTCTTTTAAGTGTAAAATTATATTTTCTGTTCATCTATTTATCACTTAATATCAACTTCTCAAAGAATCCCAGCTGAGAAACATTTCTCTGGAGTGTATGGAACCAGATATTTTGTGCTAATCTCACCAACATACAGCACAACCAGTTTTTCATTACCAGCAATTGTGACCATGTCCTTTGCTGGGACTTTATTATTTCTGATATTTGCTCTGATGATGTTATGTCTGTGCCTTAAATGTTTCAATGTAAATATTTCATAATTTTAACCAATTCTTCTGACATTCATTACTGCTGAGAAACTAGCACTCACATATTTTTTCATTTTTAAAAATATTTTATATGCAAGTTTTCATCACTTGTTCACTTTTTTTTTTAAACTGTGCTACTTATGAAGATTTTCAGACAGTCTATGTAACAACCTCTTGAGCTGTTATTGCAGTCTGGTGTTTTTGTTTTTGAGAACACTTTATTGTAAGCATGTAAAGACATTCTTATTTTGTATTCCTAAGAAAGAAAGAAAATTATTCTAATTTTTCAGAATCTGCATGTCACTAAATCTTAAAATCATGTCATCTTCTTTAATAGCAGATGAATCCTTTTTTTTTTCAACATGATTTTATAAAAAGCCAAATCTTCTTTGATCTCAACATACAAGGTCCAACAATTAAGTAATGAGACTAATTCCATAAAAAATAACATAAACAGTTGAAAATATAACATGCATTTTATTCAAAGTAAGCCCCTTGTGCATTGACACAGTGAGTGACATGACATAACAAACACTGGAACGACCTCTGCAGTTCTTCTATTGGTATGTCCCTTAAACTCGATGTTATGGCCCTTTGAATGTCATCAGTATCATCAAAGACGCGTCCTTTCAATGGTAACTTTAATTTTGGGAATAGAAAATAATCGTGGCGAGACAAATCTGGGGAATAGGGTGGATGGTTGAGAACACACACTTGTTTTTGGGCCAAAAATTCCTGTACAACTACTGCCCGGTGAGCCGGTGCATTATCATGAAGGAAAAAACTGCCAAGTATTGAATACTCAGGTCGGACTTGGAGAATCGTTTTCAATAGGCGTTTCAAAATACTTAAACTTTGGCAGTGACAGTCAGTCTCTCTGAAATAAATTCTTTGTGAATAACTCCTTTGCTGTCATAGAAGCGCGCCAACATTGTCTTGACTTTTGACTTCTGAAGACAAAATTTTTTGCCTTTTGGTGACGATGACTTCCACTGAGCACTTTGGTGTTTAGTTGTGGGATCATAGTGGAAAATCTATGTTTCATCCTCTGAAACAATAAAATTTAAGAAATGTTTATTTCTGCAACACGTTTTGATGATATCTTTTGCATATTCAACACGCTAATTTTTTTGGTCATCAGACAATGCATGTGGTACAAACCAGAAAGAAACTTTTTTTCTTGCCCAAATCTTCCACTAAAATGTTACAAATGGCCTCTCGGTTAACACCAAATTCATCTGCCATCATCCTCACAGTCAAATAATGATCTTCTTGTATCTGTTCTCTGACTTTTGCAACGAGTTCCTCATCACAACAGAAATTGAGTGTCCATGTCTAATTGCATTTGTAATCGTTTCCATACCACTTTTTAATCATGAATACCACCTGAATATCTGTGCACAAGATAAACAGTTATCCCCATAAACTTGTCGCATCAATTCAAATATCTCAATGACACTTTTTCCAAGTTTTAAACAGAATTTAATGTTAGCTCTTTGTTCCATGCTGATTACTTGACAGTACACCTCTGACTAGATAAACAAAATGGCGGCTTGTTTGTCATCTGCTTATTGGGCGGTGATGAAAAGTTGCCAGATCATAGATAAAGGTTGCCTCTTTGGATTCCATGTTTTGTTTCATAGATGGTATTTTTGTCTTGGCCATAATAAAATCAATGTACAGAAAATTTTAAGTTATCATTTTTCAGGTTCATTTATCTCACATTGTTCTACATGACTTTACAAGACTGTGTTCCATTTTGATATTAGATATGCAATGCAAGCAAATGAGTGCGCTTTTTATGACATGTGGTGGCTCTTAACATTAAGCAAATCCTGAATTCATGATTAAAATAAATATATTCTATATTAAAAGAAAAAATGTTTTGAAGCTCATGTTTTTATGTTTTTTGTTGGTTTTTTTTTTTTTCAGCATCTGTGACTTGGGCAACCTCATAGTTATGAAACTAAGTTTCGTGTGATATATTACTTTCCTTTCATTCACTAAAAGATGTGCATACAGTATGATCCAGTGTGCTTTCTCAGTGCAAATATTCTTTATTTTCTGAGGCAGTTTTCCTGGACACAGCATGCCAAGTACTCATTGTTACAGCAAGGCTGACTGACTTGAGGTCATTCATTCATTCATTCATTTATATGTCCCTTGCGGAACTTTGCCTCCCCAACAGCACTCCTGTAGGCCTCTCGGCTGTGAGCAAGATAGTCTGCTACTAATGCATCCATTTGCAGACCATCAACGATGTCTTGCAGCCATCTTTGCCTTGGTCTTCCTCCTTTTCCCATTATGTACCCTTCCAAGACTGTCTTCTCTAGATTACCATGACATTTAATGTATCCAAAATATTTTCTCTGTTCGATCCTCTTTACTAGACAACCTTCTTCAATATTAAGTTCTTGTAGTATGGATATATTTGTTCTTTTTTTTGTGTCCATGGTATTTGAAGAACTCTTCTGTAGCATTTACATTCAAAGGCATTTATGTGTTTCTCAGCTGTTTTGTTAAGTGTCCAGGTCTCACAGGCATACGTTGCAATGGGAAAAATGCATGCCCTTAAAAATCTTATTTTTGTAGTTCTGTCTGTTCCTCTCCACAGATTCTTTAGTTGTTTTACTTTCTGAAGAGCAATAGATGTCCTCCTTTTAATTTCCCTCATTGTATCTCCATTATTAGTTAGCAGTGATCCAAGATATTCAAAACTATTCAGAATAACTTTGCAAAATATTTTTGACACAACTTGTGGCAAGGTTATTGCAACTGGTAAGGCTGCCTTTCTTTTTGTTATTTTAAAATGATTCCTTTTTTCCCATTTAGAAGGGACCTTTTCTTCTTTCCAAACTTTATTAAACATTCTCTGCAGTTGGTTCATGTTGTTACTGTTATTAGCTTTTAACATTTCAACTGTTGTATCATCTTCACCTGCAGCTTTGTTGTTAGCCAATAGATTCACTGCTGTTACAAGTTCATACAATGTAATTTCATCTAGGTTGACATTTAGTTGTGGTATTGGTAAGTCAGTTTCAAGGTCTATCATTTCTTTTGGGTGTGGTTTTCTTGGAAGTGTTCAGCCCATCTTTGCTTTTGGTCTTTACTCGATTTTAATAGGGTGCCAGTTTTGGTAAGGATTGTTCTTTCATTGCATGCAACAGTACCTGTTAGCCTCTTTTGTTTGTAATACAGAGTTTTGCTGTCTCTTGTTTTTGCTACCTTCTCTGCTTCTTTCACCATACTGTCCATGTATTCTCTTTTATCCCTTCTATCTGAACTTTTTACTTTATTGTCTTGTTCTTTGTATGTTGCTTTTGCCAAATCTTTTCCAAGATCTGTCTTTACATTCAACATGGCTAATTTGGCTGCTTGTCTTTCATGTATGTATTTCCATTTGTTATTTGATATCCATGCTTTTTCTATTTGCTGTTTGCAGTCCAGCACTTGCTTTTGCTGCTGTGATTATGGCTGTGCTGTAAAATTCCGTAACTCTTCTATATCTGTCTCTTCTATCTCACCGAGTGCAGCGAACTATTTGGTAAGTTCCAGATTAAAATTACTCTTAGTATTTTCATCCTGTAGACTTTGTTTATCTTTCTGAGTATTGCTTTCCTGTGTTGGCTTTTCAGTTTTAGTCTTATTTTCCCTATACACAGATTGTGATCAGTGTTGACATCTGCATCCCTATATGCTCTTACATCTATCAGAGATGTTCTGAATTGCTTTCTAATATAAAAGTGATCTATCTGATTTCTGGTTCTATCATCTAGAGATATCCATGTTGTTTTATGTATCTCTTTGTGTGGACATATTGTTCCTCCAGTGACCGTACCCTCTGTTAGACATATTTCAATTAATCTTTCTCCATTCTGATTTATTGTATCAATTCCTTCTTTCCCCATTACTTTTTCGACATCATGTTATCTTTTCCTACCTTGGTGTTGAAGTTTCCCATGACAATTAAGATGTGTTTAGGGACTTTGTTAATGGGTTGTTGTAGTTGGTGATAGAAAGTCTTTTATTTCATCATCTGCATCATTTGTGGGTGCATAGCATTGTATGATTGTCATTCTTCTGTACCTTATTTTGTATCAGGCTCTTAATATATGACTGCACGCTGGTTCCAATTCCATAAGGCTCTTTTCTGCTATAGTGGACATAATTATACCCACTCCTTGATATTTCCCATCGTCTCTGCTTGACTGTATGATTAACTTATGGTTTTCTGTCGATTTTTTCCCTGCTTTGGCCATTGCATTTCACTGATGCCTAGTACGCCTAGGTGATATCTATCCATTTCTTGGATTACCTTATCAGTTTTTTATGTTGTGGCCATTGTTCTTATGTTCCAGATTCTGATCTTTGTCACATATTTGGGGCTGATGAATGTGTTCATTCATTGGATCACATTTTAGATTTCAATTAGTGCTCTAGGGCATTGTACATTATATTTACTCTTTTACCTTTTCTTTTTTTTTGGCAGCTATTGAAATCTTTTCTCAGATATTTAAAGTTCTGATTTTCGTACTGTCAGTTTCTAGATGCTGAAGGTCCCATCCTTGTTTCTTCTTTTGATCATATATTTGGCTTCTGAGTGTAGCAACATATCTGACATGTCTGCTTCTCTTTTATTGCTCTTATTATCTTCTCTGGGATAAGGCTTTCTCCTTGTTTTGCATCTGTTATTTAGCAGATAAAAGAACTATGAGACAGTTATGTATCAGTCTTATGAGATCCACAATATCTCCAAACTACAAATGGGAACTACAAACATGGAGCAGTTTACACAAACTACTCCATGCCACTCCAGGAATTTTCCACTCACCAAAAAACTGAAATAACAAAGTCTACCACTAAACCCTGCCTGTCAGGGAACTGTATTAATACGTAGAAGTGCCTGTGAAACAGATGCTAACACAGAAATAAAATACTAAATATATGATGATTAAGATCAATCACAGAAACTTATAAATGATTATTGAAGAGAAAACCAGCAGGATGAAAACAGACAAATGAATGACAAATAGAAACCATCCAGTAAGTTAATTAAAAATAACTGAAAAAAAGCCATTAAACCAGGCAATCATTTTCATCTACCCAAAAATTTAAGATCCCTCAATCATGCTTCTAACATAGCCCCATACCAGAATCGTGAAAGACCAAAAGTAATAAATATCAGAAAGTGCCCAAGCAAAGAGACATTGTTATCATCCTATGAGATCAATGACAGCTATCAAAATAATGCCATCTGTGCCTATGCAGATGACTCAGCTTTCAAGAGCTCAATGACTACTGGTTACGGTGCAATAACTGAATATCCCACGCTGCACCCAGATGATCCATAAATACATTGACCAAGTGGAGAATCCTGCTCTATTTATGCCGCCTGAAAAAATCTGGAATGATCTTGAGAGTAGAATGGTTGAGCGGCAGGATACTGTAATTTCCTCTGATTCCCCAGTCAATCCTAACAGTCTTTGACAACTGAAAACACAGTTTGCCAGATAATGCAGAATTAGTAATGAAACTTGTAAATTGCACAAAGAATATGCAGTAATGATCATGCTGCAATGAATGCCAAGCCACTCTGAAATTCCTGGTAATGGAAAGGCAGACAACCTTGCCAAACAGTGGCCCTAACTAAAGTATCCTACCTCACAGTCCAGCAAATACTTCAAAGTATTACCAATGAAAAATGACCAAGAGGAGTACAGGGTGAGCACCCCTGTGTCACATGATGAATCATACAAACTAAACAGACAAAACTACCGCTTCATTTTCAGGCTGCAAACAAACCATATCACCTTAAAGCAAAATAAGAAAAAATACAGTCCAAATTGTAGACACTTACAATGTGAAAGATACAGTTGAGTATTTCCTACTTAACTAGATAAATAAAACTGCTTCCAAGACACCCCTACACTTCAAAACTGTTTATTTTTCATGGGTGAACAAACTAGAAGGGGCAATCAAGCACTTCACTATGCCATCAACAGCTAAGAGTTTATAGCTTACAGCAACAGTGAAAATGCTACCACCACTCCTATTATTATAAAAGGAGCAGACTTTCTTTTCTTTTTTCTTTCTAACTGTTACTTAGTATACCTTCATGCTTCTTTCTTATTACTGTCAACTTCATGCTGTTGTTCTCTACACAGCCTCTTTTATGCAAGCAGCATCCTTCACAATAGTGTTCAGAGCTGATACCATGAAACCTAGTTCAGGTGCAAAAGAAGATAAATTTTGTCCACTTTCATACTTATGATCAATCTCAATTTCACCTCCAAAGTGGCTGAAATCTGTACATTTGTGAGGTGGCTCTCCTTCTTCTTCAGGCATGCATTTACCATCAGCAGAATATCAAAACATTTGTAAAAACACAAAAAAAAGTTCAGTATGTTACATAGATGTTAATGAAGAGCAAAATGCAGAAACTGAGAAAAGGCAGCATCTCACCTTTTGGTGAGTTGGCATGCGCAAGCATTTACTTGACTTTCATGCATATTTTGAATGTTTGCATTGGTACTTGCCGCAAATTATATGGATGTCAGAAATTTCTTATGTGAGTTTCGATTTACTTATATCGAAAGCCACCTGTACATTTTTATACGTATTTACAATTTTCTAATGCCACTGTGCTGCACCCCCTAATTACCAGGTACCATCTGATAGTTTAGGTTTAAGTAAAAGATCACATCATCTGAAAGAAATGATCAAATGCCACAACAAACTCTACAGAAGGAGAGAACTTTGGAGAATTTTTGATTGGTTAAAATTAACAGCACATTCAATCTGAATACAAGGAATAAGAAGCTGAACAAACAAACAAAAAACACACAGAACATAACAACTGCTTAATACTTAAAAAAAGGATCCTTCTTTATATTTTTGCTGGAACTTCTGATTTAATTATGAAAACTTAACACTAAATAGAAATACAAAAACCTAGAAAAAAAGAGCATATTCTATGAGCATACAAATTTACATCCATTAATCAAAATTGTAATAGTTCCTGGCTTCTTCTAATGCTCTCTTTGATCTCCTGAAGTCCTTAAAACAGCGTCGGCCAAGTGGTTCTGTGTCATTGTAACATTTATCAAACACTTCATCCACAACCGTCATGGCTTCTAATTTTGACACATCACGAACCAACAATATTGACTGCAAGGCTTTGTTTTTGACGCACAGCTGAAATAAAAAGAACAAGAAAATTCCATAAATATCAACACAACAAAACATACACTCCTTTATAATGCAAAACACTGACAGAATCATAAATCTTCTAGTAGTAGCCGTATAAGTGAAATATTGCTTAAATAGATTTTTTTTAAAAATGTTACTGGTGACCAGAAATGATGTACAGTTTTTACACGGCTAAATGTACACATGAATAAACCTTGTTCATGTGATGACTTCTTCTTCTTCATTTACTTCTACCACCAAGACCGCCTTGTGATCCTACTGAATTTTCTCCCGTGGTCCCCAAAAGGACCACACGAGATCCCCGAGAGGATCACAGGAGGTTCAGAGTATCGCAGGGCTTGAGCTTGCATTCTTGGTGGGTCTCAGAAGCAGGATTGCGTGACACTGTGGTTTCGTTGCACCAGTTTAATCTAGAGTTGGACTTTCTCACCGGAAAACCGACGTGGTTTGGATATCAGCATATACCTCGACGTGTTTTGGATATGAGTATATCCCCACTGGGTGAGAGGTGGTTGCCCATCTAGCCTAAAGTTGGACTTTCTCACTGGAAAACCTCAGCATGATTAGGATACGTATACATCCCCGCCGGGTGAGAGGTGGTTGCCTCTCTAGACTCCGACTTCAGCATTTTGTGGTCGTGGCCGCTACCCTTCCTAGTTGTGACCAGGACAGAGCTTTTGTCCAGGACAAATCCTCACCACTAGTGAGTTTCACCCCTGGGTTGAGCTGGTTTAGGCATATTATCCCAGTACGGGTGTGCTTAAGACGTGACAGACCTCTAGAGTGGAGGTACCATGACTTGAGTAGCCATCAAGTTTCACCCCTGGTTTAAGCCGGTTTAGGCATATTTTACCAGTACAGGTGTAGAACGGACGTGGCTGGCCTCTAGAGCAGAGGTGCTGTGGTATAAGTAGCTCTTGCCGTGAGACTACTGGACATACCGATTAAGCTTCACGTTATCCTTTCCATCACCTTTTCACAATGGTGCTGCATGGCAACCCTGATTCCTTTTCCTCAATTTCTTCATTGGCCAGGAGAAGTTTCACTCCATGCACGGCAATCGAAGAGTCTCGCTAGCAGCATTTATGTGATGAGTCTGATTTCTACAGTGTCAGATTTTCTCACACAGAATTTCAATAGGTAAACTCTTTCCATAGCAGCCTGACTTGCATATGGTTTAAAAATATCACAGACTAATATCTGTGTGTAACTTTCCTATAAACATAAAAACTGACAGACACCCTGAATTACTTTCACGCACCTGGTGCCTTTCCTTGATATTAAAAATGGAAGCTTCACCAGCACTGAATGCCACAGCCAGGGAACAATGAAACATATTAGCAGCTCGTATCTGGAGATTGTGAATGTTTTATTTAAAAATAGACAAAGAGTCAGAAATACATATTTAACAACCATCATTTCAAATAACAAATAATTTGCAATGACACAAACACACAATGAAATATTAAATACTGTTGACATACCTCTGTGCAAGCCAAGTGTCTCAAATTCTCAAAATCCACTTTAGCACGGCAGAAGTCAAAGGCATGAAGCAGTTCATGGGCTATCACATTACAACATACATCTTTGTTCTGTATATTGTTCTGGCATAACACCACCTAGCAAACAGAAAATACCAACAATAAATATAGATTTGCAAGGCTTATAAACTAGGATATAAATGACTGATGTTAGCACGAACATATGACAGAAATGTGCAGGATTTTTTTGTTGTAAAGGTGCTTGAGCAGTGAAGGCACTCATTTCTCGTGGTGAAAGTCGATGGCTAGAGGCACATCAATCACACATCTGCAGAAATGGGTACCTGCCTCCTTTTGGAGCTAGGGAAGGAAATTCTGCCAGGTGTGATGCTGAATACATAACCCTAAAGTGTGCTGACAGGTCAAGCAAAATATTGAGACTAAGGTCATATTCCTATGTGCCACTGTGACATGATAGGGTTATTATTTTTACATGAATATCTTTTCTTCTCAGAGAACACACCACAACATGCTTCTATATGGTTGTACACTTATGTTCACATTCAATCTCAGGTTAATGATACTCATTTGATTTTTTTATTGGAACATTTAGTGAACACTGCTCCAACACACTGAACTAGCACTGCATATTCAATATGCTAATTTTTGTCACACTTTTCCATATTTATACACTGATGACCACCTTACTTAAGTCTCTATCAAATAAGATTTCTGGTGGTTAAAAAGCTTAGAGTCCACAGAAGTCATACACTTTATCACATCACTAATGGTCAAGTTCTTAACCATTCCTCTAGTAATTTTCTAGTTACAATCATCTGATGTCTGAAAAGGACTAGATGATTAAAATGGTATTCTGCACATGCAGGATGACTCGCATGGGGTCATTATGACAGACTCCCAAAATATGTTATGGAGATCAAGAGACATTTTTTTCCATAGGGAGTCTGGGCTCTTAGTTATACAGTTTAATGTGGATCTACGGCCCAGATAATGCAGGAGACAATGAGAGAGTGGACAAGCTGGCAGGCATGGCCCCCTAAAAATGGACAGAGAGGAGATTGCAAGAGCCACCTTGAATAAGTTGGCAGTGGAGGACAATATTGGCTTGAATGACAACAATCACATCAGGAGGATGATCGAATTGGGTGAAGAGAGGGGAAATGGATGCTTTTCTGAACAAAGTGTTTTAGCAGGCATTATCCACAACCAGTATGTGACTGGCTCCATCACAAGGCGCATGGTTCAGTGGGTGCTGGAACAGAAGGCCCGGAGTGCGGAAATGCCAGTCTCTGATTACAGATCTGCACATGCATCAAGTTACAACTACTTCAGAAATAAAATATACTGCACCTGCATGGTTTTAGGATCAAACCCTCCACTGACAGTCTTGAGGCAAGTCTCACATGAGATGTGTCTACCTACTTCCACGGGACTACATATGAAGTCGGGGGGGGGGGGGGGGGGGGGAATAGATACAAAGAATGTCAAATTTGCACTTACACCTGTGCCTTTGTGACAATCACAGTGATAGACAAATTTTAAAAGTTGGGGTTTTTGCCATAAACTATACTCATTTAATCAGAAACATTTTAATAATAAATATCAATAGGACATGTTCACAATCTAATTAAACATAAATAAGAAAAAACAATAACAAATATAAAGAAAATATAAAATATATATGAATTAATGGGTGGTAAGTCATTTAAAATGTGAAACAAATATTCACACTTTCAAATTCATCTTTAGTTTATGAAAACTACCAAAAACATGAATTCTTTTGCTACTTCATAAAATGTAAGTCTGGGTCAAATAAAAAATCGTTATCTTTTATTTGCAGCAATAGCTATGTTTAAAAAAAATAACTAATTTCTGTGGTGCTAACTATGAAACGAACTGCCCTCAGTCATTTTTCATTTAAAAAAAACAAAACTTTCAATAGTTATTCTTTTAAGATGTGATTATACAAGTGAATAAATTTAGTATAAGTATACATTCACATTTGTGTGGAAGTGTTTCAGGACAAACTCATTTCTCTTTTTAGTTCCACCTTCACAAGAGTTGCTTTGTATACTTTGTGATAAGAGAAGCAAGAACATTATACTGTCCAAAAAAAGAAACCCATAACTACTGATGACAATTTTAGCCATAACTTTGACATTCTATAGCTTTTTAAATTGAATGACTAAAACTTTCAAATTCCACACAATAATACCTAAGGGTTTAAACACTCACTTGACAGTTTCTTGCATCTGTGTGATGAGAATTTGTTAGTCCCAAGGGTTCTCAAGTTAGTATGGTGTATGGCCTCCGCTTGCATCGATCAGCGATTGGCATCTCCTGGGCATAGATGCGATCTGATGTCTGATGTGCACCTGTGGGATGGCTGCCCACTCTTTCTGGAGTGCCTGCCACAGATCACAATGATTGGCTGGAGAAACATTTCGGCGACAAACACGTCTTTGCAGCTCATCCCATGGGCACTCGATCGGATTCATGTCTGAAGACAGGGATGGCCAGGGAAGGGTGAGAATGTTGTTGGCAGTCAGGAACTGTGTGTTGAACTATGCAGAATGGGGTCTGGCGTTGTCCTGTTGAAAGACAGACCTTTGCGCAGCCAAAAATGGAAGGACTCTGGATCGTAGAATTTCACTGCACATTCAAGCCTCCTTCATTCTGCACCAATGGACTCCTTCCGTTGAAATTGATCATTCCCCATACCATTACACCTCCACCACCGTGCGGCGGAGCTTCATCAATGCAATTTTGGGCAAAACGTTCATTTGGCCTATGGTAGACCCCTCTCTGCATATCATGGTGGTGCAAAACGGAAGATTTATCACTAAACCAGACACATCTCCATTGATTGTCAGTTGTCCAGGGCCGATACTGGTTGGCCCAAACAAGTCAATTTTGGTGATGGCATCTCGTTAAGACAGGACCTCGGTGAGGTCGTCATGCCACCAGTCCAGCTTCACGCAGTCTATTCCAGACAGTTAGATCAGATACACTACGACCTGCAAGCAATGACTGGGCACTTGAGGAAGCTGCTGCAAACCTGTTTCTGAGGTGATGAACCAGAATAAAGCGATCATCACCTGCTGTCACCCTGGGTTGTCCACTGCGGTGTCGGTCTTCAGCTGAGCCAGTGGCTTGGAAATAGTGCCAAAGTCAACTGATGTTACTCTGCCTGGCAACTTGACTTTGAGCAATTTTTCGTAAATTTTTCAATAGACGCGCCATACTTGTCTACTTGGAAATTACCTGAATTTGCTTGTGTAACCTCATCCTTTTATAGTGTTTCATTTGTGTGAGAAGTGAGTTGTGCTCACCACAAAAATCACTACTTTTCCATAAACGCAATGTGAGTTATGGTTAAAAAAGTGTGTGATTAGCAAGGGCAGCTACTGCATTCTGACTATATACGAGAATAGCAAAATTCACACTAAATCATGGACCTGATATCTTGGTGACAATTTCTGGTTTGGTTTGAGATACCCAGGAAAAAAATTGTTGCCATAACATATAAAAAATTGAAGCTTATATAAGCTATGCGTTTCTTTTTTTGGACAGTATAGTTCTTTTATAGATATTCTATCTCAACCAAAAAAGTAGTTTTTTTTTTTTCTTTTTTCTAATGGAAATGCAAATAAAATATGGATTGTTGTCTGACTTGATTATATTTCTGATGCACAGTTACTTGACCTTAAAATGGAACTAACTGATCTGCAATTAAAAAAAACATGTCTGACAAATAAGAGAAATGAACAAAAATATTTTATAATCCTCTTTCTTCTGTAATCATTTCCTACATCAGCATGAATATGTGTTACAAGTGGTAGCATCTCAGTTTACTGACTGTCATTCAGTTTGTCCTGGACAACACTGGCCACATGTTCTTTCTCTTTTCCTCATGACCTTAACAGGACAGAAGTTGACCACCAACTGCTTTTACTGACCAGTGAGTGCGTCATAATTCAACAGATGTTTTTTCCCTTTATTAAACTTTTGTTATGTCCAGTCTACCCACAAGTCATTAGAATGATTCCTATGTTCTGAGCTTTTTAACTTGAGAGACTTGCCTGAGGCATTGTGCCACTACATATTTTATAGGCAGGGGTTCTCAACCAATGGGGAACTTCCCCTTCCCCAGAACAGACTGACTAAACTCAAACTGTTAGAACACTTCTTCCTCTTACATCCTTCCCATGCCGTTAAATGTCACATAGAGCTCACATAGTTGTTTGCCAAGTTTCCCTGTTCTCTGTGAGTCTTTCAACTTCATCAAAGGATGTTATGCCCACTAAACTGGCTTCTCTTAACAATGTCCTCTTTAGAGTTTCACATGGTTGACCTATTTTTCTTCGGCCTGTTGTGTTCCACTTGACACTTGTTTTGGTATTCTCTGATTGTTTATTCTCATCACACGGCCTACATATGTCCATCTTCTTTTTCTGATCACCCATGAGACAGGTTGTTGTTTGCTCATCTGTCTTATCTCTGCGTTGTTCATAAATTCGTTCCACTTTATACCAAGTATTTTCCTTAGGCATTTATTTTCGAAAGAGTCTAACTTCTTGTCTATTTCTTTAGTTCATTTTCAGCTTTCGCATGCATAAAGATGGTGGATATCACATTTGAATTGAATAATCTTAACTTGGTTTTTGTGCTTAAACTTCTGAATTCCATATGTTCTCATAATTTCTGAAGGACAATGCTGCTTTTGCAATTCGAATTCTAACTTCCCTCCTGGTGTTACCATCCTGGTCAATGTAGCTGCCAAGGTATGCAAATTGGCTTGCTTCATCAACAACTGTTCCTTCTACATATATTTTTCCTTCTTGATTAATGAGAAGTTTCATTATTTTTATTTTGTCTTTGTTAATTTTAAGACCTATATTGCTAGCCAAGGAAGACAGGGAATATGTTTTTTTCCTGCATTGATTTCACATTGTCACTGATAAAAGTTATGTCATCTGCAAAATCAAGATCTTCTATCTGGGTCCCATGTACCCAATCAATGTCGGCTTTACCTGTACAGCATCTCTTCATTACAAAGTCTATGCAAATCTAAAAAGCAACGGAGATAATATACATCTTTGTTTCACGTCTGTTTCAATTTGAAATCATTCGCTCATTCCTTCTTCTGTGTTGACTGCACAAACATATCCATTGTAGAGATCTCTAATGATGTTGACAATTTTAGATGGTATTCCATATATTCTTAAAATTCTCCACAATGAATCTTTGTGTATGCTATCAAATGGCTTTTTTAAAGTCTATGAAATTCAGGATTAATGGTTTCTGCTTTTCAATATGTTCTTCAAGTATTATTCTTAGATCTAGTCAAAACAGCTTCTCCCTTTTCAAAATCCTGCCTGTTCTTCTCTCATTGCAGTATCCACTATATCCTTAATTCTATTCAGAATCACTTTACAAAACACCTTTGACACAACTGATAGTAAGGTTACACCCCTCCAGTTATTGCAATCGCTGAGGTTGCCTTTTTTGGGGGGGTATTTTAACAATGACTCTCTTTTTTGTTAAAACGCTATATGCATATTATTTAGAATGCACCTTTTATGTCAGTCTTAGAAAGAGGAAGAATGACATTCTGACAAATGGTGAAAAGGGTGCATGGGGCTAAAAAAAGGCTGGGAACCACTGCTGTAGGGCCACAAGCTTTGAACAGTTTCCACCATATCCAGGCAGAAACACCACTAAATAAGACTGGTCTAAATGTTCATTTTCAACACCTCATTTATTTCAGTCTTTGACAATAAGGATTTGTGTAAAACAACATGAAGTACATGAAACCTAAATCTGACATCAGCCTTATTGGGTCATACATCAACAACCATGATAGTGTTAATGTGATAGCAAAGTTATCAGGTCCAGCAAACTACAGCTGGTCAAGATCTTATCTCACTCCTCTGTTGAGTCTCTTAGTAAAAGGTTCAGCCTAGCTAATGGGTGGAAAGATTACTGTGGTCCCCATGATGGTGGTGCCTGCCAAGAACCATGGGTTTCTTGGTCCACTCAGGTCTTCAAGCTAGTTACTGTAACCAATTGCCTGTACACACCAGCTGCTAAGAACATCCTGCTTGCAGTTCTGGGCAGACACAACAACTGGTCAGCAATCACCAAACTGGAATCAAAATTAAGTAGCATTTTTTAAACTGATGACAATATATTTTTACCATTTATGCAACTGATCTAATCATACAGATCCTGTAACCTGTGAAATTTGAAATCACCTACTTTTTGGTCATTTTAAAATAAGAAAATGTGTATAGCCCTGTATTAAATAATGGACTGTAAATTAAAAACATAAGTGACTAGCCCCCTATTACCCTATTATATTACCAGCCATGGCTTTCTAGTGCACCTGCCAACAATTTCACTTTAGGATCTGTAGAATGAAAAAAAATCTGACATACATCATAAAGTTATATACTGTTACACCTTCAAACATTGTTTTATGTTTTCTTTTATCATGTAAATGTATCCTAAAGAAAAGAACCTGAAAATCAAATGAATGTAACAGAAATGAAATGCCATACAAAAATTTTCATAAGTAGGAAAATATGAATTTAGAATGTACTGTGCATATTTACAACAATCCAAACAATTTACTGAATGAGGTGATAATCAGTGTTATTTATTCAGAAATAAGAGAATTTTAACGTGGTCTCTTCAGTGATGAAAAAAAAAACACACAATTTACAAAAATCATGAGAAATGTGCCACACTGTTGGTAGAGAACCAACACTTTCTTATCAACAGATATATGATGTAAGTAAAATAATTTTTGGGTACTCCATAAGACTGAATTCATTTCTTCTCTGAGTGTCTGAATATATGATCTCTTGATCCTCTTCCTTGCCTGAAACCAGCTTGAACCATATTGACTTCTTCTTCTATTTTCTTAAGAAGTCTACCCATTTTGATTTTTAACAGAATTTTACTGGCATGACTAATCAGGGCAACAGTTCTGTAGTTTGTGCATAATTTCAGGTTATCCTTTTTGGCAGTGGTATGAATAGAGTTCTTTTCCATTCTTTTGGCCGATACCTGAATGCCATATCTTTTTACATAGTGCATAACAGATTGTTGCACATTCCTTTCCTCCTGCTTTAATAAGTTCAACTGTTATCACATCCTGGTGATTTACCATTTTTCAGATTCTTTATTGCCCATAAAACTTCTTCTATTGTTGGTTCGGGTTCTTTCTCCTCCAATAAAATTCACACTGCTGATTTCTGCTTTCAGAGTCAGTTGTTTCATACATTCCTCTGCAATATTCCTTCCATCTTTCTACAATTTCCTCTGTCTCTGTCAAGGTATTCCCCATCTTGTCACAAATTACATTTAGCTTATGTGTGACATTTCTCATCAATGTCTTCATTTCTTTAAACATTTCACTATCTCTTCCACACTTCTGATGTCCTTCTACTTTCACAACAATCTTGTATGTATTGTTTTTTGTCTTTTCTTATGTTTCTTCGTACTTCTTTTGTTAAAGATTTATATTTCTCTTTGTTGTTGTTTGTCACTTTCCATTGCATCTTCATTACTCTATGTTGTTTTATCGACTCTATTGTGCCTGCTGTAATCCATCCATTCTTTTGTGTTTTCTTTACTGGAACCATGTCTTTAGCTGTTGTTATTAAGATATCTTTGACCTGCATAGTCAATTCATCTGGTATCATCTCCTTCTGTACAGCCATCAGGATTTCGAAACGGTTCTTCACTTCTATACTGTATTGTTCTGGTATTTTTGTAAAATCAAAGTGGAGTGGTCTTGATCCTGCAACTGTCTTTTTTATCTTTATCTTCATGTCTACTATTAATAACTCATGGTCCGTGTCACAATCAGCACCTGGTAAAGTTTTTGCTGATGTTATACTTGATCTCCACCTTCTTCGCACTAAAATGTAATCTATCTGACTCTTGGTTTTCCCATCAGGTGATGTCCATGTGTAAAGTCTTCTTGGATGTTGTTTAAAAAGTGTGTTAGTGATCATTAGCTCACAACTAACATAAAATTACACCAATGTTGCCCATTTTCCAAGTGGACACTAAGATACATGACTTGCATAGTATCTTTCACACATAAGGTCACACAATATTCTTCACATGGCTTATACAATCTCCTATTTAGATACCTGCACCTCAAAAATTCCATTTTAACACATTTAGGGTAGGCTCTGGCCAGAATCAAAGGCTAGTGGAGTAAACCATAAACAAACCAGTGGAAGGCAAGGAGAGACTAACACTGTACATTCCAAAGAACAACCATGACAATCCATAATTCTTTGAATCATAATGATGTTAATGGGGGTTCCAGTAGAATCACTTCGTCCAATAGGGACTATCATGTACGACAGGTGATACCAGATAATCATCCAACTACTGTACGCAAAGAAAACACAAGTAACACCACAGTAATTGCAACATGGAACATTAGAACACTAACAGAACTTGGAAAACATCGAACAAGAAATGAAACAAATGGAAATTAACATCCTTGGTTTGTGTGAAATGAGATGGACTGGAGCAGGAACCAGAGATCATAAAGACTTCAGAATAATATATTCAGGGGGAAACCAGCGTAGAAATGGAGTTGGCATAATACTGAATAAGAGAAGACAGCAAGAACTGTGAAAGGTTTCTGGTGCATATCAGACAGAGTGTTAATGGTTAAATACAGGGCCATCCAATAGACACAAATTTCATCCAAGTATACACACCAACTTCAGAAAGCTCTGATGATGAGATAAAAGAATTTTACAACAACCCCGACATGGCAATGAAACAGTGCAAACCATGGGAAGTAAATTCTGTGCTGGGTGATTTCAACGTGAAAGTAGGGACTGAACAAGACAATGAAGATACTGGCAAGTATGGACTAGGTATCAGAAATACAAGAGGCAAGATGTTGATTAAGTGGGCAGAAAAGAATAAAATGATAATAGGAAATACTTGGTTTCAACAACACCCAAGGCGACTATGGACATGGAAATGCCCAAATAATAACATACGTAACCAGACAGATTACATTATGATCAACAGAAGATTCAGGAACTCACTAATATCTGTGAAAACAAGACCAAGCGCAGACTGCAACAGTGACCACATCTCAGTTGTAGGAAAAGTGAGAATCAAGCTAAAGAGGTTAAAGGCACCAGCTAAAAACAAATAACTTGATAGAGGGCTGTTATGGAAAGATAAGGCAATACAAGAACAATATAGGACCATAGTATATATTAGGTATAATGCTACAGAGAAGACTGAAACAATTGATAACACTGGAATATGCTTAAAGACTATTCAGCAAACATCTATCGAAATCCTACCTCCAAATAAATGACATGCTAAACAGGGGTGGATGACAGAAGAATTTTGCAACTAATGGATCAGAGAAGTCTTACGGAAGATAAAGACGAATATGACAAAATAAAGAAAGAAATAGGACACAAATGCAGTGACGCTAAAGAAGAGTGGCTAAATAAGAAATGTAATGAAATAGAAACACACCATCATGGAAACGCATGAGATATATACAAACAAATAAAGGAGTTAACAAACAAAAGGACATACCATAAGGCTGGTTGCCTGAAGTCAAAGGAGGGGCATACAATAATGGACAGAGATGAAATAATGGCACGATGGCGCGAATATATTAAAGAACTCTATGAAGACAACAGAAGCAAAATAGATATATGAAATAATAATGAAGGGCCTCCCATATTAAAAGCAGAAGTGGAAGAAGCCATCAAACACATGAAGAAAAACAAAGTACTAGCACCAGATAAAATCACCAAGGAATAATTGGAAGCATTAGGAGAGCCTGGCATAGAAATAATTACCAGACTGCTGAATGACATCTATAACAGTAATTATGTCCCATCAGACCTTTTGCAGTCAATTTTCATTGCCCTACCAAAGAAACAAGGTGCAGTTGAATGTGAAGACCATCGAACCATTAGTCTTATGAGCCATGTTACCAGAATCCTACTTCGTACTGTCATGAAAAGAGTCAGGAGCAAAATAAAACCATAAATCGCTGAAGAACAGTGTGGCTTCATCGAAGGAAAAGGCACAAGTAATGTAATATTGAGAACCCTGAAGAAAGATCAATAGAAGTAAAGATGGACCTATATTTATGCTTCACTGACTACTGTAAAGCATTTGATAAAGTGAGACGCACAGAAATTATAAGAATGCTGGAAGACATCATCACAGATGGAAAAGATCTGAAATTCATCAAAAACATAAACTGGCAGCAATCAGTCGCGATGAAGTTTGAGAACCATTCCATGACATAAAATTGGGAGTGAGACAAGGATGTGTTCTATCTCCTGACCTCTTCTCGTTGTACAGCGAAAACATGAGAAATATAGAGAGCTTGCCAGGAACATCAACTGACAGGTACAATCTTAACAACTTAAGATATGCAGATGACATAGTTCTGATTGCTAAAAGTGAAGGGGAGCTACAGGCTCTTCTGGATGCTGTGGTTCTTGAAAGTAAAAGTAAAAGTCTGAATAAAAAAGAAGACTGAAGTGATGGTCATCTCAAAGAAATGAATACCACCAAAATGTAGCATTACCATCGATGGCACAGAACTGAAACAAGTTGACAGATTCAAGTACTTAGGAACAATTATATCAGCTGATGGGAAATGTCACAATGAAATAAAAAGCAGATGTGCTCAGGCCAAGTCAGCATTCCAGAAAATGAGAAACATCTTGTGCAACAGATCCATATCGATGGAAACAAGATTCTGAGTACTTAAATGTTACATCGAGCCAATTTTTTTTTATGGATGTGAATCGTGTTCCATGAATAAGAGAGTACAGTGAGAAATGGGGGCCATGTAAATGTGGTTTATAAGAAGGATGTTGAAGGTACCATGGACAGCTAAGAAAACCAACGAAGTCTTAAGAGAGGCTGGAGTTGAAAAACAAATTACAGCAAAGATCAGAGGCAGACAAGCGAGATTTGTAGGTCATTTTCTGAGAATAGGAAAATTGGAACACATTGTGGCAACTGGAAAAATTGAGGGAAGAAACAGAGGAAGACAGAGAGAAGTTACTGGATGGGCTGTCAGTGTGGCCAGGTAGAAAGTCGCCGGCGGATCTCATAATCAGGTCCAAAGACAGGGAACTGTGGAGAGAAATGATCACCTATGCCACGCGGCACGGCACTTGATTGACAGAGTAAAAACGCTGGAACCAGCTTTCGTACCGAAGACGGCACACGATGTTGATGAAAACTGCCCCTATGTCTTTTAATTTGAAAACAGCTATTGCAACAATATTTAATAAGCAACATCTGTTAAAATTACAGAAAAATAATTCCATTAGCAATAAACGTTTAAATAAATCGAATAACACTTCATACTTGCTTCCGTGCACGATTTCACATATGCTTGGCATTTGAAATTGTTAACATCTTCACGGTACCAAAGCCTTTCCAAAAACGTTTTCTTCTGCTTTCGCTCTCTGTTTGGATAAAAATAATAACCAAAATCCTCTGTCACTGTAGCAGATTGTTTAACATTCTCATTTATTTCACAGTGCCCCTGACTTTCGCTTTCAGACGATGACTTTGACGAGGTCGCCATGATTAAAGTTAGATTACTCTCATGTCGACAATCATGAGCGAGAAGTGAACTTCTTGTCGAGAGAGGTAATCATTTTTTTTTTTTTTAATGTTAAGTGATATCTCCATGCCTTAGAGGTGTGAAGTGTTAATGCATTTACCTTTGTAGGCAACTACAGTACCTGAGGTAGGGATGCCAGCACTTCTCCTCGCTGTCTTTATTTTTCTAGGTTAACCCGAGGTTCCCAAACAAAGTTCGCCAAGGATGAGAGCTATCCCCAGACCTATTCTCTTTATTCGGTTTCTTTCTTCTTCTTCGAACATTTTCAGATGTCGACTTTTATACTTTTGAAGTAGTTGGTGGTCATTTGGAGGGCGTGAACATGCCCATACGGTTTGTTTTGGACTGGTGTAGTAGTTAGTCATATTTGTATTCTCTGTTGTTCATATGTTGGATATTCCTGCAGAATATGGTATGCTATCATCTTATTGGTGCCACATGCACATTCATCGGTTGATCCTACTTTGAGTTTGTTGTATAGATGGTATCTTACACTGTTGTATCTGGTACTTACCATCAGGATGATGACTAGCTCTTCTCTGCATGCATCGTTTCTTTGGTGGTCTCTCACCCATTTGTTCTTGTAGCTGAAATTAATCACTCTTTTTGCACTTCTCAAATGAATTGCTGGAATCTGTCTGTGGTAGTTTACCTCCTTCTTTCGCTAGGGTGTCTGCTGTTTCATTTCTGGGTATACTACAATGAGATATGATCCACTGCATTTCTACTCTTTTGAACCGTGTGTGCACCTGGTGCATTTCTATTCAAAGGTCATTGGTTTCTCTGTTTCTGTGACTCTAAAAAGCTCTAAAGAGACTCTAAAGTGCTGTTATTTCTGACATTGCGTCAGTGAGAAACACTATGTTTTCTTTGATATTTTGTTCTCTCGTGACAGCTTCAGCTGCACCTTTCGGGGCATCTGCTTCTGCTCTGTAGTTGCTGGAGAATTTTCCTGTTAGTATTAATATTTCTCTGTGTTCTCCGTTAGTCTTTATTCAGCAGAAATATAATAATTCGTTACATAGAAGAACCACCAGTAATTTCACTAAAAGAATACAATTTGAACAACCAGATGTATGTAGATGATTTACATTCTTTCCGTGCCGTTAAACGTCATATAGGATTCGCATAGTGTTCGTCAAGTTTTCTTGTTCTCGGCGAGTCTTTCAACTTCATCAAGGGATGTTATGCCCACTAAACTGGCTTCTCTTTAGAGTTTCACGTGGTCGACCTCTTTTTCTTCGGCCTGTTGTGCTCCACTTGATAGCTTTTTTTTTTGGTATTCTCTGTTTCCTCTCATCACATGGCCTACATAAGTTCATCTTTTTCTGATCACTCATGGGACAGGTTGTTGTTTGCTCATCTGTCTTATCTCTGAGTTATTCTTGAATTCGTTCCACTTTATACCAAGTATTTTCCTTAGGCATTTGTTTTCAAAAGAGTCCAATTTCTTGTCTATTTCTTTAGTTGATTTCCAGTTTTCCGTGCATAAATGAAGGTGGATATCACATTTGAATTGAATAATCTTAACTTGGTTGTTGTGCTTACAACTTTTGAATTCCATATGTTCTCGGGATTTTTTAAGGACAATTCTGCTTTTGTAGATGAAATTGTTTTAATGACTTAGAATGAAGAAGAACTGTAGGAGCTGATAAACAGGGTAGTTGTTGAAAGTGAAAAAAGATGACTGAGCCTAAATGAGAAGAAAACAGAAATCATGATCATCTCTAAGAAGAAAATGCTTCTGAAGTGTAAAATAACAGTCACCAACACAACAGTGAAGCAAGTAGAAAAGTTCAAATACCTAGGGACATTAATAACTTCAAGCGTAAGATGTGAAATGGACATAAAGAACAGAATAACGCAGGTTAAAATAGTTTCTAAGGATGAAAAATACTTTATATAATCAATCACTAACACTGAAAGTGCGGAAAAGAGCACCCCAAAGTTATATAGAACCAGTCTTGTTTTATGGATGTGAAATATGGACAGTCACCAGGGAAGGTCAAGGTCGCCTGGAGGCCACTGAATTGTGATTCATTAGAAGAAAAAGATACTATGAACAGCGAAGACATCAAACGAAGAGGTCATAAAAGAGGCAGTAGAAGAAAGATAAGCAATGACAAAACTCAGGAAGAAACAATCCAAATTCATAATACACGTCATGAGAGCAAATTCTCTGGACTACTTGATAACAACAGGGATGATAGTGGGAAAAAGAGACCGAGGCAGACAAAGAGAGAAGATAACAGATGGACTTATGAACTGGCATGGAGAAAGAACATCAGTTCATCTCATAATTTACACCTTGGATAGAGAATTGTGAAAAAGCATGACCACCAACGCCTGTCGGCGTGGCACTGGGTAGATGTAGACCTTCTTTTTTAGAGGCATGGTTGACTCCGGTACAAAAGAAAAAAAAAGTTCCACCAAAGTGCAAAAATCGAAAAAACGGGAATCTGCTGACCTCGATTCCCCTCTGTTATTAGTCTTCTCTTACCAGTTGTCTCCCTTCCCCTCTGTTCTTAGTCTTCTCTTGCCAGTTGTCTCCCTTCCCCTATGTTCTTAGTCTTCTCTTGCAAGTTGTCTCCCTTCCCCTCTGTTATTAGTCTTCTCTTGCCAGTTGTCTCCCTTCCCCTCTGTTATTAGTCTTCTCTTGCCAGTTGTCTCCCTTCCCCTCTGTTCTTGTCTTCTCTTGCCAGTTGTCCACTCCGAGGGCTCGTAGATCTTCTTCCAGGTTGTCACGCCGCCGTTGTCTTGTCTGCCTCCTTTTGTCACTTCTGTATAACCCCCTTTTTGTCTGTATATTCTTGTCCATCCTCTCCAAGTGTCCGAGCCATCTCAATCTGTTGTTTTTCATAGCAGTATGAGCTTGGAATAGAATGTGGATTTCTTTGTTTCTCTCTCTCTCTCTCTCTCTCTCACACACACACACACACACACACATGCAATGCACACACCTCCTGATTTTACACCGAGGATGAGTTTCCCGCAAAATCAGTCCATTATATTATGAAATGAATAAGGAAGCGTTCCGGATGTCCAAATATAATTTATACAGTTTTTTTTTCAATAAAACCATATTAGCACAAGTTTTACTAATCAGTATAACATTAACTTGAAAATTAATAAATAACATGTTAACGTATTTGTAGCAAATGACTATGATGCAGTTTTTATATTAATTATTTGCAAATAGGAAACAAGGAGGGTTCCGGACATTAACGTGATAGTGCACAGTGGTGTATGGTTAGAACTTGAGAAAATGGTAAACAAAGCACTTAAGATGTGAGAGAAATAAAAAATAAAAAAAATAGCAAGAGAATTACTTGGGGCTTGAATCACGGACTCCAGTAGGATGAGCAACCGCCTAGCCACAACAGTACAGCGCACTAATCAGCTTTTTTTTCAGCTATCTTTGGCACACCCCCCCCCCCCCCGCCTTACTAGACTAACTGGAGGGCAGCTAACCTCTTACTAGACTTTCTGAAGCGCACTGAATGTTGGAAGACAGTCTTCATCTTCCAAATCATATACATTTTTTTGTTTAAGTCATCATGCGGTGATCTGGGCATTTCAAAGAAGCTGGCTTTACCAGATGGTCACCTGATTAGACAGACTCACTGGCAATATCACAAGGTTGTATGAACGGGTTGTTAAAAACTGTGACAAAGCTGAGATCGCGGCCAAAATGATAAATGAAAAGTCATACAAAAAGCTGAACAGTTTGTGGTTGCGTTTTTTTTTTAAAGTTTCAAGTTTTCAAGCAAAAAAAAAAACGCGCATACATCCTTTTAAAACTTCATATCAGATTAACAACATGTCTTTCATAGCAATGGTGACACAAGCAGATTTCGATAAAAAATTACTGTGACAAGATCGAGAGTGTGAAATACGTCATTGAACACAACAGTCGATGAAGAAAAACAACTATGAGGAGTACTTCGTGTACGTATTGAAGAGTATATTTAAAGGTTCTTTTATCTACTCCGTCCATGTCCTGCTTTGTGCAGTATTACTATCTGGCTGTAGTCGTGTAACGTGGCTAGAATATTTGACTTGTTTCTGCAGGTAGTTTGACATTACTCCAATTGTTGCCCTAAATGTAACATTTCTAACTTTGCCCTTTTAGTACAATATTCTCATTCTTGTCGTGATGATTTTTCTTTTAATTTTTAATGTCCATGCTTGACATTGATAGTTGAGAGGAAGATTGTATTCTGCAGTGCTTTCTTTGTATCATCATTATTTTGTGCTGTCTCCCAGTGAAAGGTTGGCTGCAATGAATCTCCACTCTGCTCTGTTTATTGTCTTCTTAGAACACTTGGCCAAGCTTGTCCATGTCCATCTCTTGATGTTGTCCACCCATCTATATCGCTGTAGTCATCTTGTTCTATTAGAATCTTGTCTTTAAGAAGGATCTTCAGTATATTATTGTGCCTTTTGACATACTCAAAGTATCTTAGCTGTCTTGTTTTTATGACTTTCAATATTTCTCTTTTAACTTCTAGTTAGTTTATAACTTCGTTGTTTCTTTTCTTTTCTGTCCATCGAATACGTCCTATTCTTCTGTATATCCACGTTTCAAGGGCGTCGGTTTTCTTTTCTGTTGTCTTATTCAAGATCCATGCTTCTTCCCCATACATGAATATTGAATATATGTAGAATTTTACGATACATAATCTCAGTTGCTGATATTTCTTTTTACGTCGTCCTCATCTACTGATGTTTGTTTTTGTTTGTTTGTTTGTTTGTTTGTTTTTTTGCCAAATCTATGCTTTTGTTAATTTCTGTTCCACATTTCCATCCTCTTTTATCATGTGCCTGAAATACTTTAAGCTTTTCACCTGTTCAAATAATTATCCATTTATTTTTTTTTTATATTTACTGCTGGCTTTCTTTCTTCTCTGCTGATTACCAAGACATTTGTCTTCCTGATGTTTTTTTCCGGTCCGTACTTTTGACTTCCATTGTTTATTGGTGTCACTAGATTTTGTATGTCGTCCGCATATCTTAGGTTTTTGATTGCTTTTCCATTAATGTTTAACCCAGGCATCTCACTAGTTTCTCTGAATACCTTCTCTGTATAAAGGTTAAACAGACATGGAGAAATGACACATCCTTGTCTGACCCCTCTCTTTATATCAGTTGGTATCGAATAGTTTATGTTGGACCGCACAACTGCTGTTTGTTCCCAATATAGCTTGTTTATTATTTTGATGTCTTTGCCATCAACAGTGAGTTAATCTCTTTCAGACATTTCATCAGTTGTCCGTGCCTGACTCTGTGCAATCTATAAAACAAGCATAGATGTTCTTTTAACTTCAATATACTTCTCAATTATCATCCTAATGCTGAATATCGCTTCTTTTGTCCCGATGCTTCTTCTGAATGCAAACTGTTGATCATTTATTTCCATATTTATTTTGCCTCTGATTCTGTCTAAAATGATTTTACATAATATCTTTGTCACATGGCTCATTAAACCGAAGGTTCTAAAGTCGGTGCATTCTACTGAGTTTTTTTTTTCCTGAAGTTTTCAAGTCATGTGGTAGGTATTCTCTGTTGCAGACATCACTGCACAAATCTGTGATCCTCTCTATTCCAAATTCTTCTAGGGCTTCTAACATTCCTATGCTAATATTGTCCAAGCCAGTAGCTTTACCATGTTTCATTGTTCTCATGGGCTTGTCTATTTCTGATTTTAGTATTGTTGGACCCGTCTCATTGTATATATCTGGGCTTTTATTTCTGTTATCTGTGTTAAGCACACTGGTATATTCCTTCCTCCTTTTATTTATGTCTGAGTCTTTCATCAAGCACTAACACCATACCCCTATGTGCCTCTAAGGCATGGCAGGATTACCTTTACCTTTTTTTTTAACCTTTCATCAAGAGCTGTCCCTGCTTGCTTTTAATGCAGCTGCCTTGATTCACTTTCTCATTCGTGCCTGTGAATTTCTTTATCTCTTCATACATCTCTCTTGTCATCTGTTTTTTTTTCCATCTCTTCTATTTCTTTACAGCTGTTATCCAGCCATTTCTCCTTTTCCTTACAGGACATCCTGCGTATTTCTTTGTCTATATTATCATAATCTGGAGTGTTTTTTTTTTTTGCTCGTTTTCTTTCTTCCATTTTTATTAGTATTTCATTGATCATCCACTTTTGCTTGGCCTTCTGTTCTTTTTCTGGTAGGATATTTTTGGCCATCTCCATACTTGATTTTAAACATTCCCATTTGTTTATTTTCTCTCTTGGATTTTCTGATCCGTATTGCTCCACGCTCTCTTCTAGAAGGCATTCGTATTTGTTCTTCTCTTCTACTGATTATTTCTGTTTTAAAAGTCTGTATTTCATAGGGTTGTAATGTCTATGTCTGTTGTCTTGTACTTATTACTTTGGTTATTGTTCTTTAGTTTTACTTTTATTTTCATCACTACCTGGTTGTAATTTGAATTTATGTCTGCCTCTGGGTAGGCTTTTGTTGACTTAACATTATTTCTAAATCTGCCTTTGATCATTACAAAATGAGTTTAATTTCTTCTTAAGTCTCCAAGGGTTTTCCATGTATTTAGCTTCCTCTTCTCTTGTTTGTAAAATGTGTTACAGATAATTAGCTGGTTTTCCTCACAAAACTGTATCAGTCGGTCTTCACGCTCATTTCTTTTACCAAGTCCACATCTTCCCCAGTGTTCTTATAACTTCCTTCTCATACTTTTGCGTTCATGTCCCTCATTACTATTAGAATATATGTTAATTTGACATGTTTAAAAACCTCTTCCAGTTCTTTATAGTAAGCATCCAGCTCTTCCTCTCCATACTCCTGTGTTAGTACATACGTATGTAGGATGATGATGTTGAAGGGTTTTGCTCTTAGCTTTAATAACATTCTGTCTTTGTGCGTCCATTATCCACATATGAGTTTTTCCACTGATATCTTTTTATTAGTATGCATTTCATCTTCTTCTCCTCCTGAATAAATAAATACGTGGTTCTCTTCCATAATATACCCCACATCCTTCCATCTAGTTTCAGCTACTCCTAATATGTCTAAATCAATACTGCCAGCTTCTAAAATTAGATTTACCAGTTTTCCACTTTGGTGTAGGGTTCTGACATTCCATGTTCCTATGTGTAGATGTTTCTTTCTAGCTATTAGGCATCTGTTGTCGGATCAGGCCCCCTCATTAGATGACTTTGGACATGCTCGTCATTATGGCCTGCCCTGGTCCCTAAAGTAAAGTCTCTTCCCTGTTTGTATCTACAGCAGGCTTTGCTCCATGGGCCCAAACTGCCTACATCGCTTCTTTTTTTTTCTGTTAGATCCATTGCTGTCTTTGGGTTATAAGTGGTAAGGTCCCTGTCTTTTCCACGGTGGCCAGCCATATTGTTCTAGACGTGTCCCAAAATGCCTCACGTGAGCCACATACTTTGCTGTTTCGCCTTGCGAGCTGTTGCGATCGTTCCGATTCCTCCGATTCACTCGCCGTCCCAAGACCTCGTGTACTAGGTTTGGATATTCCCTTATATGATCGCTCAGCGTAGTTTTGGCGGCGAGCCAAAGCCGTTGGAGGGGGGTGTGGGTGATGGCGCTGCCGCATACAAGCAGATTCTTGGAGCCATACGTGAGCTAGGCAGGTGTTGGGGAATCAAACAGGATCCAGGCCCTTCAGAGGACTTAGGTTGCTGACTCTCACCGTGAGGAACTATCCCTTATACAGAACTACCCTACCCGCCCTTTCGTTGTATAGGTTGCTATCAATGTTTTTTTTTTTTCATTGGTTGCGTGACACTTCTTTACGCCGAGATAGATAAACCAACTGGTATTTTTTTTGTCCTTCAATGTTCTGATGTCGTTCTCTATTTTAGTAGCGATGGCAAAAATATGGTAGCTCTATACAAGTAGATTTTTCTCGATTTCGTTTGCTTTTATTATTTTTTCAATGTAGCATTTTATATGTTGTAGTTGGCGTTATGAATTACAGATGCACACCAAAACTTTATTTTAATATATCTGCAGACAGGTTGAAAATGTTGCCCACCTAAAGCAAAATCTTACAGGGCACATTGGTTGTGATGTATTTGTTTTTCAGTAAATATGTCATTTGAAGTGGCATACTGGAAAGAGGAAGGGGCGTAGGATTGGGTGGCGGCCCAAGGTGCAGCGTCAAAGTGGGGGGGGGGGGAGGAGAACACCTACATATTTCTTTCTTGGTTCGTTGTTGCCTCCTCGCAAATTGTCTTTAGTAAACGTTCCATTCTTCAACAGCGTAAGTTAACATGGAAGTGGCGCGGATTTTTCCATGGATGCAATGTGCTGGTGGAAGAAGGGAAGGGAATTTTGTCGTAATCCAGATCTCTGGAAGTAGAAGTGACCTCTATTCACCAAAATGTTTGCAAGAAAAAAATGTACGTCCCCCGCTGGTGCTGCCTTTTTTTTTGTGTTAAGATTATATGTGCAAAAGCTAGATATGAAAAACGAGGTCTGCCTGTCGGCGGGGGAGGGGGGGAGGGAGGAAGAAAGAGGGGAGGGAAAAGGGGACGCGGAGAGATAATGAATGAAGAACATAAACACCTGCAGGGAGAAAATGTGAAACTGGTGAATAGGACAAGACCAATATGTTGGCAGAGAAGAAAATAGGGTGGTGGTAGGGAGGGGTAAGACTTGGAGCCGAAAGCGAAAATGTGATTATTGTTGAGATGCATCAACACAAGAACAAGTGAACATTTTCATTAGCTGGAGTGCTGACAAACGTGAAACTGAAATTAAACGACGGCTAACTGAATCTTCAGCATACTGAAAAAATATTATTACCTCAGAAAACAAATCTGCCTAGATGGAAGATGCGGTGAACATTAATCAAGATATCTTTGAACTGTGGTTATTTATAAGTGCAAGAATTGGAAAAAAAGTGAAAACAGGTGGGAAATAATCAGAAACGTAACAGAAAGCATAAAAACCGGACAATCAAAATATTTAAAGTACGTTAGCAGACATAAAGTGACCAAATGTCCCCTATTATGCAGCAGTCCCATATTTTAAAGATTTGTCACAGGAGCCGTATTACATACGTCAGGGCGCCTTATTTTAAAACACATGGCCCATGTTATTCCATATTCTCATCTTTGATGGGCATCATCATCATCATCAGGTGCCGTGCCGATTGGCATTGGCTATTAAGCTTCTTCAGAGTACACGATCCTTCATACAGGCCATCAGCTCAGTTGGTGATCTCCTCTCACATCATCCCGTCAGACTGTCCAGTATCATTTCTCTTGGTCTTCCTCTTGATCTTCTTCCTTCTATTTTTCCTTCTTCTTATTCTTCTTCTTAGCTTCTACCACCAAAACCGCACTGTGATCCTACTGAATTTACGCCTGTGGTCCTCGTTAGGTCCTGTGGTCTCCTGTATGGTCCCCGAAAGGACCACACGAGATCCCCGAGAGGACCACAAGGGGTTCAGAGTATCGCAGGGCTTTAGCCTGTATTCTTGGTGGGTCTTTGAATCGGATTGGGTGACACCGTGGTTTTCATTGCACCAGTTTAGTCTAGAGTTGGACTTTCTCACTGGAAGACCTCGACGTGTTTAGGATATCAGTGCATCCCCGCTGGGTGAGAGGTGGTAGCCCACCCAGGCCAGAGTTGGACCTTCTCACCGGAAAACCTCGACGTGTTTTGAGATACCCGTGTATCACCGCCGGGTGACAGGTGGTTGCCCATCCAGTCCAGAGTTGGACTTTCTCACCGGAAAACCTCAGCGTGATTAGGATACGCAAACTTCCCCGCCGGGTGAGAGGTGCTTGCCCATCTAGACTGCCCTGGTCCAGTGTCTCCGACTTCAGCATTTTGTGGTCGTGGCCGCTACCCTTCCTAGTTGTGACCAGGATGGAGCTTTTGTCCAGGAGGACGAATCCTCGCCACTAGTGACTTCCACCCCTGGGTTGAGCCGGTTTAGGCATATTATCCCAGTATGGGCGTGTTTAGGACGTGACCGACCTCTAGAGCAGAGGTACTGTGCCATGCGTAGCCTTCAAGATTCACCCCTGGTATGAGCCGGTTTAGGCATATTTCACCAGTATGGGTGTATATCAGGCGTGACCGACCTCTAGAGCGGAGGTGGCATGACATGTCTAGCCATCAAGTTCCACCCCTGGTGTGTGCCGGTTTAGGCATATTTCACCAGTGTAGGTGTATTTCGGACGTGGCCGGCCTCTAGAGCAGAGGCGCCGTGGTATGTGTACCTCTCGCAGCGATACTACTGGACAGACCGATTAAATTTCACATTATCCTTTCCTTCACCTTTTCACATCGGCACCGCACAGCAACCTTTTTTTCTTTCCCGCAGTTTTTTCCTTCACCAGGAGGAGCTTCACTCCACGCGCAGCATTCGAAGAGTCTCGCCAGCAGTGTCTTAGCCTCTGGGACAAGCCGGTTCATGCATTTCACCCGATATGACTGCACTCAGGACGTGGCCTACCTCCAGACCAGAGGTGCCGTGATTTGACTGTTTGCTTCGCTTTTTCCTTTCTACCACCTTTTCCGCAGTGGTGCTGCGCGGCAACCTCATTTGCACCTTTCTTCATTGGCCGGGAGGAGCACCGCACCACGCACGGCAGCTGAAGAATCTCGCCAACAACGGTCTATTTTTCCTGTTGTTATAATATTTTCAATGCCCTTCTTCTCATTGCATGTCCTATGAAAGTACATTGTCTCTCTTATTTTTTTTTTACAAGATTTTTTTTTGTCTCTCCAGCTCTTCTCATACACTCTTCATTAGTTATTTTTGCTGTCCAGGGGATTCGCAACTCATTTTCTAACATTCATTGATAAGGATGTGTTGGATAATATGTTTCTCATTCTCTGAAATGCAGTCTTTGCTTGGCCTATTCTGTTCCTAATTTCTGTTCTGCATTTCCCATCTGAAGTTATTACTGCTCCAAGGTATTTGAATTTCTGCACCTACTTGAGAATAGTTCCGTTTAATTATATACTGCATGTTGGTGGATTCTGTTTCTTAGATATAACCATAGTCTCTGTCTTTTTGATGTTCAAAGTAAGGCCTTTCTGTTCACTTTCTTTGGCGACTTTATCCAAGAGATTTTGCAGGTCTTGTTGGTTCTCAGCTATCAGTACTGTGTCGTCAGCATATCGAAGGTTGTTAATATTGTATCCTCCAATTTTTATGTCTGGTTCTGTGATGATCGTTCTTAGAATATTCTCGCTATACAGAGAAAAAAGGTCTGGAGATAGTACACATCCTTGTCGCACACTTTGTTTTATAGGTTGATATTTTCCAGTTCTATTTTCAACTCGAATTGCTGCTTCTTGCTGCCAGTATAGATGTTTTACAATCCTCAGGTCTTTGACGTCTATATTGATGTCTTCAAGTATTTTAATAATTTCATCATGTTTCACCTTTTTCGAATGCCTTGGTGTAATCAATGAAGCATAAGTAGAGATCTTTCTGTACTTCTAAAGCTCTTTTCTGTTAGTGTTCGTAAAGCATAAATGGCATTGTGTGTTCCCTCTCCTTCAACAAATCCGAACTGTTCATCTGCTATTTCCATTTTTATCATTTTCCTTGTTCTTCTCATAATGGTTCTTAGAAGTAGCTTCATTATGTGACATGAGAGGCTAATAGTCCGGTGGTCATCACATTCCTTTGCACCTGGTTTCTTTGGTAGTGCTATAAACGTGGATTTAAGCAAGTCACTGGGCATATAACCACTGTTGTAAATGTCATTCAGTAACTTGGTTATTATTTTTATTCCTGTCTCCTCTAGTGCCTCTATTTCTTATATTGTTATATTATCAGGCCCAGTCGCTTTTTCTTTCTTCATGTGTTTGATGGCATCTTTGATTTCATCTTCAAGTATTGATAGTCCATCACAATTTTCAGTATCTGGTGTTAATTCTGGTCTTTCTCCTCCATATAGCTCACCGATGTTCTCTGTTCACAATGTCTTCTTTTCCCATTAGCATTTTACCTTCTTCTGATTTCAGGCATCCGTAGTATATTTTGTTTTCTTGCCTGTGAGTTCACTAATTCGTTTGTGAATATTTTTGCTGTCTTTATTATAAGAGTCCTCTATTTGTCTGCACTGTTCATTTAACCACACTTCCTTTGCTTCTCTGCATTTGAGTCTTATTTCTTTATTTATCTTGCTATATTTTTCTTGGTTATTTTTACTCCTCCTCTTGTCCATCAGTCCTAAGATGTCATCTGTCATCCATTTATTTTTAGGGGCTTCTTTTTTCGGTGGTATTATCTACTTAACAGTTTGGTAGATAGAATCTCTAACCATTGCCTATTGTTCATCTATACTATTTTTCTTTGCTATTGCATTGTATCTATTTGTTATAATAACTTTGTATTGTTCTCACAGTTCTTGGTCGTTTTTAAGAAGTTCTATATTCAGTTTTATGTGTCTCACTTTTCTACATGCTTTCTTTAGCTTTATTCTAATTTTGTTCACAGAGTGGGTCATGGTCACTATTGCAGTCGGCTCCTGGCATGGTTTTTGTTGTCAGTAATGCATTGTCGAATCGTTTGTTGATTAATATGTAGTCTATCTGGTTAAACGTCTTTTTGTCTGGGCTACACCATGTTGCCAGTCTTCGGGGATGCTGTTTAAATCAGGTGTTTCCTACAACCATGCTATGTATTCTTACCCATTCAATTAATTTGCTACCTCTGTCATTCATATCCCCCAGTCCATAGTCACTAACGATGTCTGAAGTTCTTCCTTTACCAACTTTGGCATTAAAATCTCCCATGACTATAGTAACTTCATGTGACTTTGTGTGTTTTAGAGCTGTCTCTATGTCATTATAAAAAAAACTGAGCATCTTATTCAGAACTTTCAGATATTGGAGCGCACATGTTGATGGCCGCATGTTCGAAATTACCCGTAATTTGGTTAATTATCTGGAGGGAAAGACGCACTAAATCTGAATGATACATCAGCAGCCTATAGCTTCAAGTAGTCATTTGAGTCAAAGTTGGCGGACCACAGTCTTCCTTTCCTTTCTTTTCTCCCCCCCCCCCCCCTTTCTCCACACCCCCGACTGAGTGTCCCGTATTTGAACTAAGAAAAGATAGCCAGGTTAGGCACAATTGATGGGAGAATAAAAGTGTAAAGGAAATTTTAAAATACCGCGGTAACTACAACAGACAGAAGCTGACACAATACACTAAGTTCGCAATGACTGATGGGTAGTACGAATACGCAGCGCTCTGCTCTGCCCTTAGTCTAGTTGTAGTCAGGGTGAAATAAACAAGATGTTCTGCTGCGGGATTGTATCATTGTAGAACAACGCGCCATGGTGAGATTTCTTTGAGCAGAAGGACTGAAACCTGCAGAAATTCATCGTAGGGTGGTGACACAGAACGAAAGTGAAAACAGCGTGACTGAAAGAAAAGTTTATGAATGAATGCAAAGGTTTAAAGCAGGAAGAATAAATGTAACCGACGAAGCTCGATCTGGTCGGCCATGACATGCACCGTCCACATGCAGCGGCTGCAAGTATGAAGGAAATCCAGCAGCTGCAGCTTGAACGTCTTCTTCATCCTCTTTACAGCCCTGATATGTCACAATGCGATTACTTTGTCTTCGGTCCACTTAAGCGCTCTACGCAGTCGCAGATTCACTTCTGATGATGAGGTCACACAAAGCGGCACAGACATGGATTCGGAAGTAGTCGCAACGCTGCTTCTCTCAATGAATGAAGATGTTAGTGAAAGGATGGAAGAAGTGCATCGCTCCAACAATGATATAACCATTATGCTCATTTGCTCCGGTGTAGGAATTAAAAGATTTAAACGGGGTATATATTTGTCTGTTATTTATATTATTTTATATTGCATTTATGGTTGAAAGGGTGAATATACATCACACATTGATATATTACACAAATGAAAAGAATCACAAATAAAAACAAATCTTCTTTAAATAATCATGGAATTTATATTGTTATTAATCATCATGTTTACAAGGTTAGGAAAATCAAAAAAAAAGGATCATCACTTTATATTGTTATTCATCAGCTATACCGTTAACATCATAAACATGATTTCTTTAAATATTCACATTCTTAAATTATCTTGATCGACAGTGGAACTTCTAAAGAATCGATTTTAACCCCTTGTAGGTTATAAGGACTGTTATAGCCGGAGGTGGGGTGAGAGATACCCTTTCCACTCCAATTAAATGTCTCCAAGGCGCGCGTCTCAAATAGCCTCTGACATTCCAAGTCCAGCTCCTGGCCTTTTCGTGGCAGAACTGTTTAAACTGACAGGAGAAGGGGCGAAGGGCGAATATCTGGCGCCTGAAAATCAGACGATTTGGGTAGATGAATCTTGGTTGGTAGCTCATCTAGGAGAAGGAAAACTCTGATTTAAAACCCGCTGCTGGTCATATTCTTCAGCTGCCGTGCATGGGGTGAAACTCCTCCCGGCCAATGAAGAAAAATGCGATTAGGGCTGCCGCGTGGCGCCGCCGTGGAAAAGGTGAAGGAAAGGATTAAGTGAAGTAACTAGTAGTTTCGAGGTCAGGGCTACTCAAATCATGGCACCTCTGCTCTAGAGGCCGGCCACGTCCCACATACACCCATACTGGGGTAGATTGCCTAAACCGGCTTAGTCCAGGGGTTAAGCTAAAACACTGCTGGCGACATTTTTCGGCTGCCGCGCGTGGGGTGAAACTCCTCCCGCATTTTCGCATTTCCTTCATAATAAGTAATAAAGTGAAATTTAATCGGTATGTCCCATAGTCTCTCGCCGAGAGCTACTCATACCACGACACCTCTGCTCTAGAGGTCGGTCACGTCCTAAACACGCCCATTCTGGGATAATACGCCTAAACCGGCTCAACCCAGGGGTGAAACTTACTAGTGGCAAGGATTCATCCTCCAGGACAAAAGCTCCGTCCTGGTCACAACTAGGAAGGGTAGAGGCCACGACCGCAAAATGCTAAGTCGGAGACACTGGACCAGTACAGTCTAGACAGGCAACCACCTCTCACCCGACGGGGATATATGCGTATCCTAATTACGCTGAGGTTTTCCGGTGAGAAAGTCCAAGTCTAGGCGATGGGCAACCAGCTCTCACCCAGCAGGTATATGCTGATATCCAAACCACGTTGAGGTTTTCCGATGAGAAAGTCCAAGTTTAGTGCAACGAAAACCACAATGTCACCCTGTCCCGCTTCTGTGACCCACCGACAATACAAACCCAAGCCCCGCGATACTCTGAACCTCTTGTAATCCTCTCGGGGATCTCTTGTGGTCCTCTCGGGGACTACAGGTGTAAATTCAATAGGATCACGGGGGGGGGGGGGTCTTGGTGGTAGAAGCGAACGAAGAAGAAGAACCCCTTGTACATAATCACACGAAGATCTGTAATCTTCATCATTATATGATTGAGTATCTGATGTATTATAAGGAACTAACTGGCAATAATTGTTGCAACATACATATTCATAAATTTCAACAATACGTATTTATGTGCAAACATGAGCCATCAATGCCCATTACCAAAATCTCTAAATCTCACATAGACAAATATGTTCCACTAGAATTATAATTATTCATGTACCCTCCAGTTATCCTAATCATACCTAAGTGTGTCGGGATGTGAATCGGAGGAGTCGACGGCATAGACTTGCACGTGTCCACATGACAGAAATGTAAACCCCAATATTAACCTAACACTTACATATTTATCCACAGACGAAATATACTCTCATACACTCTCGGACGACAACATGACCTCCCCCGATCCGCTCCGGGTACGAATCCCGACCTATTAAAATTCTATCATGTATTCTATATATATATACTGGGTCCACAAACTGGAGTCTCTTAGAACTGTGCACTGGTAATCTGCCCAGTTGCTGACCCATTATTTCTACGCTAGGGTTGCCAATTAACCTAGGTAACTCTCTCTCTCTCTCTCTCTCTCTCTCTCTGAACCTTGCTCAGGGCACATGGGGCTTCCGCAAGGGTTTTCCACAAATGCCTGTCATTCGCCTTTTTTCTGCTCTTGCCCAGGTGAGCCCTCTATTGCTCAACATCCTTTCTGTTGTTCTTCTCCATGTCCCTTTTGGTCTACCCTTACTTCTGTTCCCCTGTGGTGTCCATCTTAGTGCTATTTTTGGTAGTGAGTTGTTAGTCATTCGGAGCACATGTCCCAACCATCTCCAGCGTTTTCCTCAATAATTGTTGTCAGTGGCTTCATCTGCATTTCTGCCAATAAGATGTTATTTCTTATGGTGTTTGGCCAAAATATTTTTCTAATTCTTCGTAAACATTTAGTCTGGAAAAAATTTAACTTGTTTTCTATGGTTTTGGTGATTTTCCAGCATTCACTTCCATAGGTAGTACACTTAGAACATTACTCTTAAATATCCTGATTTTCATATTTATGCTTAGTTTTTTTGATTTCCATATAGTCTGCAGCATTGCAAAAGCCTGGTTTGCTCTAGTAAGTCTGCTGTTGATGTCCTCTGTGCTATCTCCATTTTCTACTACTCTGCTGCCAAGGTATACAAATTCGTTGACCTCCTCCACTAACTTGCTATCTACTCTGAGTACATTTCTGTTGTTCACATTTTGCTTCATTAACTTTGTCTTTCTTACGTTGATCTTTAGTCCTATGTTGTTTGCATTCTGAGTTAGCTTGTTTATTTTATCTTGCATATCTTTGTGACTGCTTGATAATAGACAAATGTCTTTTGCAAAGTCAAGGTCCTCCAGCACTGTGTCAAGGGTCCATTGTAATCCTCTGCGTAACTAGTGCTTATCTATTCCCCACGCGGTTATCGGTATAAAAGAGTACGTTGCTTTTATTATTTTCTTTTATTCTTTCTCATAAAATAATGAAAACCATACACGATCACTGATGATGATGATGATGAATATGATGATGATGATGATCATCATCATCATCATGACAAATGTGAAATATGTCAAAGGGCTTCAGTTGACCTACACAATATGAAAGTTTGGATTCAGGTTGATAGATGATGCTGATAAGATCTGGCAGAAGTGCAACAAACTAAAAGCTTTTATGATACTGACATTGATGGGCTGAAGTTGTTTTCAGATGTAATGGACTACAGGATGTTAGTGAACTCATGAAATGATTCTGTACCCGTATCTGTTTTGGAATTATTCTTCGTTTCTGATGACAAGGGAAAGTTATGTGTTCCAAAACGTTGCTGAACTGGTGTTTCCTATTAACAAACGCCTTGATAATCTGACGATTCTTTGAATTAAAAGAGAAACAAAAAAAGTTATCAAAGAGAAATGATCAAAGCAGGAGAGATGCTTAGGAAAATCAGTCTCTATCAGAAAGAGTAATATAAGTGATATTTTTCGTTCTGTGACGTCAATAAATTCTGCGAATGGACGCATCAGCAGCAGACCATTTTGCTTACAATCGAGAGGACTACAGGAGACCTGTTATGGAGGCAAAGTTCCGCAAGGAACATGCAAATGACTGACTGACTGACTGACGTCAATAAATGCTTATCAAAAGAAGAACTAAAGGCGCAATAAAAATCAATCCACACACATACACACACATATACATTTATTTAAATTAAGGTAAAATTCCAGTTTCCATGCCATGCATATTGGGGGATGCGGTCATTGGCCCGTATTCCCAAGACCTTTGGCATATGAAAGTGTAATGTGGTCAGTACCACACCTGGCCGCTTTTACCTTGCCATCCCAGATTTCTCTGGTATCCATTTTTAGAGACTGGCTGAACCCTGGGACTTATATATATATCTCTCTCTCTCTCTCTCTGAACCTTAAGTGCCCAGGGCACATGGGGCTTCCGCAAGGGTTTTCCACAAATGCCTGTCTTTCGCCTTTTTTTCTGCTCTTGCCCAGGTGAGCCCTCCATTGCTCAACATCCTTTCTGTTGTTCTTCTCCATGTCTCTTTTGGTCTACCCTTACTTCTGCTCCCCTGTGGTGTCCATCTTAGTGCTATTTTTGGTAGTGAGTTGTCAGTCATTCGGAGCACATGTCCCAACCATCGCCAGCGTCTTTCCTCAATAATTGTTGTCAGTGGTTTCATCTGCATTTCTGCCAATAAAATGTTATTTCTTATGGTGTTTGGCCAAAACATTTTTTTAATTATATATATATATATATATATATATATATATATATATATATATATACTATTGTACAAAAGTTAAGGGCGGGTCATTAATTTCAAGCATATGTTTATTTTGATTGCGGTACTAAAACTGTAAATACATTTATTGTAGAATCTTGATTAAATTGCAATCTCAGACAGTCCTCTATGCAGCCGGGGCATAAACGACACCAACTGTTCATCACAACAAATGTAAAAATCACGTACAGTAGTAGCATCGTCCTAGACAAAATGTTAGGGCATTTTTAAAAGTGTCAGCATGACACAGCAGGTAATTAAATCGTGCTGATTTGTGCTCCACGTGCAAGAGGCATCTTTGGTGAATACTTCTCACCTTCCAATCATTTTTATTAAAGCTGTTTAGGGGTATTTTTGTCATTTGAAAAACACTATGCCACAGCGAAGGTGTTTTAGTACATTTGACCGTCATCGAGTCATAGCCTTGGTTGAAAGCGGTTTATCTGGCCTTGAAGTTGCACGGCGTTCGGGGATGTCCCATTCTACCATCCAAAGGAATCTGGAGCGATTTTGCGCAACCGGAGAAGTAGAAGGCAGGCATCGTTCAGGCCGACCTCGTTGCACGAGTAGACAAGATGACAGATACCTGCAGCTGTCAACACTTCGCAAGGAGACAGTAACGTCTTCCACTCTCAGAAACCAGCTAATGAATACAGCCAGCGTTAATGTTAGCGGCAGAACAATTCGCAGGCGTTTAAGAGAATCTGGGCTGGCTTCATAATGACAAGCAATAAGAATACTTTTTACTCCAGCTCACCGCAGAGCTAGAGTTGCCTGTTGCCGGCAGCACATCCGTTGGAAGAGGTGCCAGTAGGGTGAAATTCTTTTCACGGACGAATCTCGCTTCAGTATGTCCTTCAGTGATGGCATAATCCGTGTTTGGAGAAGTGTAGACTTAGCGGTGTGCTATGTCCACAATTCGGTGACAATTAAGTGAGGAACAGGCCCAAAAACCCAGCTACAACCTCAGAATCCATGGCCTATGTACTACCGTAATGGGTGGCCAGGCTCAGACCCATATCTAACCTACAACCCAGGATCTCCCCTACAAGGATAGTGTATGCCAGTTATGCAGCAAATCACATACATTCACACAAACTACATGACATGCATTACACGTTACAACGTCAAGCTTTTAAATGAATCAGTATTTTATTATATACATCAGACACACCATTTTAATGCCACAACAGACTTGCATGCATAGGACGACAACATATATCATTATGAATGGAACACATGTGACATAATATAAAATGTATAACTCTCTGATATATAGCTGAAACTTATATGCTAGGATGGCCTTGGCTCTTCTGGCCCTCATAAGCAAAGGATACAATCTCATAAAATTGTGCCAACGCACTCATTAACATATGCAGCCACTGCTGCTACGAATCCACCTCTCCATACTACACACAATCTACATTGTGCTAATGCACTGAACATCATGAAGTATCTCCAATCCACCTCCCCATACTACACACAAGCTCCATTTGTGCTAATCCACTGAATATCATGAAATAGCCCCCCCTCCCTTTTTTTTTCCTTTTGTGCCAACGCACTGAAAAATAAACATATGATAGACCTTGATTGTATGACCATCTGAATCACGACGAATAATCAACAGAATCATCGAATCGCCATACATGACGAGAAAGGACATAAACTCTACAGAACATTGATTTCACACACATTATATCAAAATAGTATGTGTCGGCTAGGGCTAAGTATATGACGATAATCATGGCTAGACGAAATGAACTTAGCCCGCCATGGAGTCTCAAGCTCACTCATTTATGCCATGCTTTCTTCCTTATTTATAGGCCTTGCACTTCCAGGCGCTTGGAAAATGACGCTTCACTCCCACGTCGTACACTCGTGGAAATTCCGCGTGACCCCCACAGAAGGCCAGGGGATCGGGTCCATGACGCCACTATCCAAGAGGTGGATCGTTACGGAGGGGGATCAATCATGATCTTGGGTGGCATTAGCAGGCACGGCAGGACTCTCCTCCATGTCATTCATGGCACCCTAACCGCCCAGAGACACCTGAATGAAATTCTGCAACCCATTGTCCAGCCTACCTTGCAAGCCTTGGGTGCAGGGGTATCCTACAAGACGATAAGGCAAGACCACATCGGGGTCGTGTCGCAGAAGATTTTCTTCAACAGCAAAGGATCATTAGAATCGATTGGCCAGCTCAGTCGCCCGATCTGTCGCCCACTGAGCACATTCAAGATGTCTTAGGCAGATGGCTTTCGACAAATCATCCTCCACCTGTTGATGTCACCCAGCTGACCCTTTTCCTTCAACAAGAGTGGCAGGCCATTCCACAGAATGTCCTAACAACCATGATTAACTCGATGAGGTTAACCATATGCTCCGAATGACTGACAACTCACTACCCAAAATATGACTAAGATGGACACCACAGGGGAAAAGAAGGAAGGGTAAACCCAAAAGAGACATGAAGAAGAATAACAGAGAGGATGTTGAGCAATTGAGGGCTCACCTGGGCAAGAGCGGAAAAAAGGCAAAGGACAGGCATTTATGGAAAATCCTTGCGGAAGCCCCATGTGCCCTGGGCACTTAAAGTTCAAAGAGAGAGAGAGAGAGAGAGAGAAAGAGAGAGAGAAAGAGAGAGAGAGAGAGAGAAAGAGAGAGAGAGAGAGAGAGAGAGAGAGAGAGAAGGAGATCAACAGACTTTAGTCTCTGACAAATTCACATCTGCGCTCTTGCAAGTTCCCGTCTAAGAAGCTGAAAGAACATAACATTTCGGTACATGGTAAATATTTACAATGGTTGTTTTAATAAAGTGCTGATAAAAGGGCGCAGAAAATCAGGGCCAGCCTGTAGCTGAGAAGAGTCAAAGAAATGAAATGGAGAAATATGTTTATTTTTTTCGGAAAAAAGGTGGATGGGGGGGGGGGGGAGATGCATCTTGTCTGACTTGCTCCACGCGATAGTTACCCACGGTACGTCACTGGTCATGTGTCTAATAATTTATACTGTTCAGAATAAAATTTATATATAAAACACCAATACGTTTTGCTAGGATTGTTTATCGCGTGCTAGACTTACAGTTACACCGCAAAAGCTGAGAAAACATAACTTGTACTTTCGATTTCATTTTATCCGGAATTGGAGAAAACTGTTACAATGCCGGGTCGAAGTTTTTCACACGGGGTGCTGAAGCTGCTTAAAGTGTTAAACAGAATTAGAATTGAAGGTAAAACAAATATCCCCACCAGCTTAATAATCTACTTTATTTCGTTTTCTGATAAAGCATCTTGTGTTACTGCGACTCTGTTTAATGTTACGCATTTCCCCCATTTTCTGGTACACACCCCAGGCTTCACACAGCCTCTAAAAATGGGTAGCAGAGAAATCTGAGAAGGTAAAACAGCATGATACTGACCACATCACACTTTCATGTGCCGAAGGTCATGGAAAATATGGGCCAAACGCCGTATTCGCAATATGGAAACGGGAATTTTACCGTACCTATTTTCATTTTTAGTAAGAGATTAAGTGAGCAAGCCATAAAAAAAATCCTTTAAAAAAATCGTTAATACAGTTGGTGGTCGTTCATTTCTGCAAACATTTCACAGTTCGTGTTTCGAGAGGAAGAAAAAAAAAAGCTTACCTCTGCAGTAACTGGCAGCCTGTGTGACAGTATAAGGTGACCTGCAAAATCACTGACAACTCCATGTACAAAAATGACTGCCCTACAAATCTGAGTGTTTTCCTTGAAAGCAAGACAATTGGATACATGGCAGTTAAATACTTTGTAGGAACCACTGGACACAGTTTCAGCCTCTTGTTGCTAATCAAGATCCTACTTCATTTTATTCTTGTTCCTAATAAAAACTACTTTATATTTTGAAGGTTAAACATTCTGTTGCTAGTCAGGATTCTACTTCATCTCTCTTATGTTTCAACATTTTGTTGCTAGTCAGGATTTTACTTCATCTCTCTTATGTTTCAACATTTTGTTGCTAGTCAGGATTCTACTTCATCTTTCTTATGTTTCAACATTTTCTTGTTAGTCAGGATTCTACTTCATCTCTTTTATGTTTCAATATTTTGTTGCTAGTCAGGATTCTACTTAATCTTTCTTATGTTTCAACATTTTCTTGTTAGTCAGGATTCTACTTCATCTCTCTTATGTTTCAATATTTTGTTGCTAGTCAGGATTCTGCTTCATCTCTCTTATGTTTCAAGATTTTGTTGCTAGTCAGGATTCTGCTTCATCTCTCTTATGTTTCAACATTTTGTTGCTAGTCAAGGTCCCACTTATTTTCTCTTTACATTTTATTGCTGCATCCCCTCTCCAATTCTCCCACCTCCAGCTTGATCATGAAAACATAAGATTTGAATAGGATCTTAGAAGACTTATATCATCAACCATTCTCTTCTAAAGAGTAAGAAAATTTGTTGCTATGGCTTTTTGTTAGCGGTGGAAACAGAATATAAGCAAATACAGGTGTACTGGCTAGAAGATGCTTCACTTTATAGCACTTTGCTAATCTGACGCTATATTACTTTCAGTGCACACCTTGCTCTTAAGGGTTTTTTCAAGCGGTGATGTGCAGATCAACTTAACAGAATATATGGTTATGGTAATGTTAGAGCACTGTATATATATAAATAAATATTATACAAGTGTACACTCCAACATCTGAAAGTTCTGAAGAAGATGTTCAGCTATTTTATAATGACATAGAGACAGCCCTAAAACACACAAAGTCACATGAAGTTACTATAGTTATGGAAGATTTTAATGTTAAAGTTGGTAAAGGAAGAACTTCAGACATTGTTGGTGACTATGGAGTGGGGGAGATGAATGACAGAGGTAGTAAATTAATTGAATGGGTAAGAATACATAGCATGGTTGTAGGAAACACCTTATTTAAACTGAAGACTGGCAACGTGGTGTAGCCCAGACAAAAAGACGTTTAACCAGATAGACTACATATTAATCAACAAACGATTTCGCAATGCATTACTGACAACAAAACCATGCCAGGAGCTGACTGCAATAGTGACCATGACCCACTCTGTGGAAAAATTAGAATAAAGCTAAAGAAGGCATGCAGAAAAGTGAGAAACATCAAACTAAATACAGAACTTCTTAAAAATGACCAAGAACTGCGAGAACAATACAAAGTTATTATAACAAATAGATACAATGCAATAGCAAAGATAAATAGTATAGATGAACAGTGGGCAATGTTAAGAGATTCTATCCATCATATTGTTAAGTAGATAATACCACCGAAAAAAGAAGCCCCTAAAAATAAATGGATGACAGATGACATCTTAGGACTGATGGACAAGAGGAGGAGTAAAAATAACCAAGAAAAATATCATCATCATTATGTGCCGTGCCGACTGGCGTTGGCTATTATGCTTCTTCAGAGTATCCGATCCTTCATGCAGGCCATCAGCTCAGTTGGTGATCTCCTCTCACACCATCCCGTCAGACTGTCCAGTATCATTTCTCTTGGTCTTCCTCTTGATCTTCTTCCTTCTATTTTTCCTGTTGTTATAATATTTTCAATGCCCTTCTTCTCATTGCATGTCCTATGAAAGTACATTGTCTTTCTCTTATCTTTTTGACAAGGTTTTTTTGTCTCTCCAGCTCCTCTCATACATTCTTCATTAGTTATTTTTGCTGTCCAGGGGATTCGCAACATTCTTCTAATAAACCACATTTCTACTGCTTCCAATGATTTTTGTGCAGACTTGCCTGTTGTCCATGATTCACTTCCACATAACAAGATAGGTTCAATATAGCATTTTAGGACTCGTTTTCTAACATTCATTGATAAGGATGTGTTGGTTAATATGTTTCTCATTCTCTGAAATGCAGTCTTTGCTTGGCCTGTTCTGTTCCTAATTTCTGTTCTGCATTTCCCATCTGAAGTTATTACTGCTCCAAGGTATTTGAATTTCTGCACCTGCTTTAGAATAGTTCCGTTATAATTGTATACTGCATGTTGGTGGATTCTGTTTCTTAGATATAACCATAGCCTCTGTCTTTTTGATGTTCAAAGTAAAGCCTTTCTGTTCACTTTCTTTGGTGACTTTATCCAAGAGATTTTGCAGGTCTTGTTGGTTCTCAGCTATCAGTACTGTGTCGTCAGCATACAAAAGGTTGTTAATATTGTATCCTCCAATTTTTATGCCTGGTTCTGTGATGATTGTTCTTAGAATATTCTCGCTATACAGAGAAAAAAGGTCTGGAGATATTACACATCCTTGTCGCACCCCTTGTTTTATAGGTTGATATTTTCCAATTCTATTTTCAACTCGAACTGCTGCTTCTTGCTGCCAGTATAGATGTTTTACAATCCTCAGGTCTTTGCCGTCTATATTGATGTCTTCAAGCATTTTAATAATTTCTTTATGTTTCACCTTGTCAAATGCCTTGGTGTAATCAATGAAGCTTAAGTAGAGATCTTTCTGTACTTCTAAAGCTCTTTCTGTTAGTGTTCGTAAAGCATAAATGGCATTGTGTGTTCCCTTTCCTTCAACAAATCCAAACTGTTCATCTGCTATTTCCATTTTTATCTTTTTCCTTGTTCTTCTCATAATTATTCTCAGAAGTAGCTTCATTATGTGACATGAGAGGCTGATAGTCCGGTGGTCGTCACATTCCTTTGCACCTGGTTTCTTTGGTAGTGCTATAAACGTGGATTTAATCAGGTCACTGGGAATATAACCATGTTGTAAATGTCATTCAGTAACTTTTTCTTGTCTTTTTCTTGTCATTTAACAGAAAAATATAACAAGATAAATAAAGAAATAAGACTCAAATGCAGAGAAGCAAAGGAAGTATGGTTAAATGAACAGTGCAGACAAATAGAGGACTCTCATAATAAAGTCAGCAAAAACATTCACAACAAATTAGTGAACTCACAGGCAGGAAAACAAAATATACTACGGATGCCTGAAATCAAAAGGAGGTAAAATGTTAATGGGAAAAGAAGACATTGTGAACAGAGAACATCGGTGAGCTATATGGAGGAGAAAGACCAGAATTAACACCAGATACTGAAAACTGTGATGGACCGCCAATACTTGAAGATGGAATCTTAGATGCCATCAAACACATGAGGAAAGAAAAAGCGACTGGGCCTGATAAAATAGCAGTAGAAGAAATAGAGGCGCTAGAGGAGACAGGAATAAAAATAATAACCAAGTTACTGAATGACATTTACAACAGTGGTTATATGCCCAGTGACTTGCTTAAATCCATGTTTATAGCACTACCAAAGAAACCAGGTGCAAAGGAATGTGATGACCACCGGACTATTAGCCTCTCATGTCACATAACGAAGCTACTTCTAAGAATCATTATGAGAAGAACAAGGAAAAAGATAAAAATGGAAATAGCAGATAAACAGTTTAGATTTGTTGAAGGAAAGGGAACACACAATGCATTTTATGCTTTACGAACACTAACAGAAAGAGCTTTAGAAGTACAGAAAGATCTCTACTTATGCTTCATTGATTACATCAAAGCATTCGACAAGGTGAAACATAAAGAAATTATTAAAATGCATGAAGACATCAATATAGACGGCAAAGACTTGAGGATTGTAAAACATCTATACTGGCAGCAAGAAGCAGCAGTTTGAGTTGAAAATAGAACTGGAAAACATCAACCTATAAAACAAGGTGTGCGACAAGGATGTGTAATATCTGCAAACCTTTTTTCTCTGTACAGCGAGAATATTCTAAGAACGATCATCACAGAACCAGGCATAAAAATTGGAGGATACAATATTAACAACCTTTTGTATGCTGACGACACAGTACTGATAGCTGAGAACCAACAAGACCTGCAAAATCTCTTGGATAAAGTCACCAAAGAAAGTGAACAGAAAGGCTTTACTTTGAACATCAAAAAGACAGAGACTATGGTTATATCTAAGAAACAGAATCCACCAACATGCAGTATACAATTAAATGGAACTATTCTAAAGCAGGTGCAGAAATTCAAATACCTTGGAGCAGTAATAACTTCAGATGGGAAATGCAGAACAGAAATTAGGAACAGAATAGGCCAAGCAAAGACTGCATTTCAGAGAATGAGAAACATATTATCCAACACATCCTTATCAATGAATGTTAGAAATTGAGTCCTAAAATGCTATATTGAACCTATCTTGTTATATGGAAGTGAATCATGTACAATAGGCAGGTCTGCACAAAAATCATTGGAAGCAGTAGAAATGTGGTTTATTAGAAGAATGTTGCGAATCCCCTGGACAGCAAAAATAACTAATGAAGAATGTATGAGAAGAGCTGGAGAGACTAAAAATCTTGTCAATAAGAGAGAGACAATGTACTTTCATAGGACATGCAATGAGAAGAAGGGCATTGAAAATATTATAACAACAGGAAAAATAGAAGGAAGAAGATCAAAAGGAAGACCAAGAGAAATGATACTGGACAGTCTGACGGGATGGTGTGAGAGGAGATCATCAACCGAGATGATGTCCTGCATGAAGGATTGTGTACTCTGGAGAAGCATAATAGCCAACGCCAGTCGGCATGGCACCTGATAATGACTAGATTCTCTAATTTCTATCTTCTCATGATATGTCCAAGAAATATTGACTGTCTTTTTCTTGTCATTTTAGCTAGTTTTCATTGTTCTGGAAATTATTTGAAGACTGCTTTGTTTATTTTTCTGTTTTTTCGTAGTATTTTTTGCATCTTTCACCAAAACCATATCTCTGTTGCTTCCAATTTCTTGTCATCTTTTTGTTGACTGTCCAAGTTTCACAACCGTATAGCAATATTGGCTCTATATAGCACTGTAATACTCATTTCCTCATATGTAGAGACATTTTCTTATATGTTAGTATTTTCATGTCATAAAATGTTACCTTGGCCTTACCTATTCATAATTTGATTTTATTTGTGCACTTTCCATGAGCTGTTATTGTTGTTTCCAGGTAATTGAATTTATTTAATTGTGTCAGTGTCTTCTCATTTGAAAGGATGTTGCACTTTGGTATGTTTATTTTTTTCAATATCACCATTGTTTTTATCTTGTTGCTCTTTTGTTGCTCTCTTCAGTCATCTTGTTCACAAGTTTCTGCAAATTCTTTCATTCTCTGTTATTATAATGGTGCTGTCCACATTAGCTCTAGTTATGGATATTATGACCTTCTTTTTAAATTTCCTTTCACATTTTTTAATGCCTCACATGATGTTTTTACCATATAATGAGAATAGATCAGGTAACAGTATCATACAAGAGTCATACTGAAAGTCGTGAGCAAAAATTTTTTAAAAATCAGAATTTATACATACATATCACCTTAATCTACATCCTTTGCACTTCATGTAGAGGTAACATGACATCACCATCATGTGTCATGTGACCACACGGAGCATAAAGAAAATGGTGGGTGCTGAAGTTTCATTTCGTCAACGTGCTGTTATTGAGTTCCACATTAAAGAGGAAATCACTGCTGCTGAAATTCACCAAAGACTTCAGCTTGCTTATGGAGATGTGTGTATGGGTACTAGCAGTGTTAGGAGGTGGGCGAAACATTTCAAAGATGGAAACACGAGCATCCAAGATGTGCCTCGCAGCGGTTGCCCTCAAACTGCCTCCACTAAATGCAACCTGGAAAGGGTTGACGACATCATTAAAGAGGACAGACATGTCACAGTGTCTGAAATCTTGGAATAGGACACAATGCAGTACAGGAAATGATTGAAGCCATAGGCTATAGAAAAGTTTGTGTCAGCTGGGTCCAACAGGAGAAAGTCCAGAAAGCAGTGCGTCTGTGCCGTTGGTTAGCTGGAACAAAATTCTACCGGGAGGGTATTTTCAAACTTGCACAGTGATGGGAAAAATGTGTGCAGAGAAGTGGAGATTATGTTGAAAAGTGAAAAAAAGGATGAAGATTAAGGTGATACATTTATATTTTCTCTATCTAAAATTCTGATTTAAAAAAAAATTTTTACTCACAACTTTTGGTATGACCCTTGCATTTGTCTTACACCTCAGTTTATATCCTGATACTCACTTAAGTCATTGTTCACTTTTATTGCTGCTTTTTGATTCCAGTACATTTTCTTTAAAATTCTCATATCATTACCATCTGTACTAAGTTTTTCTAGCATTTGTATAGAGATAAAATATATTATGAAAAATTGCAATAAGATCAGTTACAGATGAAATGTAAAAAAATAATAAGAAAATCTGTTTTTGCCCATTTTCCATCCATCCGTGTCTGACAATCAGCTAAGCAGTCACAGCCCATTACACCCTATGGTGTTTTACAGGGCAGCAACAAATTCTCTCCACCTCTCACAGTCTGCAGCCAGTTTCTGTATTGTACCCCTGATGTGCTGCAAGCTACTCATTTCTGCTTCTTCAATTTTTGTCAGGCACCCTTGGGTTGTCCTCTCTTTTTTCCATCAGGTTTCCATTGCATGTCTGCTTTAGTGATGTTGCTGGGGTCTCTTTGAGCACATGACCAATCCTTTTCCAGCGTATTTTTGCTATTATGACTTGCATATCTTCTAGTTCACATTGGGCAAGTAGGTCTCTATTATTTATTGTTTGTGGCCAGTAAATATTTAAAATCTTTCTGAGGCAGGTTGTTTGGAGTGAAGATAATTTACCCATTTCTTTTTCAGTTGTTCTCTAGCATTCTGCTCCATCTGTATGGATAACACACAACTTTGGTACAGTTTCATTTTGGTTCTAGTACTGTACTGGGAGGACTTCCAGATGTTTCTTAGATTAATGAAGGCTTTCATTTATTCTACTCTTTATGTCTTTACTTGTTCATACATTTGGTGGTATCATGCTACCAAAGTATGTGAAAGTATCTGTTTCTGTTAGGTTTTGGTCATTAATTTTAATTGCTGCTAGTTTTTCTACATTTTATTTTTTATTTCTGACTTCTTTGTATAGATGTGCAGCCCCACTTGTCTACTGATTGTATCTAGAGTGCTTGTTTTCTTCTGGATGTGATGGTGAGTATGTGCTAAGAGCAGTGATATATCATTTGCATAATCCAAATCTTCAAGCATGGAAACATTGTCCATCTAATACCTTGTTTGGCAACTTTTTTTCTTGCTCATCACCCAGTCTATAACAATAATGAAAAGAGTAGCAGATAGGGTGCATCCTTGTACTTATATAATCCCTTTTTTCACTTCTTAGTTTATATTATTGCAAGTCACCACAGTGCTACAAATGAAACTGGCATCAAAAGTTTTGATTATTGCTACAAGATGGCATTGTATTCGATACGCTATACAAATTCTCCACATACTCTATGTATGCTGTCAGATGCTTTTTTCAAAATCAATAAAGTTTATATATCACTGTCTCTGCCATTCTGAAAAGTTATGTTTCTTAGTGTGAATATGTGGTCTATGCATCACCTGTTTTGTCTCCTGCTTGTTACTGTCTGAGTTTCTGATCTAATGCTATTGAGATTCTGTTGAATATGATTTTTCCTAATATTTTACTTGGGACAGAGAGGAGGGTGATTCTTCTTCACTTGTTACAGCCTGTAAAGTCTCCTCTTTTTTTTTTTGCATTTTAATTATGATTCCCCCATTCCATTCTGTTGGAATTTTTGCAGTTTATCAGATTTCATTGTACAATGGCAGCAGCAGTTCTGCACTCAAGTTGTCCTGTCCTGGAGATTTCCCATTTTTAGTCCTTTAATTGCTGCAATTATTTCATCTTTACTAGGTGCATCTGTGCTTATATCTAAATCATGTTCAGCTTCAGGGATATCTGTTTGTGTTGTTGGTGGGTTTCTGTTGAATAGCTGTTTAAAGTGTTCAGCCCATCTTTCTTCTTGTCTCTTTTCTGATATGATGAGTTTTCCATATTTATCTTTGATAGAAACATTGTTGGTTGTCCTATGTTTTCCACTGACAGAGTTGGTTATTTTGTATAGTGTGCCATGTCCACCTTTCTGTGCTGCATCCTTGGTAGTTCTTCCAGGTATTTCCTTTTATCAGTCCAGGTTTGTTGTTTTACTAACTTATTTAACTGACTGTATTGTTCACTATATCTTTCTTTGAGTTTTTCTGACTTGGCCACCACCTTTTTTTTTATATTTAATCTGCTTTCTTAACTCTAGTTTTAAGAGTTTTTAGTGTCATCCAGTCTTGTTTCTTCTTGCTTCTTAAACCTGAGCAAGTTTGACAGCTTTCATTGTACATTGTTGCTATCTTGTTCCATTTCTGATATACACTTTCTGTTCTTGTATTTTCTTCATTGTTGGTCACACTGGACAGTTTCTTCTACTTCAGTTATGAGGGCCTTTTCTTTTTATAAGTGGGGCTTTCAGTTTCGCAGCATCATATATCTTTCATGTTATTGTTCTGTATCTTGTGCCTCTTCATTTTTATCCTAGCTTCTACTAGGTGATGATCAGTACCCACATCAGCCCCTCTCCTCACTTTCACATCTTGTAGGGAATGTCTCCACCCGCTATTAATTAATATATGATCTGTCTGGTTTCTGTCATGTCCATTTGATGAATACCACATTAATTTCTTTGTGTGTAAAAAGTATCCCTCCAGTCACTTTGTCATTTAGGACACAGAAATTTATTAGTCTTTCTGCATTATCATTTACTGTTCCACTACTGTGCTTCCTCATGATTCTTTCATTGTATATATTGTCTGTTCCAGCCTTGACATTCAGGTCTCCCATTACTATTACAAGGGCATGTTTGGGTGTTATCTCTGCTTATTTTTGTAGCTGGAGATAAAATTCTTTTTTGTCCTCATCACTATCATTTGTTGGATCATAGCATTGTATTATAGTCTTTCAGTCTTATTTTTATCAGTCTATTATTTATATGTGTCCACTCCAGTAATGCTCTTTCTATATGTTTCTTCAATATAATGGCTACACCTTCATGATGTTAATGGTCTTCCCTTCCTGAAAATAACACTATCTCTCCTGTCACTGTTTTTATTCTCCCTATCCCTGGCCATGTGCTCTCACTTACTCCTGGCCTCAGATTAGGGGACCGCATGCAAAAATATCTGTACGACATCGCCCAGCATGCTTCGAAACCAGTCCCAAATCATTTCAGTGGCCACAACCACAGAGGCAAATCTGATTTTCTGGTAACAGCCATCAAACAATGTCACGCAAATGACACAAGCCGCCTGGCGCTTGAGAACCGCTGCATTCAAAATTATGGGACGCTGGAGCCACATGGGTTAAACTCGCTGTTTAGCTACACTTAACATTCTCTTCAATCATTATAGTACCTCTCCACTAAGTCCACCCCTTCTTACTTTTCAAACTTCCTCACAGCAGCGCTCTGCAACCCCTCTTCCCCAATCATCTGTTTCAACTTCTCCCAGCTAGGTCAGTATTGTATCACTCTCTCTCCCATCCCTGGTTCCCCATCCACCACCCCCCAGTTACAACCCACCGACCACATATCACAGGTCTCTATTTAAATAGTCAGTCACCACGTTCTACTAAATCCATTCCTGACACACACCGCCGGACAAGTCACACCTTACAATTTACAGCTAAGTACTCTTTTAAAAAAATTTTTTTATTTTTTTTAATAGTATTCATGTGAATCTATACTTTATCTCCTCTCTCTATTTCTTCGTCCTGTATGTTTTTGTATGATTAAGGCTCACGCCGAAATGTCACAACTTTGTAATCGTTAAGTAATAAAGCTGCTCCTACTTTTTCCTATTTTATGCATTCTGGTATCACAGCTTTACTGCAGTGCTTCATGTATAGTTATATACTTATACACTAATTATTGTGTGTCACTTACTCCTAGGGTTCCAATTTGTAGTTCCTTATTTCTGCTGTTATCTGTTGTAACTTTCTGGTTTCAAATGTTTGCACATTCCAAAAACCAATTTTAGTTTTAGATTTTTCAGTCAGAACATTCACTATCATTCTGTTGGCCTCCTTTCGGCTTTCATCACTAGCAATTGTACGAGCTTCACACTCTGGAGGCCCATCTCGCAATGAGATTTGATCATTTGTTGCTGTTTTTGTAACATGTAACATGTTTTATGTGACAGGGTTGTTGAAACTGCACACAGCCTCCTTAGTTGCCTTTTACAATGTACATGGAAAGTAGCAATGGCATTATATTTTACTCCCTGAACTAATGTTCAGGCCCCGCAGCCACATGGGCATTTTGCCCATTTTAGTGTGTGTCTAATTGCCTAGGTGTACAAATGTTGGTTAGCGGGGTAGGGGTATCCCCTATCAAAGGAGAAGTAAGACGCCTCCTTACCTCCGTCAGTCTACGGGACACCCTTGGGCAAGGTGGAGTACCCGTATAGCCCCCCGATCAGGGTGACGTGAAGCCATGGGAGCAGGTGGTGGATGGAATGGGAGAGCAGCTGACAGATAATGTTGGTTATGGTCACCATTCTATGATGGTAGGCAGATGATCTCAATGTAGGGACAATGGCTACAATCACTGACTAGTACAGTCACTGCCCGGAAGGAAAGCAATGGTAAACTACCTTCTGGAAACATACCAAGAAACCCAAGCAGCAATCATGGAAAGTCAAATAGGAAAAAGATCTGGTGGTGAGTCCCCCAGGCCAGATAGATCTAATTTTAACACTGGGGAAGAGTGTGAGGCAGAGGTCGGTACTAGTAATTGTGATGACGGACAAAATCCTGACGGTGTTACCAAGGAAAACCCCTGTATCAAACTAAAAAGAAAAATAAGAGTAGGAACATGGAATGTAAGAAGTATGTATGAGGGAAAATATCAAGTAATAAGTGACGAGATGAAAAGAACGCGGATACACATTTTGGGAATCTGCGAACATCGATGGAAAGGATCAGGACACTTTAAGAGCGAGAATGATAATATATTTATATTCTGGCGGAGAAGTAGGAGGAAAGAATGGAGTGGCTTTTTATTTGGACAAATCAACATCAAAAGCATTACTAGGCTACAATCCAGTAAGTGATAGAATCCTAACAATCAGACTTAAGGGCATTCCTAGAAATGTAACAGTCATCCAGGTATATGCACCTACATCAGCAGCAGAAGAAGATGAAGTAGAACATTTTTATAACACACTGCAGACGACAATGGACCAGGTACGGAAAAATGATATTGTATTTATAATGGGTGATTTTAATGCAAAAATTGGTACAGAAAGAGCAGAAGATGAAGGACATGTTGTAGGGAAATTTAGCATAGGACACAGAAATGAGGCAGGTGACAATCTAATGGCGTTTTGTATGGAAAATGAGCTAATGATCGCTAACACACTTTTTAAACAACATCCAAGAAGACTTTACACATGGACATCACCTGATGGGAAAACCAGGAATCAAATAGATTACATTTTAGTGCAGAGAAGGTGGAGGTCAAGCATAACATCAGCAAAAACTTTACCAGGTGCTTATTGTGACACGGACAATGAGTTATTAATAGCAGACATGAAGATAAAGATAAAAAAGATAGTTATGGGATCAAGACCACTCCGCTTTGACCTTACAAATATACCAGAACAATACGGTATAGAAGTGAAGAACCGTTTCGAAATCCTGATGGCTGTACAGGAAGAGATGACACCAGATGAATTGGCTACGCAGGCCAAAGATATCTTAGTAACAACAGCTAAAGACATGGTTCCAGTAAAGAAAACACAAAAGAATAGATGGATCACAGCAGGTACACTAGAACTGATAAAACAATGTAGAGAAATGAAGACGCAATGGAGAGTGACAAACAACAACAAAGATAAATATAAAACTTTAACAAAAGAAGTACGAAGAAACATAAGAAAAGACAAAAAACAATACATACAAGATTGTTGTGAAAGAATAGAAGAACATCAGAGGTGTGGAAGAGATAGTGAAATGTTTAAAGAAATGAAGACATTGACGAGAAATGTCACACCTAAGCTAAATGTAATTTGTGATGAGATGGGGAATACCCTGACAGAGACAGAGGAAATTCTGGAAAGATGGAAGGAATATTGCAAAAGAATGTATGAAACAACCGACTGTGGAAGCAGAAATCAACAGTGTGAATTATTATTGGAGGAGAAAGAACCCGAGCCGACAATGGAAGAAGTTTTATGGGCAATAAAGAGTCTGAAAAATGGTAAATCACCAGGATGTGATGAGATAACCGCTGAATTTATTAAAGCAGGAGGAAAGGAGTGTGCAACAATCTATCATGCACTATGTAAAAAGATATGGCATTCAGGTATTTGGCCAAAAGAATGGAAAAGAACTGTATTCATACCACTGCCAAAAAAGGGTAACCTGAAATTATGCACCAACTACAGAACTGTTGCCCTGATTAGTCATGCCAGTAAAATTCTGTTAAAAATCATAATGGGTAGACTTCGAAAGAAAATAGAAGAAGAAGTCAATATGGTCCAAGCTGGCTTCAGGCAAGGAAGAGGATCAAGAGATCATATATTCAATCTAAGATTAATAATAGAGAAATGCAGGGAGTTTAATGTGAATCTATATTTATCCTTTATAGACTACTCAAAGGCATTTGATTGTGTACAACACCAGAAACTTTGGGAAATAATGGAAAAAATGGGATTTCCAACACATTTGATACAATTAACATCACTGCTGTATTTAGACCAACAAGCAGCAGTAAGAATAAATGGTGAAACAACAAGTTGGTTTGACATAAAACAAGGGGTCCGTCAGGGGTGCATATTGTCACCCTACTTATTTAACTTGTATACTGAAAATATAATGAGGAATGTTAGAGAAGATGTAGACAAAGAATATTACGATGCCATAACAGTTGGAGGTTATGAAATACCAGAGATTAGATATGCTGATGACACAGTATTGCTGTCCACAACACAAGAAGGAATGGAAAAACTAATTATGTCAGTCCGCAAGAACAGCGAAGAGCAGAACCTCTATCTTAATGCAAAGAAAACTAAAGTGATGACAACTGACAAAACAAACAAGGCAACTGAAATATGTATCAATGAGGAAAAACTGGAAGAAGTGGAGAGTTTTGAATATCTTGGATCACTACTAACTAATAATGGAGATACAATGAGGGAAATTAAAAGGAGGACATCTATTGCTCTTCAGAAAGTAAAACAAATAAAGAATCTGTGGAGAGGAGCAGACAGAACCACAAAAATAAGATTTTTAAGGGCATGCATCTTTCCCATCGCAACATATGCCTGTGAGACCTGGACACTTAACAAAACAGCTGAGAAGCACATAAATGCCTTTGAATGTAAATGCTATAGAAGAGTTCTCCAAATATCGTGGACACAAAAAAGAACAAATATATCTATACTACAAGAGCTTAATATTGAAGAAGGCTGGCTAGTAAAGAGGATTAAAGAGAGAAAACTTAAATATTTTGGCCACATTAAACGTCATGATAATTTAGAGAAGACCGTATTGGAAGGATACATAATGGGAAAAAGAAAAAGAGGAAGACCGAAACGAAGATGGCTGCAAGACATCGTTGATGATCTGGAAATGGATGCAGCAGCAGCAGGCCATCTTGCTCACAACCGAGAGGCCTACAGGAGTGCTGTTTGGGAGGCGAAGTTCCGCAAGGGACATGCAAAGGAATGAATGTACAAATGTCTGAGGGTCTGATTGCCTGAATGTCTAATTGTCAAGGATCCATTTTCATTCATTGTACGAGTACAAAAAGAAGAGTGCTCTTCAGATACACAAAAGGTACCCTTCCCCAGTGTCACTGAATCTTGAGAGCCCCATTTAGACAATGACACAAGTCTTATTAGCAACACTGTTTCAGTGTATTTTGGAATTTTTCATCAGAAGAGATGGTTTTGAAGCAGGGTTATATCAACTGTTGTGGGTTTTGCCAAGCATCCACATGCTTATCAGCTCCACTATAAGGTTGATTCTACCAATGTTGAATTTGCATAACACACAAAACTATTGACTTTTCAAAGATGACATACTAATCCTTCATGTGGCAAACAAACAATCATTGAAAATTTCCTCTTATATTAAACAAAATTGGCTGTCAAAAGTACACTAACAGGACATCATTTACAGTTTAATTTTGTCATACATATTTAGTTAAACACATGTTATATATCACTTGAAAATGAAAAAAAATTGTATAGTTTTTATTTATTTATTTATTTTTTTTTGCTGCTTAAAGCAAAGTTTTATGCATACAGAGTAAATTTTTTAAAAAAATCTGGAATGGATAGATGAAGGAAAGAAAACAAGAAATAAACACATAATATGCGATTCACATTAGTTTTATGTTAACAAAACAATAAAAAATGAAAAAATTAAAGAAAAATAGCAATTTAATGTGAATCTGTACTTTGTTTCCTCTCACTGATTCTTCATCCTGTTTGTTTTTGTTTGACAAAGGCTCATACCAAAACATCACAAGTGTGTTATTGTTAAATAATAAAGCTGTTCCTACTTTTTTCCTAGCTCATACATTTTGGTATCACAGCTTTACTGCAGTGCTTTGTGTATAATTGTATGCCTATACACTAATTATTGTGTTCTCTTAGTTACTACTGCATATGCAATTATTTTGTTCGGCAGTACTTAGTGTAACAACATTTGAATTTACAATAGTGTCTTGCTGTATTTTTAAACTTCAAAATTTCTGTCAGGGCAGAAATGTCTGTGATTATAGCTGATTTAACATAAATCTAGGGGGAAAAAAAGAAATTTTAAATAAACCTTTAGTAACTTTCATAAAATTATGTTTTTCTTTTGTTTTTTTTTATGAAAGAAATTTAAAAGAGAAGGACACTCAGATCTCTTTGATAAGTTCACCCTTACATCTAATGTCAGATATAAGAAGGCATTTTTCTTTATTTCCAGGTAATAAAGAATGAACATTAATGTTATTTCTGCACTGTTACTGAGATCTGCTTTGTAGAACTTGTGGACATTACTTGTGGCATAGAACAGTTTGAGCTCATGTTTCTTTCGCTATGGTCAACTTTTTAATACATAGACTACTTCCATGATATTCTTGTTGACGAATATAGAGAACAGTTTTATTTGAAACATCTCACTGATTGTCAGTTACTACTGATTTGTTTATACAAAAAGAAACAACAAAATTTCAGTGTAAATTTATAGTGGTTTTATCAGAAACTTATAATGTCTGAAGAATCAGTCCAGCAGTTCTGTTTTGTTTTCTTATCAGCATACCAAATATATAAGAAATACTTGCTTTCATCAGAGAAGCAAAATTCAGAGCAGAGTTGATGTATTTTGCAAAATATTCTTCTTTTTTTGTGTGCATTTATTATCTATATCTGCATTTCTGTCTCTTGGATAAAGTGGACTGTTTTTGTAGGTTTCAATAGAACTGCAGAGCTTAGCTTTTTATGTGCTTTAACTGGACTAGTAATTGCATCTCAGTGTTTCATAGCTGGTGCAGTTTTAATGGATGTATTCCATGGTTTGAGGTGCCTTGGCATATGCATGAAGAGAGGAATTACCAAAATTTTGTATACATGTGATGTCAGGCTCAGCTGTGTCTTGTTGTGAGGTGAAAAAAAAAAAAATGTTCATTTCTGTTTAATGGGTTATAGCCATCATTTGGTGGTGTTTGTGGCCTCCTGTATGTCTGCATATTTTTTTCTGGTTATAGACTTTTGTTTAATAAATAAATATATTTATTCTGTTTTAATTGAGCATGTACATTTGTTATTTCAGATGCTCTAGAGAGAGGTTGTCAGCCTTTCTTCGTTGATAATAAACAAGTTGGCCTAATAAGGCCAGATTTTTTGCTTCATATGAAGATGTACAAAGATGTACTTCTTGTAGTAGATAAACAAAGGAATCTGGATGGCAAGAAACCTGGAGTTCATCTGTCACCTGAATACAGAACTTACAAGGCTCGTTCGTCAGCTATTAATAGCATGCTTGAAGATTTGAGGCAGAAAGATGTCATTTTAGCACTGAGGGGATGGAGGAAAGAGGTATTGACAAATTCATGTACTCTTATTTATGTTATGTGTTATTTTGTTTTTGCAAGTATATAGCACAAAATAAAAATGAAATATATATTTGATTAATATATTTTGTGAATGTTTAACTCTTCCTGTGCCGGTGGGAAAAATGCCAAGTTAAAACCACAGGTTTTGATCTGTATAGGGGGTACAGTTGTAAAATTGAATGTAATAAACTATTTCCACATTATATGTATTATGCATCAAAATAGCTGTAAAAGTAAGAATGAAGAGTTTTTTTATGAAAAAAAAAGAAGTAGTGTGATGACTTTAGATGTTGTGTCCTACTTACCATCGGGTAGGTCTAGATCTACCATCGGCGATGTCTAGATTGACCTGTAGCTTCATCCGATCTCGTCGTGTCATAATATGTGGCATACTCAGTACAATAATGTCTGAAATAACCTTCTAACTACTTTTTCAGTCAATTTTATAGGTCAAAATCTACTTGGAGTACATTCAAGAACATTCTTGTCACAGGGCATGTCAATACCCCTATCTACATCACCAAAAATTTAAATATCTCAATCATAAACTTCATTTTTCACGCTCAAATTGATCTTAATTAAGCATTCTTCCACCATTTTGTAAAGGGACATAAGAAGTTAATGTGCGAACCAAAATGAGAATTACAGTTATACGAAACAAAACATATGGCAGAAAAATGGCTTAATGCAAGGTCAAAACTGACTTTGGTAAAAAAGTGGTTTATGGCACGGAAAGAGTTAAGCTGGTAAGGTTTTATGGCAGCATATAAATTATTACATCTGGAACAAAGAACAAAAAAAAAAAAAACCAAGCTATTAGGAAAAAAGACAGCATTCATCAGTCATATTGGAACTTCTGTTGTGAGGAAAATGCTAACAATTTTACCCCTAAGACCATTCCATCATAAAAAGATTACGAACTTCTTCATATAGCATGTCTGTATAAATTTTAAATGTTTCATTGTCTAACTAGGATTCATTCTTTTGAGTGTTGTGTTTATAGTGTAATGTTGCATACAAGTCCATAATGATAAGTGTAATATTGCATAGAAGTCCATAATGATAAGTATCAAGTCAAATCTGAAGTCACTATCTTCAAATCTAAAGTTCTTGCAAATAGCTTCAAGTTTATGAATCAGAATGTTGGAGTGACTGTTTCAGTTATCAAATCAGCAGTACCAAAGAAAATACCCCATGTAAGGGGATATAAGTTGTGAAAGTTTTTTTAAACTAAAAATAAAAATGACCATTATACTTTATTCATCATTTCATCAATACTGTAAGGAATAATTTACTCATTTTGGTTTTACATTGTATTAAAAGCTATTAAGAACACAGGATTATCTTGGGTATGCTATTGGTGTCAATTAGACTTGATTTTTCTTTTTTTGTCAGTTATTACTTTTTGTAAGGACAGAAGTGTTATTCATGTTATGTTTTGAAAGATGTTTGATAAATCCAAAATTAAATGACTACTATGAGCTTTTATAGCAGTATATTTGAAGTGAACAGTTAGTGTAATTTTTGAATGGGAGAACCTGGTTGTTGCTCAGCTTGAAAAAATGCACAGTATGGCACAGAACAAGGACTAGCAGACGACAAGGACTAGCAGACGATAGTGATAGCTAGGACTTAGTAAGAGTTGAAGTTCTATTTTGGTTAGGAATTAAAACAGCAGTGAATCTAATGGCAAACAATAAAGCTGCAGGTGAAGATGAAATAACAGCCGAAATGTTAAAAGTTATTAACAGTGACAGCATGAGCCAACTACAGAGAAATGTTTAATAAAATCTGAAAAGAAGAAAAGGTCCCTTCTAAATGGAAACAAGGAATCATTGTTAAAATACCCCCAAAAAAGGCAACCTCATTGACTGCAATAACTGGAGGGGTGTAACTTACTATTAGTTGTGTCAAAGGTGTTTTGTAAAGTGATTCTGAACAGAATTAAGGATGTAGTGGATACTGCAATGAGAGAAGAACAGGCAGGATTTTGAAAAGGGAGAAGTGTTTCAACCAGATCTTTACTCAAAGAATAATATATTGAAAAGCAGAAACCATTAATCCTGAACTTTATAGACTTTAAAAAGGCATTTGATAGCATACACAGAGATTCATTGTGGAGAATTTTAAGAATATATGGAATACCATATAAAATTGTCAGCATCATTAGAGATCTCTACAACGGATATGTTTTTGCAGTCAAGACAGAAGAAAGAATGAGTGAATGGTTTCAGATTGAAACAGGCGTGAAACAAGGATGTATATTATCACCCTTGCTTTTTGGAATTGCTGTAAACTTTATAATGGAAAGATGCTATACTGGTAAAACAGACATTGATTGAATACACTGGACCCAAATAGAAGATCTTGATTTTGCAGATGACATGACTCTTATCAGTGACAATGTGAAATCGATGCAGGAAAAAACAGATTCCCAGTCTTCCTTGGCTAACAAAATAGGTCATGAAATTAACAAAGACAAAACAAAAATTATGAAATTTCTCATTAATCAAGAAGGAAAAATATATGTAGAAGGAACAGCTGTTGATGAAGTAAACCAATTCGCATACCTTGGCAGCTACACAGACCAGAAAGGAAGTTAGAATTGCAAAAGCAGCATTGTCCTTCAAAAATCTTGAGAACAAATAGCATTCAGAAGTTATAAGCACAAAAACCAAGTTAAGATTATTCAATTCAAATGTGATATCCACTCTCATTTATGTATGTGAAAGCTGGAAATCAATTAAAGAAATAGACAACAAATTAGACTCTTTTGAAAACAAATGCCTCAGGAAAATACTTGGTATAAAGTGGAATGAATTTAAGAACAGCACAGAGATTAGGCAGATGAGCAAACAACAACCTGTCTCATGGGTGATCAGAAAAAGAAGATTGACATATGTAGGGCATGTGATAAGAAGAAACAATCAGAGAATACCAAAACAAGCTATCAAGTGGACCACAACAGGCTGAAGAAAAAGAGGTCGACCATGTGAAACTCTAAAGAGGACATTGTTAAGAGAAGTCAGTTTAGTGAGTATAACATCCCTTGATGAAGTTGAAAAACTCGCCGAGAACAGGAAAACTTGGCAAACAACTATGTGAGCCCTATGTGATGTTTAACAGCATGGGAAGGATGTAAGATAGTATATAGTTTAGAAAGTTGATGTAAGATGTATATATATATATATATATATATATATTTACTGGTTTGGTATATATGTGGGTGGATGTGCACACACACAGTTGTGCATCATGAACAGTCAGAGATGATCCTGTATCTAGGGTAAGTTTTGAGAACATGACATGAACTTTTCCTACATTTCACATAACAGTATAAATGCCCAGCAATATAATTTAACATTTAATGCACCATATGGCATTAATGTTAGCATAAGCAATAGAGGGAGGGGATTGCACTGAAATATATTTTCTTCTTCATTGTTCTTTTTTTTTTCACTTCATATCTAAACTTCGGTGTTACTTCCAGGAATGTTGTGTCTTCATAGTTTATTACTTACTGAACTGCTGAGGGCTGTAGTTGATTGCTCAATTCTTCATACAACCAGTAGTCTTGTGGATATGTTACACTGTCATTTCCGATTCACTGCAAGAGAAACTTGGACTCTTTCCTATTTTGTTTTACAGGTGGCTTTTCAACCTGCACTCCTAGATTCTAAGTTTAAATATGATTGTTTGTAATCATTTCTATTTTTATTCTTTTTTTAAATTGCAGTAGTGGTAATATACACAACAGGCTGAAGAAAAAGAGGCAGACCGCGTGAAACTCTGAAGAGGACATTATTAAGAGAGGCCAAATTAACAGGCATAAAATCCTTTGATGAGGTTGAAAGACTCGCTGAAGACAGGAAAAATTGGCGAACTACTTTGCGAGCCCTATGTGACGTTTAACGGCACTGGAAGGATATAAGATATAAGTAGTAATATAAGTAGTAAGAAGCTTTACAACACTATAGCACATTATTCAGACATGCAGATGTGAAAGGTGTACTATTTTATTATTAACTAGAAAAGCATGATAAATTTTTAAAAGCAATTTATCTTCATTACCAAAAGGGTAATATATACAGCAACAATAAAGACAAAAGAGATGAAATGAGGAAGCACTATTTCTAGAACTTTGTTTTCACACTTAATTTTCATTTCTACCATAGAATTATGGAGTCAGCCCAACATACTCAGAAGAGCCACTTCTTGAACTTGAAAGAGCTGCTGCAGGTAAATAGCTTCAGGCATGAATTTCTCAGTAAAATTTGGTTAAAGTGTCACATTTTGTTTTTTATCATCATCACTGAAAATAAACACATTATGGCATTAACCATTAACATCTATTCATGAAATTGATAATCATGCAATCACTTCTACTAGCAATATCAATTGGTTAAAAACTGTTGGATTGACAGTCAGGAACATCATTGTTTGCAGGATTGTTTGGAATAATTCAGTATGGAGTACATGTCAATGGCTACACACGAGATCAAAACAGAAATACTCTGATGTGGCTTGGGAGAAGATCTAAAGCAAAACTGACATACCCAGATATGTATGATAACATGGTTGGTTTTATACATATTAATCTACATTTAAATGCCATTATTTTTACTTTCAACAGGATAATGATATTTTCAGCAAAACAAACTTCAGTATAGATCAGTTATCTTATAAGTTATTTATAAATCTTGTTTTTTTAAATACAAAATAATCTAAATTTTTCAAAACATGATGCAGTAAGAAATCATCTTTCAGTTCAGCAATAAATACTTTACAAACTGAAGATTAAAAATTCAGTACAGAGTTTTCATTGTGAACAGCATACTGTGGGGTGCCATATCTAATTAATGTTTCAGTGTGGAGGAGGTTTGACAGCCAAACTGAGTGTACTAGAATGTGTCAAAAAAGAGTGCCAGGAGGAGGCCAGTGTGCGAGATGAAGTACTCGACTGTTTGAAGTTTGTTGGAACCATAAGGTATGAAGTCTTACTTTTAAAGGAACAAGTTAATTTTATTTAAACAGAAGTCATAAATAGCAGAAATTATTGATTAACAGTAGAAATTACAGAACAGCAATTATAAGTAGCACTTTCTTTAGTTAAGGTGTGTTTCTCAGCTGTTTACTATCAAAACAAAACCAAAAAAAAAACACAATGTATCTGACAGAAAAGTGCATGCATCCAGGCAGTAATGAGAAAAAACTATACACTCAGTGTTTATAACATTTGCTTTCTTAATTTTGTATGAAGAACTTCTGAAATGCGTTAAGTTTCTTAATGATCCAAACATTTAAAGTAAGACCCAAACTTACATACCTTATCTGTCTGTCTGTCTGTCTGCCTGCCTGTCTGTCTATCTGTCTACAAATGGATCATTCCACAACTCTATATATGTCAATTTTTCTATAATTCTGAGTCGATTTTTTATTATTCACCTTAAGCACAATAATGAGAGATAATGGCCTTGATGTCTGAAAAAGAGACTTTAGGCCTTGGCTTGAACATACCTTATGTATGTTTAGGAGTAAATTTTTACCCTAGTCTTTCATTCAGATTGATCAATTTCTACATCTAACTAATTTTCCTTCATGTTTTTTTAGTGATTATTGTTCCTTCATGGTAGGAGTACCGTTAGCATGCTCACTTAAAGCTGATAGGGAGTGATATCTTTGATAATGACTGTATGGTTGTAGATGGTACATAATGAAGTTCATGAGCAGTGAAGATGATGGTTTGGTCACCTTCATGCCTGCAGATGATTTTCATTTTGGTCTCCAAGTCAGTCACATGACATTTGCAGGAAGTCTCTCCCATGCTGTCAGATTTTCCACTGGCTACTGTTAACAAATAAAATGCAATGGTAAAAAGAGTAAAAGAAAATGTTTGTAGAAAGCTATTACTTACGAATGCAGCAACTAACAAGAGTAAACTGAGTGAGGGAATGTGTCTAGCGGGCAGCTTAGAGCTGCTACGCACTTGAATTTAATGCACGTTTCTTGCAGTTGAAACTATTTAGTTAGCTAAAATTCCATATATTTTTTTGTGCATTTCAGAAATTTTTTGCATAAATCCAGATTAACAACTGTGGAAGCTGCTTAGTGCGAGTCTTTCCATATTTTAAATCTGATCATCTGTAGTTGCAGTGGCTTATACTAAATCTTATTTTTAATTTGCAGCTATTTTTATGAAATTGAAAATGGTCTATTCCCTGAGTGCCAATTTAATTTTGATCTTGAGCTTCCATCTGATTTCAAACCTTGCAATGCAGATGGAGAAGTTGGCAGTTTTCACAGATTTTCTATTGATGAGGTAACTTCTGAAAGCTGTTTCATCTCTTCATTAAGTAAATATTCACAGATGATAATTAAAATAATATATCAAACCAGTTACTGTATTTTCACATATATAATGGCATACATGTATAACATGCAGGTGTGTGTGTATGTATGTATGTGTGTGTATGTACATGTGTGTGTGTGTGTGAAAGAGAAAATAATCATAGTTATTGGGAGATTTTGAATATAATCATGATCATACACTCACAAACTGAACAAAATTTGTTTAAAAATAAAAAAAAAACTGAGTGAAACTTTACAATGAGCTATCAATAACAAATAATCATATACAGCATTTAAGGGGATCATTTACTGTTATTTCTCTTGGTGTAAATTCAGCAGTGTACTGTTAACAGTAACTCTAGGAAAAATAAAGACAGGCTCAGTAATTTTGGTCATATGTGGACATGCTGACCAATGTCCACCTGGACAAAAATAGGTTGCTTTGGATTTACCCAGTACTTCAGTTTTCATTTTTCACTGACCTATATTTGTATTTTCTATATTAGGTATATCAAAAATTTCAGATTTATTTTCCTACTTTAGTTTTGTTTTCTATTTTCTCTTCATTTGTTCAATGAAAGGCTGTGGGCCAAACTTCTGTTTGTTTCATTCATAAACCGTCTAAATAAATTCATGTAAAACATGCATACAGATATAATACAAGAGGGTCTGTGATTTGCAGAAACTGAATAATGCATGTTTTAAATGTGTAAAAAATACAGTATAATAACAATATATATGAGGGTCATACTGAAAGTTGTGAGCAAAAATTTTTTTTAAATCAGAATTTATAGATAGAGAAAATATAAATGTATCACCTTAACCTGCATCCTTTGCACTTCATGTAGAAGTCACATGACCATGCAGAGCAGAAACAAAATGGCGGGTGCTGAAGTTTTGTCAGTGTGCTGTTATTGAATTCCTCGTTAACTCTTCAACTGCCATAGTCAATATCGTGATAACTTCCTGTTTGTCTAGTGACTGCCATTGTCGTTATCACTATTTTGTTTTGTTGCAACGTAAAACTATTGTAAAACTTTTTATTACACGATTTATCTGTGCATGTCTGGTGACCTTTCATATTTCAGATCAAAGCGTGGCTAGTAGCCAAGCGAAATCGATGTGTTAACGGAGAATTTCAGTATTTATTGTGATTTCAGAGGCATAAGGACATGTTATATGACTTGACCACTGTTCTTGAATGTACCCCAAGTACATCTAGACCTATTAAATGGACTGGAGAAGTAGTTACATAGTTATTTCAGACATTATTTTAGTGAGAATGCCTCCACACGATGAGATCGGACAAAAATTTAAGTAGATCTGGAAATCGCTAATGGTAAACATTGTACATCTAGGCATTGCCGATAGTAAGCACTACACAATTATCATCTAAAATCACCTCTCACTCAGCAGTGATACATGGGTATCTCAAAACACGTCGAGGTTTTCTGGTGAGAAAGTCCAACTCTGGTCTGGGTGGGCTACCACCTCTCACCCAGTGGGGATATACTGATATCCAAAACACGTCGAGGTCTTCCAGTGAGAAAGTCCAACTCTAGGCTAAACTGGTGCAACGAAAACCACGGTGTCATGCAATCCTGCTTCTGAGACCCACCAAGAATACAGGCTCAACCCCTGCGATACTCTGAACCTCTTGTGGTCCTCTTGGGGATCTCGTGTGGTCCTTTTGGGGACCACATGGGGTACCATGGGACTTAACAAGGACCACAGGTGTAAATTCAGTAGGATCATGGGGCGATCTTGGTGGTAGAAGCAAATGAAGAAGAAGAAGAAGAGATCATCTAAAATCATCACATTACTTATTTTTTCCTAAAAACTCTTCATTTATGAAATCCTTTTACATTTACAACTATTTTCATGCATAATATGTATACTTTTAAAGTGGAAATACTTTGTACATTCACTTTTACAACTATATCCCCTATAAATATCAAGACCTGCGCTTTTTGTGTGGCATGGACAGGAACGTCTGCATTTTTTTCTGGGGCACAGGAAGAGTAAGGTAATCCCCACTGCTGAAATTCACCAAAGACTTCAACTTGTTTATGGAGATGCGTGTATGGGTGCTAGCAGTGTGAGGAGGCGGGTGAAACATTTCATAGATGGAAACATGAGCATCTAAGGTCGCCCTCGAACTGCTTCCGCTGAATGCAACATGGAAAGGCTTGACGACATCATTAACTCTTTCCACCCTGGAAAAAAAAACGCGGACGTTACCGGCGTACGGGCGGACATTATAATATCGAGCGTGTGTTGCGATAATTTTTGGGTCCCTCTCTAAAATTAATTTTAACAAACTAATTCAGGGTTCAACATAAGTGTATCATATATCAAAATAAGTAGAAATGAATGAGGATTTCATAAATGTAGTTATTTATCAAAGAAAGAGAACTGTTGCAAAAAAATTGAAAAGTTTGTGAGCAAAAAAAATTTAAAAATTATTTAGGACTGAGAAAAAAAAAGTATGTTCAACTTACCCTCAATCTGAATATATTCCAACTGAATATAAATCTAACTTTGGCACATTTTGTTGTGAAATCCAAATGAATCGCATCTAATATATACTATATCTCTTTTCAGCCCAAAAAAGAAATATGACACACAAATAAAATTGTTTTCTACTTACCATTACAGCTGTAAATATCTAATTGAAAAACACAATATGAAAATAAATGGAATTCCTCACATGAAGTGTAAAAACTACAGGTTCATCCACGTGAGAACTTGATTCAGTTATGGTCTTTCCGTTACCTATACACTTGAATAAATTCAAAGCTGCCTTTGCACTGTTTCTAACAAGCCTACCACTACCTGAATAACGTGCAGTCACATTTGTAGAGCCGGTGTGTGTGTTCATTTTTTGAGTCAGTCTCGAAAATGTCACTAGAAAACACAAATTCTTGATAAGATTTAAATTCCTTTCGAACACACCGTTAGTCCGGAAGTAAAGGAAGATTTTGGCATGCGCAGAAAGTCGTTAACTAAAAAGTTAATTTACATGTGAACAAAACAAAACAGTGTGTCCCATAGGGTCCTTTCGATTGTCGACGTAAACTAGACATGGTCCCTGCAGGGTCCAGACGGGTGGAAAGAGTTAAACAAGACAGAGATGTCACAATTTCTGGAATCACTGTAAATCTTGGAATAGGACACAATGCAGTGTGGGAAATGATTGAAACCCTAGGTTATAGAAAAGTTTGTGCCAGCTAGGTTCCACAGGAGAGAACGTCCAGAAAGCATTGTGTCTGTGTCTTTGGTCAGCTGGGACAGAATTCTACCGGGAGGGTATTTTCAAACTTGCAGAGCAATGGATATGCAGGAAACTCTCTACTGTAGACAATACAACTCCTTCAGATCATCAGAGGAAGTATCCCCCCACAGACAAGTGTTTCGGCCCTATTAAACTCCTGACACTCTAATGGGGGTGGCCCCTCTGGGTTATTACTCCCAGAGGTCTTGTGAGTTGTTGCTTTTTTTTTGTCCCAGGATTGAATCCATGATCTTCCAGTTCACACTGCACTTTGAAGTACGTCTTTAGACTGGTATTGGTTGTGACAAACAAAATTATTTATGTTCTCAATGCTTGCTTCACATACTCCACAGCCAGCATGAAGTTTTTCTGCTGTTTCTGAAAACGTGAAAACATGGGAAAAATGTGTTCAGAGAAATGGAGATTATATTGAAAAGTGAAGAAAAGGATGCAGTTAAGGTGATACATTTATATTTTCTCTATCCATAAATTCTGATTTTTAAAAAATTTTTGCTCACGACTTCCGGTATGACCCTCGTAGTAAGACATGAAAGCTTCCATGCATCATCATTTTAAATCTTTTTTTTTTAATGATATTGTCCACATGACAATAACCTGAAAGTAGAATAGTGAAGAAATATTGAAAAACGGCTGTAATGGTGCATATATTCATCATGTAGAACAAAAAAAAATTGACATTAAAAAAAAATAGTCTGGTTCACAATGTAGACCAAAAATCAAGACAAATCTACACATATGATCACCATCAAATTTGTTATTATTTGTAGGTGAAGGCACTTATTATTGGTGAAAATTTCAAGGCAAACTGTGCAGGTGTGTGCCTTGATTTCCTTATACGACATGGACACCTAAGTCCAGATTTAGGTAATGTGCTAGTTATTTGTTTTTTTTCTACAACATTCACTTTAAAAAAAGCAGTGGTTGTGTTATGTCACTGTTATACTCCTTTAGCCAAAGAAATCCAACTTCAGTTGAATATATTTTGAGGAGCAAGTTTGCCTTTCAGTTGCGAATCTTATTCATTTGACCAGACTGATGTCTGATTTCAGGGGTGTCACTAGGAGGTAGAATAGAGTTTTGGTTGACTATGGTTCAGCGCCCCTGATGCAAGCAATCAGTCATGGATTACTGATCACAATCTCCATTTGTCACTTAATTTACTTGTATATAGTAATAAATAACAGAATTCTGGATTTAAGCTTTTAAAATCTTGTCAAAATAATTATGTATCAAGATTTTTTGAACTCCAATGTTCATACTTTCTTATGTATAATCTGTCATGTCTATACAATTTAATTTTATTGGAATGTTGTGACGACATTTATTTTATAATTTTCTAGCTTTGTAAAACTACTAATGTTTTTATAATTATTTACTACAGATCCTAACATCACTTTCTATATGGAGCAACTGCATGCACCTCTTCAGACATACTATTCTGGACGATAGATTAAATCAGCTTAAGGGATGTATTTTCATCATGGAGGTGGCATTGCTTGCTGTTCTTGTCAAATGTTTTATATGAATCATATACATTGAATAAGGTTGAAATTCACTTTTAAAAAAAATTGCAATCACCTAAAATATCTATAAATTTCTTCTGCTACCATTTTCGGTTGCGGCCTGGTTGGCTGAGTGGTTAGGTGCTCTGTCTACTAGTCCAGTGCTACTGGGTTCAAGCTCCAGCAATGGGAATTTTTTTTCCGGTACTACATCAGACAGGCCCCAGATTCCATCTAGGCTATAAAAATGGGTACTAGAGAAATCTGGAAAGGTAAATGTGGCCAGACATGATGCTAACCACATCACACTTTCATGTGCGATAGTCTTGGAAGTAAGGGCCTAACACTATATACCCAATATGCCTTAATGGCATGGATATGAGGATTTTACCTTTTTACAATGTGTTTTTAGTGCCACATTTCATGTTCATTTTTCTTCATTCTTATTTGTTACTGCTTTTATCAGCATATTTTTTCTCATATCTTTTTTTATATTCTATAGTCTATATCCTTCTGGAAACATACCAAGAAACCCAAGCAGCAATCGTGGACACAAAAAAGAACAAATATATCTATACTACAAGAGCTTAATATTGAAGAAGGCTGGCTAGTAAAGAGGATTAAAGAGAGAAAACTTAAATATTTTGGCCACATTAAACGTCATGATAATTTAGAGAAGACCGTATTGGAAGGATACATAATGGGAAAAAGAAAAAGAGGAAGACCGAAACGAAGATGGCTGCAAGACATCGTTGATGATCTGGAAATGGATGCAGCAGCAGCAGGCCATCTTGCTCACAACCGAGAGGCCTACAGGAGTGCTGTTTGGGAGGCAAAGTTCCACAAGGGACATGCAAAGGAATGAATGAATGAATGAGTCTATATCCAGTTCCTATTTTTATGAATTCATTTAGTGGGAGTAAATTTTGTGCTCTTGGCTCTTGTGTTTTACTGAATCCAAAGTTAAAAACATGTAAAAAGAAAGTAATCTGTGCTCTTGTGCTTCATCTTACACCTTATATCCTTCCAATGCCACCAAATGTCACACAGGGCTTGCATGGTAGTTCACTAAGTTTTCCTGTTCTCAGTGAGCTTTTCAACTTCATCAAGGGGTTTTTTTGCCTACTAAATTAGCCTCTCTTAACAATGTCCTCTTTAGAGTTTCATGTGGTTGACCTCTTGTGCTTCAGGCAAAAAAAAAAAAGATTTTTTATGTATGAAATGTATAAAATTTAGTTTGTAAGATGGACATAATGTTGAGATAAGCAGAGTAAAAAATTAGAATGCATATGTAAAGAAAAAGAACACTGTCCTGGAGACATAAAAGAATAAACTAGTCTGCATAGTAGTTATCAGTACTAATAAAAAAAAGCTGCATTATGTGATTTCAGTGAGACATTATTCCTTATACTCAGAACTGATTTTCAAATTAATATCTTGTCATGCCATAAAATACAGACTTATGTTTAGCACATTTTGGTGTACCTTACATTATAAGCTATGTTCTCAGAAATAGTTGCTTACGTAATCGTGAGATTTCATTTTCACAACTGTAAAATTGGATTGATGGAGCATGTCAAAACCAGACTAGAATATCCACTTGTATGTCCTCTAAATGCCAGTTTGCTGACTCCAGCAGTGCTCTTGTGCTCAGAGACAGATTTGTGCCAGGACACTGAGACTGACTATGCATACTGATCAATAGAAAAAAAAATGCCAAATGTATTTACAGAAGTGTTCAAAGCTGTAGCTTTGGTCACTCCACTTGTGGCCTATCTTCCTTTTTCCTTGAATTTTATAGTCATTACTGAGGTCTCTAACTTCTGTCCTCTTATGATATATTAAAGAAATTTTGACTATTTTTTCATATATTTTTAACTAGATTTCATTGTTATGAAACACTTCTGAGGAAGTTATTTTTTGTCTTTCTGTTTGTCCATGTTATTTGTTGCATCTTTCTCTAAAACCTCATCTCTGTTGTTTCCACTCAGTTTATCTAAGTTTCACAACCATACAGCTGTAGTGATTCTGTATAGCATTGTAATATATTTTTTCCTTGCCTTTAAGAACATCCTCTTATTTACTAATATTTTCTTTCTGTCACAAAGAGCTGCTTTTGCCTTTTCTATTTGATATTAGATTTCACTGTGCAGTTGTCATCAACTGTTTCAAGGCATTTACTTGCATTAGTGTCTTCTCAATTGAAAAAGATGTTATATTTACTCTATTTGATATTACCATTGTTTCTGTTTTGTTGCTGTTTACTTCAAATCTCATTTCTTTCTGTCTTTAGTAATCGTGTTCACTAGTTTCTGTAAACTGCTTTTGCTTTCTGCTGACAGAACAATGTCATCGGCATATCACAGATTTTGATATTATGGACTTCTATTTTTATTCCTTTCAGATTTTTAATGCATCTTATGTTTTCACTGTGTAATGAGAATAGATCATGTGACAGTACACTTCCTTGTCTTATGTCTCATTTTATATCTTGATACCCACCTATATTATTACTTACTCTTATTGCAGTTCTTTGTACTGGAGTACATATTTTTAGTAATTTTCATCGGTATGAAGTTTTTCAAGCATTTGTAACATGACTTTGTGTCTCACGCTGTAAAAAGCTCTTGTGTAATCAGTGAAGCCCAATTATAAATCTTTGTTTACTTCTAGAGATTGTTCCATTATAGATCTGAGATTGTTCTGCTTTTTCTACAATAAATCATATATTTCTTCTGTAGTTTCTATCTTTATCTTATTCCTTATTCACAAGTTACAAGGTGTGTCTGGTAAGTAATGAGACATTTTATTCAGCCAATCAGCAGGCATGGGGCGGGGCAGGGCGGGGCGGATTTTCTGGGCCTGAAGGTTAGTGAGGGATGTTAGGTAAAGGGCTGATATCTAGTCATTTGGCTCTGAGCTTCTAAAGAGTGCAGATAGCTTGCGAAGTGGATGGCTGTTTAAGCGTCGCATAATGGTCAAAATGCAGGAGTGTCGAGCAGCAATAAAGTTTTGTGTCAAACTTGAAAAATCCACAACCGAGATGCTTCCTATGATATAGAAAGGTGTAAGATGTTCAGCGAAGGAAGAGAGAGCACCAAGGATGAACAATGCACAGGGTGGCCATTAAATATGCAAATTGAAGATTAAATTGATGCTCATTGTCTTTTTTTACTCTAAAGGTGTTGTCCGTAGGGAGTTTGTACCACCTGGACAAATGGTCAGTGCAGCATTTTATGTAGAAGTGCTTAAATGACTCAAGAACAGAGTCGTGTGCATCCATCCAGATATTGCCATCATCTGGGTTCTTCACCACAACATTGTGCCGAGCCATGCGTCGCTGCTGGCGAGAGAGTTTCTGGCAAAACAAACCATGGCAACGCTATGCCAACCCCACTACAGCCCGGACTTTGCCCTGGCTGATTTCTTTTTGTTTCCCTGGCTCAAATCAAGCTTGAAAGGCCACCATTTTGGGATTGTTAATGATGTGCAAGCCACCGTGACAAGTGTTTTGAGGGAAATCCCTTTTCAAGACTTCCAGGCAAGCTATGACACATGGCAAAACCACTGGCAATGGTGTATTGATGCTCAAGGATGTTATTATATATGAGGAATTTTTAAGTATATGTAAGCATGTCTTGAGTAAATCACATTTTATTGAATCAGTCTCATTACTTACCAGACACACCTTGTATGTTCTGCAGTCTTTAAAAAAATATACCTTTTTCCAACAATAATTGGATCAGATCTGAGAACAGCCAAAAAGTGATTCATTTTTTTCTGATGACAGAATTGTTCATAGATTTAATGAAGATAATAAGCATATAATAGTTTTATTGTATATTTTTATCTAACTGTATTTCTCTTTTGTCGAGGATGCCTTGCTCAAATAAGTGTACTTTACAGTTCATTTGTCTTAATATTATGTGCACATATTCAGAAAGGAAATATTTTATGTCTCTGTAATTAATAAATTTATTTTCTTTGATTTTTCCATACTTAGTAGATTAGTGGATATTTATAGGAAAGCATTTAGTAATGTAATTATCAAAGTTTGTAAGCTGAAGTGTATCTGATAGCTTTCATTTTATGTGATTGTTAATAAAGTGTACTGACCAGATAGCCTTACATGGTGGTGATTAAATGTTGTGTAGTGTCTGGGTGACGTAAAAGATGGCGGGAGCTTTTTAATGCTCTTGCTGGCATACTTTAGTATGAATCTTTTGCATATATTGTAAAATGGGAGTTCTGGCATAAGGCTAACAACCTTATCTTGACACCCATCTAGAGGCGACCCTAAATGGGGGAAAAAGCAACTGTTATGGAAGCTTGCAATAAAATAATCGAGCATAAGGGATGCCAACTCCAACGAACACAGACAACGTTCAAAAGAATACATTCACTGCCCCCAAATATGTGACAAAGATTGGATTCTGAAATGTAAGAACAATGCAACACTATCAAAAACTGCTCAGGTAATCTGAGAAATGGATAGATATCACCTAGATGTACTGGGCATCAGTGAAATGTGATGGCCAGAAGCAGGGAAAAGATTGGCAGAAAACCATAAGATAATAATACATTCAGGCAGAGACAACGGAAAATACAAAGAGCGAGTGGGTATAATTATGTCAACTGTAGCAGCAAATGAATGGGAACCAGTGAACCGTCGTATATTAAGAGCACGATACAAAATAAGGCACGGAAGAATGACAATCATACAATGCTATGCACCCACGAATGATGCAGATAATGAAATAAAAGACGATTTCTATCACCAACTATAACAACTCATTAACAGAGTCCCTAAACATGACATCTTAATTGTCATGGGAGACTTCAACGCCAAGGCAGAAAAGATAACACCGATGTCGAAAAAGTAATGGGAAAAGAAGGAATTGATAGGTAAATCAGAATGGAGAATGATTAATTGAAATATGTCTAACAGATAGCATGGTCATTGGCCGAACAATATTTCCACACAAAGAGATACATAAAACAACATGGATATCTCCAGATGATAGAACCAGAAATCACTAGAGATCATTTTTGTATTAGAAAGCAATTCAGAACATCTCTGATAGATGTAAGAGCATATAGGGGTGCAGATGTCAACAGTGATCACAATCTGTGTATAGGAAAAATAAGACTTAATGTGAAAAACCAACACAAGAAATCAATACTCAGAAAGATAAACAGCCACAGCCTACAGGAAGAAAATACTAACAGTAATTTCAATCGGGAACTTACCAAACAATCTGCAGCACTCAGGGAGGTTGAAAAGACAGATACAGATCAATAATGGAATTCTTACAGCACAGCCATAATCACAACAGTGAAAACAAGCGCTGGACTGCAAAAACAAGTAGAAAAGCATGGAAATACATACATGAAAGACAAGTAGCCAAATTAGCCATGTTGAATGTAGACAGATCTTTGAAAAGATTTGGCAAAAGCAACATACAAAGAAACAATAAAGTAAAAAGTTCAGCTAGAAGGGATAAAAGAGAATTCATTCATTCATTCATTTGCATGTCCTTTGTGGAACTTTGCCTCCCAAACAGCACTCCTGTAGGCCTTTCGGTTGTGAGCAAGATGGCCTGCTGCTGTTGCATCCATTTCCAGATCGTCAACGATGTCTTGCAGCCATCTTCGTCTTGGTCTTCCTCTTTTTCTTTTTCCCATTATGTATCCTTCCAATACGGTCTTCTCTAAATTATCATGACGTTTAATGTGTCCAAAATATTTAAGCTTTCTCTCTTTAATCCTCTTCACTAACCAGCCTTCTTCAATATTAAGCTCTTGTAGTATAGATATATTTGTTCTTTTTTGTGTCCACGATATTTGGAGAACTCTTCTGTAGCATTTACATTCAAATGAATAAAAAGAGAATACATGGACAAAATGGTGAAAGAAGCAGAGTAGGCAGCAAAAACAGGAGACAGCAAAATTTATATAACATATAGAAGAGGCTAACATGTTCTATTGCATCCAAAGAAAGACCAATCTTTAGCAAAACTGGTACCATACTAACATCAAGTAAAGACCAAAAGCAAAGATGGGTAAAACACTTCCAAGAAATACTTAATTGACCACACCTAGATGAATTAATAAATCTTGAAACTGATTTACCAGTTCCACAACTAAATGTCAACCTAGATGAAATTACATTGAATGAAACTGAAACAGCAGTGAACCTAATGACTAACAATAAAGCTGCAGGTGAAGATGAAATAACAGCCGAAATGTTAAAAGCTATTAACAGTGACAACATGAGCCAACTACAGAGAAATGTTTAATAAAACCTGGAAAGAAGAAAAGGTCCCTTCTAAATGGAAAAAAGGAATCACTGTTAAAATACCCCCAATAAGGCAACCTTAATGACTGCAATAACTGGAGAGGAATAACCTTACTATCAGTTGTGTCAAAAGTATTTTACAAAGTTAATAGAATGAAAGATATAGTGGATACTGCAATGAAAGAAGAACAAGCAGGATTTCAAAAAGGGAGAAGCTGTCTCGACCAGATTTTTACTCTAAGAATAATACTTGAAGAACATATTGAAAAGCAAAAACCATTAATCCTGAACTTCCTAGAATTTAAAAAGCCATTTGATGGCACACACAGAGATTCACTGGAGAATTTTAAGAATATATGGAATACCATATAAAATTGTCAACATCATTATGGATCTCTACAATGGATATGTTTGTGCAGTCAAGACAGAAGAAAGAATGAGCGAATGGTTTCAGATTGAAACAGGTGTGAAACAAGGATGTATATTATCACCCTTGCTTTTTGGAATTGCTATAAACTTTATAATGAAAAGATGCTATACCGGTAAAACAGGCATTGATTGAGTACATGGGACCCAACTAGAAGATTTTGATTTTGCAGATGACATAACTCTTATCACTGACAATGTGAAATCAATGCAAGAAAAAACAGATACCCTGTCTTCACTGGGAAAATATACGTAGAAGGAACAACAGTTGAAGAAGTAAACCAATATGCATACCTTGGCAGCTACACAGATTAGGATGGTGACATCAGAAAGGAAGTTATTATTCAAATTGCAAAAGCAGCATTGACCTTCACGAATCTTGAGAACATTTGGAATTCAAAAGTTGTAAGCACAAAAACCAAGTTAAGATTATTCAATTCAAATGTAATATCCACCCTCATTTATGCATGCAAAAACTGGAAAACAACTAAATAAACAGAAAACAAATTAGACTAATTCCTAAACAAATGCCTAAGGAAAATACTCGGCATAAAGTGGAAGGAATTCAAGAATTCAGCAATAAGGCAGACGAGTGTTCACTCGTCTGCCTTATTGCTGAATTCTGTCTCATTGGTGATCAGGAAAAGAAGATGGACATATGTCAGTCATGTGATGAGAAGAAACAATCAGAGAATCCCAAAACAAGCTATCAAGTAGAACATAACAGTCTGAAGAAAAAGAGGTCAACCACGTGAAACTCTAAAGAGGACATTGTTAAAAGAAGCCAGTTTAGTGGGCATAACATCCCCTGATGAGGTGAAAAGCTCACTGAAAACAGAAGAACTTGGCAAACTACCATGCAAGCCGTATGTGACATTTAACCACAAGGAAAGGATATAAGAATATAAATGTCATTTTACAACAGTCAGTTTCTTATTACTAATTATACATTTGCCATTTATGAAGAACTAGAAAACTAGAAGAGGCTGGAATCAAAGGTTTGGCAAACAGATGCCCAAGCCCTGATAATGATATTTATGACATGGTTAGAAAAGCAATACTTTAGAGGGATAAAAAGTTTTCATTTGTTATTTTTTAATGAAGTGCTGATCACAGTGTAACCATTGTCCCAACATGAATTAAACAGGATTGGACATTTGTTGTCAACACTGTTTATACAAGCCATTCCCTTTTGCCTCATGGCAGACAACATTTGAAAAATATTGTTACCAACATTCCTGAGTGGTTGCAGGATATTCCCCTAGCTGTGTTTGCAACTGGGATGTTTGAAACAAGATGGTCATCATAAAAAGAACAATAAAAGAAAAAGCTAAAGAAACCTGCTTAAAGTAGCAAATAATCAAATGTTTTTTTGTATTTTTTTTGCAGTAGAACTTACAGGAAAAATATATGATACAGCAATCTATAAGACATTAAACTAATTGATCCCAAAGACAGTGAAAGTTTAAAACAATAAGACTGACAATATTCTTGGCAGTGATGACCTAGAAGGTTTTTTAAAAGAAACAAGAGCAGTAAAAATTTGTGTTCTCAATGGAAATTGTATTATTCTTATGAATAAGCTTTGTTATAAAGCAAACTTTTGCTAGAAAAGGAAGAAGAGAAAGCCTTATATGAACTTCTTGTTATGGAAGAACCATCTATCTTCATTGTTGAATGTTGTTCTTGTTCTTAACTGTTAAAATTCTGGGATGTTGAGCAAATACTTCACTTAGACTCCAAAAATCATCTAATGTCTAGGTGGTAACAAAAATCTGAAAGAATTTTAGGACTCTACTTGTGGTGGATGGAATGGGAGAGCAACTGACAGTAATGTTGGTTATGGTCACCATTCTATGATGGTAGGCAGATGATCTCAATGTAGGGACAATGGCTACGATCAATGACTAGTACAGTCACTGCCCAGAAGGAAAGCAATGGTAAACTATCTTCTGAAAATATACCAAGAAACCCAAACCACAACATGGAAAGTCAAATAGGAAAAAGATCTGGTGGTGAGGACCCCAGGCCAGATAGATCTAATTTTAACACTGGGGAAGAGTGTGAGACAGAGGTCAGTACTAGTAATTGTGATGATGGACAAAACATCTGCATCAAACTAAAGAGAAAAATAAGAGTAGGAACATGGAATGTAAGAAGTATGTATGAGGGGAAGTATCAAATAATAAGTGATGAGATGAAAAGAATGGGGATACATATTTTGGGAATCTGTGAACATCAATAGAAAGGATCAGGACGCTTCAAGAGTGAGAATGATAATATCTTTATATACTCTGGTGGAGAATTAGGAGGAAAGAATGGAGTGGCTTTTTACTTGAACAAATCAACACCAAAAGCATTACTAGGTTACAATCCAGTAAGTGATAGAATCCTCACAATCAGACTTAAGGGCACTCCTAGAAATGTAACAATCATCCAGATATATGCATCCACATCAGCAGCAGAAGACTTTTATAACACACTGCAAATGACAATAGACCAGGTATGGAACAATGATACTGTATTAATAATGGGGGATTTTAATGCAAAGATTGGTACAGAAAGAACAGAAGATGAAGGACATGTTGTTGGGAAATTTAGCATAGGACATAGAAATGAGGCAGGTGACAATCTAACGGCTTTTTGCATGGAAAATCAGCTAATGATTGCTAACACACTTTTTAAACAACATCCAAGAAGACTTTACACATGGACATCACCTGATGGGAATATCAAGAATCAAATAGATTACATTTTAGTGCAAAGAAGGTGGAGATCAAGTATAACATCAGCAAAAACTTTACCAGGTGCTGATTGTGACACGGACCATGAGTTATTAATAGCAGACATGAAGATAAAGATAAAAAAGACAGTTGCAGGATCAAGACAACTCCACTTTGAATCTTATAAAAGGTAAATCACCTGGATGTGATGAGATAACAGCTGAATTTATTAAAGCAGGAGGAAAGGAATGTGCAACAATCTATCATGCGCTATGTAAAAAGATATGGCATTCAGGTATTTGGCCAAAAGAATGGAAAAGAACTATATTCATACCACTGCCAAAAAAAGGATAACCTGAAATTATGCACAAACTACAAAACTGTTGCCCTGATTAGTCATGCCAGGAAAATTCTGTTAAAAATCATAATGGGTAGACTTTGTAAGAAAATAGAAGCCAATATGGTCCAAGCTGATTTCAGGCAAGGAAGAAGATCAAGAGATCATATTTCAATATAAGATTATTAATAGAGAAATGCAGAGTTTAATGTGAATCTATATTTTATCCTTTATAGACTACTCAAAGGCATTTGATTGTGTACAACACCAGAAACTTTGGGAAATAATGGAAAAAATGGAATTTCCAACACATTTGATACAATTAACATCACTACTTTATCTAGACCAACAAGCAGCAGTAAGAATAAGTGGTGAAACAACAACTTGGTTTGACATAAAACAAGGGGTCCGTCAGGGATGCATATTGTTGCCTTACTTATTTAACTTGTATACTGAAAATATAATGAGGAATGTTAGAGAAGATGCAGACAAAGAATATTATGATGCCATAACAATTTGAGGTTACGAAGTACCAGAGATTAGACATGCTGATGACACAGTATTACTGTCCACAACAGAAAAAGGACTGGAAAAACTAATTATGTCAGTCCATAATAATAGTGAAGAGCAAAACCTCTATCTTAATGCGAATAAAACTAAACTGATGACAACTGACAAAACAAACAAGGCAGCTGATATATGTGTCAATGAGGAAAAACTGGAAGAAGTGGAGAGTTTTGAATATCTTGGATCACTGCTAACTAATAATGGAGATATAACGAGGAAAATTAAAAGGAGGACATCTATCGCTTTTCAGAAAGTAAAACTAAAGAATCTGTGGAGAGGAACAGACAGAACTACAAAAATAAGATTTTTAAGGGCATGCATCTCTCCCAATGCAACACATGCCTGTGAGACCTGGACACTTAACAAAACAGCTGTGAAACACATAAATGCCTTTGAATGTAAATGCTACGGAAGAGTTCTTCAAATATTATGGACACAAAAAAGAACAAATATATTCATACTACAAGAACTAAATATTGAAGAAGGCTGGCTAGTAAAGAGGATTAAAGAGAGAAAACTTAAATATTTTGGACACATTAAACGTCATGATAATCTAGAGAAGACCATCTTGGAAGGGTACATAATGGGAAAAAGAAAGAAAGGAAGACCAAGGCAAAGATTGCTGCAAATCGTTGATATCTGCAAATGGATGCATCAGCAGCAGGCCATCTTGCTCACAACAGAGAGGCCTACAGGAGTGCTGTTGGGGAGGCAAAGTTCCGCAAGGGACATGTAAATGAATGAACTTGTACAAACTAACTGCGAGCTGGTGTTCTTTGCAGCCAGTACTGTAAAGGTGTTAAGGCACAGCATCGTATCAGCATGGGAGGGGTTATGGCAGCTACTTTTTCAGTCCTGGAGTACAGCTAAAAAGCAGGGGGTATGCAATGCTTCTTTAGCAAACTTCAACACCATAGGGACTATGGCAATCCTGCCCCGTTATCCAGGCTAGGCCTGTTCCTTGGGGTACCACAGAGAAGTGAGACAGGGTCTTGGTCAGCTATGGTTCGCTAACACTGACGCTGGCATATCAGCTATGGGTCGCTGATTGCCTCACTGGACAAGCACCTTCACCCCCAGAACTTTTGGATATCCATAATACAAACCTTAACAGAACCAGTTTCCTGATTTGGTAGCTTCTGACTCATTCATTCATTCATTTGCATGTAATTACTTTCAAAATACAGGAGTATTTATGTGCTTCTGTCCTTACAAATAAAAGGAACTGACTCAAAACAAATTTAGAAATTAAAATTGAGTCTAAAGTTATACTAAAGATTAATACTTTTTTCCTAAAGGTTTTATTACTGTGTAAAATAAACTAAAAATCAGTAAATCACTGATGAGATACTTGACAACATGAAGTATATAGTGTCACTTTTATTTATTTTACTTCTCTTTCACAACTTACAACACCTTGTATGTGCTAAAATAAATCTCCGCTGATTTGATAATTAGAAACCAACAGTCACTTTGTTTTGACTCACAAACGTGACTTGAAGTTGCATGCAAGGACTCAAGACTTGTCATGAAGAACTAGACTATATCTCTGTTATTTTGGCATGTTCTCTCTCTCTCCACCAACCCTCACCCAAATCCCCACACACATTATGACTGACATGGTAGTCTCTCATCCCTTTTCAGAGTTGATGGCCTTTGATGTGCTCCCACTCTGGGAATACAAAAATGAAGACTAAAGTGTATATTGTGCCATTTTTTTATTTTACAGTAAAATAAATAAAAATGGCACAATATACACTTTAGTCTACTGACTACAGTAATACAGTATAACTCTCCATGGAAACTGAGTCTATCCATGCCTTCATATCCCATTTATTCACATCTTTGAGTTGCAAATGTGAGAGTTTAGCTACTCTTTTGCCATGGTTACCCTCACTTAATCTTTTCTGATGGGTCACTTTTCTATTTAATAGACAGCAAATTGGAATGTCAACTGAGAAGGGTGGCAAGATCAACAAGAATAATTTTGTTAGATGGTGTACTATATATTTAAGATATTCAAGAGTAATGTTCTAAGTATACTATTCTATGGAAGCGAATGCTGGAAAATCACCAAAACCTTAGAAAACAAGTTGAATTCTTTCCAGACTGAATGTTTATGAAGAATTATAAAAAATATTTTGGCCAAACGCTATAAGAAATAACATCTTGTTGGCAGAAATACAGATGAAGCCACTAACAGCAATTATTGAGGAAAGACGCTGGTGATGGTTGGGACATGTGCTCTGAATGACTGACAACTCACTACCAAAAATAGCAATAAGATGGACACCACAGAGGAACAGAAGTAAGGGTAGACCAAAAAAGACATGGAGAAGAACAACAGAAAGGATGTTGAGCAATAGAGGGCTCACCTGGGCAAGAGCAGAAAAAAAGGCACAGTACAGGCATTTGCTGGAAAACCTTTGCAGAAGCCCCATGTGGCCTGGGCACTTAAGGTTCAGAGAGAGAGAGATACTATATATCTTTCTTCTCCTTCCTCCCCCCCCCCCCCCCTTAAAAAAAACACACACAGTTCTATTTATTTGTCATTGTGTTTTCACACAGACAGAGAATACATCTAAATATTTGGGCAGTTGACACCATCAGATGGGAAATGCATCTCTGAAATCAAGAATAGAATATCCCAAACCAAAACTGCTTTCCAGCAAATGAGAAACAGCTTGTGTAATGCATCTCTATCAATGAATATCAAAAAGAGGGTTCTAAAATGCTATGCTGAGTCTATCCTATTCTATGGAAGTGAGTCATGCACAGTCAACAGATGAAAGATCACTTGAGGCGACAGTGGGTCAGTCAGCCATTTGCATGTCCCTTGTAGAACTTTGCTTCCATAACAGCTCTTCTGTAGACCTCTTGGTTGTAAGCAAAATCCCCTGTTGCTGATGCATCCATTTGCAAATTATCAACGATGTCTTGCTGCCACCTTCGCGTTGGTCTTCCTCTCTTTCTTTTCATATTATGTATCCTATCAAGATGGTCTTCTCTAGATTCTGATGACTTTTAATGTGTCCAAAATATTTATGATGTGGTTAATTAGAAAGAATGTTAAGAATACCACGGGCAGCTAAAATTACACACAGGAGATATCTAAGAACAGCTGGTGTAAAATTTCGTGGAACGAGAACTGTGGAGGAGCATGACCGACAACGCCCATAGGCATGGCTCCTGATGATGATGGTCAGGCCCGCTACTACAAAGGTTGCTCATTCATTTGCATGTCCCTTGCGGAACTTTGCCACCCTAACGGCACTCCTGTATGCCTCTCAGTTGTGAGCAAGATGGCCTGCTGCTTATGCACCCATATGCAGATCATCAACGATGCCTTGTTGCCATCTTCGCCTGGGTCGTCCTCTCTTTCTAAAAAATTGGTTGGGCTTGTAAATCCGGAACAAAGAAAATTCGCTGATGGAAGATCATCAGTAGCGTGCTCTTAAACAATTACGGGAGAAATTCAGATAATTATAAGAAACAGTATTTGTTCTGAGTGTTAATTTTCCCCATTTATATGTATTTTTTAAATTAAAAATTTATTTCTAGATAACTTTTCAAAAAGTCGTCCGCGTCAAGGGGATTGGCCAATGGTGAAATAAGAAGATTGGTTGATAACTAAACAGAATTGAGACATGGTACATTATACAAAAAAGTGTCATGTGCAAAGTTCATTTGATGCTTTAAATTTTACATTGTTTTTGTAAAAATACGATACATTTCTGTGGAGTTATAATTATGAAATAATATCACGCTGCTGCTAAAAAATAACAAAACTTCAAAATACTGATTTGACGATTCATACTCGCGACATTTTGTATCAGCTACTTTATACCATAGGCACGAGAAACATGGACAATAATTTCTCACAAGGCATTCTCAGATTACTGAAAAATTTAAACAGGGTCACACCAACAGGTAAAGTTGACATGGACTTTTCAGTTTCATAAGTAGTCATAAATATGCAGGTTTGACGCCTACTTTTCGATGGATGCAGTACACCGTCATTTGTCTTGAATACTTTAGACAGTGGTTCCCTACTGGTGATCCGCGGACTCTCGGTCCGTGACACCCACCGTTCGGCCCCTTGGCAAAAACACAAGGTCCTTTTTTTTTTTACATTTTCACCATAATGGTTAAAAAAAACAAACTTTTTTTTTTTTTTTTTACATTTTTCTGATGTGCGGCTTTCAGCATCAGTGACAAACTAATATCACATTTCATATTCTGTTCATTTGTCAGAACAAGTAGGAATTGCTGTCTGTTTTTATTAACTACATAACTGTCATTTCTGAAAATTCATCAAGTTTGTACTGTGCTTTTTAGTGTAGTATTTAAAGGTTAACAACATTTTCAGCAAAAAATTCTGTAGCATTTAAATCATGTAGCTACCATATGGCACCTTATGATGATGATGAGGTACCATACATGTAATGAAACTTCCAGAGTATGGGGGTCCTTAGCCTGGATTTTGAAACAGCAGATCTGCCAACTTTTATTAATTGGTAACCACTGCTTTATACAAAAACATTTTCAGGTATCTTATTTACTGATCTCTTATTTCTCTTTATTTGTCCCAAATATATTTGACCATTATCAAACAAACAGCTTGCTCCTGCCATTAGACAACAGGGAGGTGTGGATGACTGAAGAAAATATAATGGTGGCATTAAGCAGAGAGTAGAAAAATAACGGTCCATATGCTGAATATATTGATAATGTATCATCATTAAAATACGTAAGAGGGATATTTTACCAAAACTTGGAAAGCAGAAGTACAAAATGAAATCAAGACTAATTCGATCATCCATTAACAACTTCAGTAAAGGACCAGTAACAGACTGAAAAGGAACAGCTTCAACTATCTTTCCAAGCTACTAGCAAAATCCATAGCAGAAACACTTCTAAATATCTCAGAAAATCAAGTAATGCAGAAATAAAAGTGTTAGGAGATTTCAGCAAAGGGAGCCAGCCAGATACCATTCTGCAATCTCTGTGGAGATGCATAGCTACAACATTACAAAATAAACCCACATCTACACACCAACAGATTCTCAGATGCAGCCATCAGAAGTAGAGGCAGCGGAATGTACATTCACTGTCCAAATGGTCATACTGTCTCACATTTCATACACACCAGTTCATTGGCCACCAACTCTCATGCTGAACACACGGGTCTCATAGAAGCTGCCAAACTAGTTAGCACTACAGCTCATACATGCAGTCACATCATCTTCCTCCTGACAGAAACTTTTTCATACAAGGACTGCTGTCTCCTAAAGAGCACCTAGAAAGAAACAATGCAAATGCTGTGCACACTGTCTCAGGAAAAGACATTTGTGGTCCAGAGGATCTAAGTGCACTGTGGTCTGTTGGGAAATGAAGAAGCTGACAGACTTGCCAAATCACACCAGACAGCTACAACATCAACGCACTCTTATACAATGAAGCTAAAACTAATCATGCGTAAGTACAAGAAGCTAAGGGCTGTCCAGAATAACCTACCATCTAATGACCAGATGGCGCAACTGTCATGTCAAGAACAAGCCACCGTCTTGAAACGGCACACAAGAATGCTGCAGATTGCATGCACACCTGTATCACCTCTGCCTGTCGCACAACCCTGATTGCATGTGCAAAACAGGCATCTAGACTCCAGATAACACCCTGCAGCTTTGCTTCTTCCCAAGAAGCCCAAACCCAGCTTTAGCCACAGAGAACTACGCTGGAAGACAGACTTTGGGGTGCAAAGCATGACCTCCAAAAGACTGCACAATTTATCCAGAAAGTAAATATAGATTCTTTAGTTGTTTTCCAGCTTTCGGAAACAACTAAAGAAATAGAAAAGAGATTAGACTCTTTTGAAAACAAATGCCTAAGGAAAGTACTCGGCATCAAGTGGAATGAATTCAAGAACAATGCAGAGATAAGACAGATGACTGAACAACAACCAGTCTCATGGGTGATCAGGAAAAGGAGATGGACATATGTTGGTCACTTGATGAGAAGAAATGACCAGAGAATCCCAAAACAAGCTATCAAGTGGAACACAACAGGCTGAAGAAAAAGGGGCAGACCGCGTGAAACTCTGAAGAGGACATTGTTAAGAGAGGCCAAGTTAACAGGCATAAAATCCTTTGATGAGGTTGAAAGACTCGCCGAAGACAGGAAAAATTGGCAAACTACTTTACGAGCCCTATGTGACGTTTAACGGCACGGGAGGGATATAAGATAAGATATAAGAAATATAGATGCCTGAGGCTAGAACCATGGAATGCAGAAGAAGAAGGATCACAACAGAAATGAGATTTTTAAGAATACTAAATGTAAGAAGAAGAGACTAAATCAGAAACACCATCAGGGCAAGGGTTTGAGTATTACACTACATCCAGAAGCAACGAGATAGTTTGGCCAGGTTATACAACTGCTGCCAGTATACCACAGAAAACACTCACACTAATAGGAAACAGAGGTAAAGGCCATCCATGCAGGAGATGGAGGGAGAACATAACAGAAGCCTTCAATATCCCATTATATTAAGCAAATCCCTGAAGCCTATCAACTCATCTTTTTGTTCCCTCAGAGACAAGACAAGACAAAAATGTTGTTCTTTGTTCATAACTCTCACTGGTGGTAGGTTAATTCTCAGTTATGTCATCCTTACCATCATGGCAAAACTAATTAGTGTAAATGGATATCTCTCTATATTGCACCTATTTTCTCATTCAAAATTGGTTGCATCTATTAATCTGACATGAAACTACAATGAAAAACATTAGGTTTTACCATTATTTGCTACTTAAAATAATTCAAGAGATCCTTGAAATCAGAATTAAGATCAGTTTAACTCTGTAGTTAAATGCCTTCTTGAGTTAGACGGAATATGCAGTAAACCAGTCTTGAAAAGTTGTAAAATTACAAATTGTCTGATTAAATACCACAATGAAACAAAACCACATAAAATGATTGTTGAGTTTAAAGTGTTTTCTTTTCTCTGTACAGTGAGAATATTCTAAGAATAATCATTACAGAACCAGGTATAAAAGTTGGAGGATACAATATTAACAACCTTTGGTATGCTGACAACACAGTACTGATAGCTGATAACCAACAAGACCTGCAAAATCTCTTGGATAAAGTCGCCAAATAAAGTGAACAGAAAGGCCTTACTTCATCAAAAAGACAGAGACCATGGTTATATCTAAGAAACAGAATCCACCAAAATGCAATATAAAATTAAATGGAACTATTCTAAAGCAGGTGCAGAAATTCAAATACTTTGGAGCAGTAATAACTTCAGGTGGGAAATGCAAAATGAAATTAAGAACAGAATAGGCTAAGCAAAGACTGCATTTCAGAGAATAAGAAACATATTATGCAACATATCCTTATCAATGAATGTTATAAAACATATTGAACCTATTTTGTTATTTGGAAGTGAATCATGGACAATAGGCAGGTCTGCACAAAAGTCAATGGAAGCAGCAGAAATGTTGCGAATTCCCTAGACAGCAAAAATAACTAATGAAGAATGTTTGAGAAGATCTGGAGATACAAAAAATCTTGTCAAAAAAGTAAGAGAGAGACAATGTACTTTCATGCGAAGAGGGGGGGATTGAAAATATTATAACAACAGGAAAAATAGAGGGAAAAAGAGCCAGGGGAAGACCAACAGATATGATACCGGAAAGTCTGATGAGATGGTGTGAGAGGAGATCACCAACTGAGCTAATGGCCTGCATGAGGAATAATGTACTCTGGAGAAGCATAATAGCCAACGCCAGTCAGCATGGCACCTGATGATGATGAGTATAGAGAGCCATTTCGCAACATTTTATGGATAGCTAATGATAGCTTAAGGGTAAATACTTTTAGACTTTGTGATCTTTGTTTTTTCTTATGAATGAGCAGAAATCATTATTGATGGCAAACAGGAAAGAAAAAAAATTGCTTTGATTGCTGTAGATTTTCATTCATGCATTTTCCTCAGTGATTTTAATAATTACAGAAGTGGAAACTTTGAGAGTCATGTGAGATTTGAAAGCTAATAAACCTTGCAAGTCAGATGAGGCTTGAAAAACCTTGAGAGTTATGTAAGATTTGAAAGTTTTTAGAGAGTCATGTTAGGTTTGAAAGTTAATATAAAGGAGGCGAGGAGATCTTCATATTTATGTAGGTTCTAACCCAAATATGATGAACAGTTAAGGGATAAAATCCCATATTTGCTTCAGAGTATCTTCACACTTGGATACTATCATTTGTTTTTAAAATTAAAGTGACATTCTACAGGGCTTCATTGTCCCTGATTGTGTTATCTTTAGCAGAGAATGGTAGAGGTTTCCAAGTAAAGCTAGTAACACACTGTTTGTAAGATAGATGATTTATTCTATGGAGAAAAATGTTTTTTACTGTTTTTTTTTAAATTTTGCTATTTCAGATGCCCTAGAGAGAGGCTGTATACCTTTCTTTGTAGATAACAGACAAGTTGGCTTAATAAGGCCAGATTTTTTACTTCATATGAAAGAATACAAAGATGTCCTTGTACATGAAGAAAGCTGTCTGGATGGCAAGAAACCTGGAGTTCATCTGTCATCTGAATACAGAACTTATAAAGAGCGTTCTGCAGCTGTAAATTGCATGCTCAAAGATTTGAAGCAGAAAGATGTCATTTTAGCACTTAGGGGATGGAGACAGGAGGTGGTTATTCTAAGAATTACCTCTATTGGTCTAAGCTTAGATTTTCAGAATGTTAACTGTGTTGAAAATATAGACATAGATGATGAAAGAAAAAAAAATAGACTGATTTATTATCTTACATTCTTCCTGTGGCATTAAATGTCACAAAGGGCTTGCTTGGTAGTTTGCCAAGTTTTCCTGTTTTTGGCAAGCTCACAAGGGAATTTTATGCCTACTAATTTGGCTTCTCTTAATGTCCTCTTTAGAATTTCACGTGGTTGACCTCTTCTTCTTCAAACTGTTCTAGCTGATAGCTTGTTTTGGGATTCTCTGATTGTTTTTTTCTCATCACGTGACCGACATATGTCCATCTTCTTTTCCTGATCACCCATGAGATAGGTTGTTTGCTCATCTGCCTTATTGCTGAGTTCTTTTTGAATTCCTTCCACTTTATACTGAGTATTTTCCTTAGGCATTTGTTTAGCCATTAGTCTAATTTGTATTCTGTTTATTTAGTTGTTTTACAGCTTTCGCATGCATAAATTAGGGTGGATATTACATTTGAATTGAGTAATCTTAACTTGGTTTTTGTGCTTATAACTTTTGAATGCTATATGTTCTCAAGATTCTTGAAGGTCAAATCTGCTTTTGCAGTTCGAATTCTAACTTCCTTTCTGGTGTCACCATCCTGATCTATGTAGCTGCCAAAGTATGCAAATTGGTTTACTTCTTCAATTGATGTTCCTTCTATGTATATTTTTCCTTTGTGATTAATGAGAAGTTTCATTAATTTTGCTTTTTCCTTGTTAATTTTAAGTTCTATTTTGCTAGCCAGTGAAGACAGGGTATCTGTTTTTTCTTGCATTGAATTTACATTGTCGCTGATAAGAGTTATGTCATCTGCAAAATCAAAATCTTCTAGTTGGGTCCCATGTACCTAATCAGTGCCTGTTGTACCTGTACAGCATTTTTTTCATTATGAAGTCTATTGTAATTTCAAAGAGCAAGGGAGATAATATACATTCTTGTTTCATGCCTGTTTCAATCTGGAACCATTTGCTCATTCCTTCTTCTGTGTTGACTGCACAAACATATATAGAGGTCTTTAATGATGTTGACAATTTTAGATGGTATTCCATATAGCTTTAAAATTCTCCACACTGAATCTCTGTGTATGCTATCAAATGCCTTTTTAAAGTCTGTGTACAAACCACACCTTAACAACTTTTGATACGATCACACTCTCTCAACACCACACTTATCACATCTTTCTCCTTGATGTTTGGTCCCTATATACCTCTATCTCCTATGAGGATGGACTCTTAGCACTCCGATATTTTCTTGACAAATACCCTCACCCCATAACTAACACTGACACCATAATCAGACTTACACAGCTAGTACTAAACCTAAATTCTATCAAATTCAATGATGAATACTTTGAGCAAATCAGTGGTGTTGCCATGGGAACAAAAATGGGTCCCATTTATGCATGTCTATTTATGGGCTTTCTGGAAGTCAAATTATGGGAAACCTACACTGACAGACTTCCAGAATTCTATAAAAGGTACATTGATGATGGCATTGGGGTCACCAGTATGCCACAGGAAGACCTAAAAAATTTATTGAATTCGCCAATTCAATTAATAATAACATAAAATTCACTTATGAAATTTCTGACAAGTCTGTCAACTTTTTAGACATTAAAATTTCTGTTGGCATAAAGAGGCTTGTCACCTCTGTATTTTATAAGCTCACTGACAGCCACACGTATTTACTTTACACTTCCTCCCATCCTGAAGCCTGTAAGAACTCCATCCCATGCTACCAACTCCTCCGTCTTTGCCGCATATGTCAGGATAATTTGGACTTTATAGATCAGTCTAACCAGTTATTAATTTTTTCCATTATTGCCACTACCCAGAAAATGTCCTTCGTGAAGCCATCAACCGTATCCAACTAGTGAGCAGCAAAGAGGCATTCAGAAAAAAGCCTGTTACTCCATCTGACAGAGTTAAGTTAGTACTGCCTTTTCACCTGCATGGTCAGATGGTTAAGAAAATTCTTTGTCGTCATCTGCCAATAATTCAGCTCCACCCCGACACTCACGACATTTTCTCTGATCCACCCCTGTTAGCATACAAACGTGAGTCAAACCTTAACAACATACTTGTCCACACCCACTTGAAGTGGAGCTTTACATATATTGGTACCAGAAAATGTAACCCCCCACCTCCCGCTGCATTACCTGCCCTGTAGTCTAGGAAACGAAAATGATCACCTTTACCAAAAATATCCTCACTCTTCATGAGAGATTCACATGCAAGTCCCATAATGTGATATATGTAATCATATGCAAAAGATACAGGATAACATATATTGGTGAGATTGGCCTCAGATTAGGGGACCGCATGTAGAAACATCTGTACAATATCACCCAGCATGCTTCGAAACCAGTCCCAAATCATTTCAATGGCCCCAACCACAGAGGCAGATCTGATTTTCTGGTAACAGCCATCAAACAATGTCACACAGATGACACAAGCCGCCTAGTGCTTGAGAACCGGTACATTCAGGATTATGGGATGCTGGAACCACATGGGTTAAACTCTCTATTCAGCTACACCTAACATCCTCCTCTTCAACAATTATAATCCCTCTCTACTACGCTCCACTCCCTTCTCACTTGTTACACATAGTTCAGAACCTCCTCACAGCATCACATTACAACACCTCTACCCTAACTGTAATCATCTATTTCACCTTCTTCTGGCTAGGTTAACACTGTACCACTGTCTCTCCCCTCCACGGTTTCCCCACCCACCACCCCAAGTTACACGACCACACATCACAGATCTCCATTTAAATAGTCTCTACGCCCTACAATGCTCATTTCTGACACACAGCGTCAGCAAGCTACATCTTACAGTTACAGCTAACTGCTCTATTCATTATTATATATATATTTTTTAAAAATAGCATTCACGTGAATGTCCTGTCTCTATTTCTTTGTCCTGTATGTTTTTGTATGATTAATGCTTGCGCCGAAATGTCACAACTTTGTAATCATTAAATAATAAAGCTGCTTCTACTTTTTTCCAAGTTTATACATTTTAAAGTCTATGAAGTTCAGAATTAATAGTTTTTAGTTTTCAATATGTTCTTCAAGTATTATTCTTAGAGTAAAGATCTGGTTGAGGCAGCTTCTCCCTTTTCAAAATCCTGCTTGTTCTCTCATTGCAGTATTCACTACTACATCTGTAATTCTGTTCAGAATAACTTTGCAAAATACTTTTAACACAGCTGATTGTAAGGTTATTGCAGTTGCTATGATTGCCTTTTTTTTTTTTGTGGGTATTTTAACAATGATCCCTTTTTTCCATATAGAAGGGACTTTTCTTCTTTCCAAACTTTATTAAACATTCTCAGAAGTTGGCTCATGTTGTCAGTGTTAATAACTTTTAACAGTTCAGCTATTTCATCTTCACCTGCAGCCTTGTTAGCCATTAGGTTCACTGCTATTTCAGTTTCGTTCAATGTAATTTCATCTAGGTTGACATTTAGTTGTGGGGTTGGTAAAGTCAGTTTCAAGGTCTATCAATTCTTTTGGGTGTGGTCAGTTAAGTATTTCTTGGAACTGTTTGGCACATCTTTTTTTAGGTTTTTACTTGATATTAATATGATGTCAGTTTTGCTAAAGATTAGTCTTTCTTTGGATGTAATAGTACCCGTTAGCCTCGTTAGTATGTGATATAGTTTTGCTGTCTCCTGTTTTTGATGCTTTCTCTGTTTCTTTTGCCATATTGTTTATATATTTTATCTCTTCTAGCTGAACTTTTTACTTTAATTTTTTGTATGTTGCATTTGCCAAATCTTTTCCAATATCTGTCTTTACATTCAACATGGCTAATTTGGCTGCTTGTCTTTCATATATGTATTTCCATGTGTTTTCTGATATCTATGCTTTTCTGTTTGTTTTTGTTTTGTAGTCAAGCACTTTGCTGTTGCTGCTGTGAGTATGGCTGTGATGTAAGAATTCCATAATTTATCTACATCTATCTTCTCTATCTCATTGTATGCTGCAAAATGATTGGTAAGTTCAAAATTGAAATTCTTATCTTATATCTTATATCCTTCCCGTGCCATTAAAGTCACATAGGGCTCACAAAGTAGTTCGCCAATTTTTCAAAAAAATTGAAATTACTGTTAGTATTTTCTTCCTGTAGGCTATGGCTGTTTATCTTTCTGAGTATTGATTTCTTGTGTTGGCTTTTCACTTTAAGTCTTATTTTTCCTATACACAGATTGTGATCACTGTTGACATTTGCACCTCTGTATGCTCTTACATCTATCAGAGATGTTCTGAATTGCTTTCTAATACAAAAATGATCTATCTGATTTCTGGTTCTATCATCTGGAGATATCCATGTTGTTTTATGTATCTCTTTGTGTGGAAATATTGTTCGTCCAATGACTATGCCCTCTGTTAGACATATTTCAATTAATCCATTCTGATTTACCATATCAGTTTCTTCTTTTCCCATTATTTTTTCGATATCTGTGTTATCTTTTCCTACCTTGGCATTGAAGTCTCCCATGACAATTAGAATGTCATGTTTAGGGACTTTGTTAATGAGTTGTTGTAAGTTGGTGATAGAAGTGTCTTTTACTTCATCTCTGCATCTTTCTTGGGTGCATAATATTGTATGATTGTCTTTCTTCTGTGTCTTATTTTGTATCGTGCTCTTAATATACTGGTTCCCACTCTATAATGCCCTTTGCTGCTACATTTGACATGATTATACCCACTCCTCTGTATTTTCCATTGTCTCTGCCTGAATGTATTATTAACTTACGATATTCCGCTGATATTTTCCATTGCATTTCACCAATACCCAGTACATCTAGGTGGTATCTGTTCATTTCTTAGAATACTTGAGCAGTTTTTGATGGTGCTGTCATTGTTCTTACATTCTAGAATCCAAGTCACATATTTGGGAACAATGAATGCATTCTTTCAATCTTTGTCTGAGTTCTTTGTAGTTTGTATCCCTGATGTGTCACCCTTGACATGGTTGGTCTTGTTGCGAGTTTCCATAACAATTCCTTTTTTTTCCATCTAGAGTTGTCTTTAGATTCATTATAATCAGCAACAAAATCAGAGTTTCATTGTAATTGCAGGATTTCTGTTGTGTTGCATCATAAACTGTTGCTAAATCTTGTTGACTGTGACTGGCATCACAAATTTAGCAACAGTTTCGAAGGAAAAGAAATAAGAAAACTGTATACATCTTAAATATGTACAAGTTGTGTCCGGTAAGTATTGAGGCTTATTGTATTCAGCCAGTTAACAGGGTCAGGGGTTGGGGGGGGGGGGCAGATTCTCCAGGCCTGAAGGTTAGTAGGGGAATATTCCTCACTTGGCTCTGAGCTTTTACAGAGCAGATTGTTTGGAAAGTAAACAGCTGTTTAATTGTCACATAACAGTCAAAATGCAGCGGAGTGTCGAACAGCAATATGTGATAAAGTTTTGTGTTAAACTTGAAAAATCCACAACCAAGACGCTTGCTATGATACAGAAAGCCTAAAGGAAGGATGCTTTATCGAAAGCACAGGTGTTTCGGTGACACAAGATGTTCAAAGAAGGAAGAGAGACCATTGAGGATGAACAATGCACGGGATGCCCATTAACGTCTCATATTACTGACAATGTCTTTTTTGACTCTCCATCCATAAGGAGTTCATTCCACCCAGACAAATGGTCAGTGCAGCATTTTACGTGGAAGTGGTTAAATGACTGAAGAACAGAGTCGCACATGTGTGCCAGGAGATTGCCAACACCTGGGTTCTTCATCATGACAATGCGCTGAGCCATGCATTGCTGCTAGTTAGAGAGTTCTAGTGAAACAAACTGTGGCAACGCTGTGCCAACCTCCCTACAGCCCAGACTTTGTCCTGGCTGACTTCTTTTTGTTTCCCCGGCTCAAATCAAGTTTGAAAGGCCACCACTTTGGGACTGTTAATTACATGTAAACTGCTGTGATGAGTGCTTTGAAGGAGATCCCTGTTCAAGACTTCCAGGCAAGCTACGATGCATGGCAGAACTGCTGGCAATGGTGTATTGATGCTCATGGATGTTATTGTGAGGAATTATAAGTATACGTAAGTATATCTTGAACAAATCAAATTTTATGGAATCAATCTCATTACTTACCGGACACACCTTGTATACTTCTTATTCATCATTCACTCTGATATAAGTAGCATTCTCTCTCATAAATGTGGCAGTTAATCTCTAGTCTCCTGCATCACCATCGACATAGAGCCTCTCCTGATGGAGAATAGCCCAGGCCAAGTCAGCATACATGAAAATGAAAAACATACTGTGCAATAAAGCTCTGTTGGTGAATGCCAAAAAAGAGAGCTGTTCAGTGCTACATCGAACCCATACTGTTATCAGGATGCAATGACCAAGGACAGTCAAAATCTACTGGAAGCAGCCGAGATGTAGTTCCTAAGAAGAATGATGAGAATATCATGGACAGCCAAGAAAACAAATGAAGATATTCTAAGTGAGGCTGGGCAAAAGAGAAATTATGACAAAATTCAGAACATGACAATCCAGATTTGGATTGTGAAGAACATGTTTTGAGAAGAAGTAGACTGGAACATATAGTGACAGTGGGAAAGACGAAGACAGATTAAAAGAGTGGCATGTAGCATGGTCCAACACACATCTTATAGAAAGAGCGAAGGATAAATGGTTGTGGAAATCAATGATGAGCAACACCTGATTGGCATGGACCAGAGAGAGAGAGAGAGAGCTGATCAAAATTTCAGTATACCTCTCAGCAGTGTGCTCTGGCAACAGAACCACAAGCAATGTGGCAGAACCACTGACTCAGTAAAGGTGATGCTTCAGTTTTAAAATTTACATTATATTTTAAAAATATCATGTTGATTTTAATAAGTTTTTAAAACTGTTTGATTATTTAAGTTCAGGCAGAACAGAATTTCTTTGAACAGTCATCAAACATGTTAGTTCTGCATTTTTGTTCACATTATTTCAGGACTCTGTAATTTTTTTTTCAGTTTTCTTTTTGATGACTTTATCCATCTTATTTTTTTAATAATTATTAATTTCTGATTTCATTGAACTGGCAGTGGTGACAAAAAAAATTATTAAACAACTGTGGAGCATAGATAAAAGTTCTAAAACAGACTGCAGGCAGTGTAATGATGAAATAAAATACAAGACAACAGTTTTCTTCATAAATGCATTAGGTGGTCATGACTTCCTGTAGTGCACAAAAGCAGTTACCTATATAAATTGCAAGAAACAGTAATCTTATCTTCTTCTTATATCCTTCCCTTGCCGTTAAATGTCACATAGGGCTCGCAAAGTAGTTCGCCAGTTTTTCCTGTCTTTGGCGAGTCTTTCAACCTCATCAAAGGATTTTATGCCTGTTAATTTGGCCTCTCTTAACAATGTCCTCTTTAGAGTTTCACTCGGTCTGCCTCTTTGGCCTGTTGTGTTCCACTTGATAGCTCTTGTTTTGGGATTCTCTGATTATTTCTTCTCATCAAGTGACCAACATATGTCCATCTCCTTTTCCTCATCACCCATGAGACTGGTTGTTGTTCAGTTATCTGTCTTATCTCTGCATTGTTCTTGAATTCGTTCCACTTGATGCCGATTATTTTCCTTAGGCATTTGTTTTCAAAAGAGTCTAATTTCTTGTCTATTTCTTTAGTTGTTTTCCAGCTTTTGCATGCATAAATGAGGGTGGATATTACATTTGAATTGCAAAGTCTTAACTTGGTTTTTGTGCTTATAACTTTTGAATTCCATATGTTCTCAAGATTCTTGAAGATCGATGCTGCTTTTGCAATTCTAACTTCCTTTCTGGTGTCACCTTCCTGGTCTATGTAGCTGCCAGGGTATGTAAATTGATTGACTTCTTCAATATCTGTCCCTTCTATGTGTATTTTTCCATTTTGATTGATGGGAATTTTCATTATTTTTGTTTTGTCCTTGTTAATTTCAAGTCCTATTTTTCTAGTCAGTGAAGACAGGCTATCTGCTTTTTCTTGCATGGAATTCACATTATTACTGATAAGAGTTATGTCATCAGTAAAATCAATATCTTCTAGTTGGATCCCATGTATCCAGTCAATACAGTTACCTGTGCAGCATTTTTTCATTATGAAGTCTATTGTAATTCCAAAAAGTAAAGGAGACAGTATACATCCTTGTTTCACACTTGTTTCAATCTAGAACCATTCACTCATCCCTTCTTCTGTCTTGACTGCACAAATTTATCCATTATAGAAGTCCATAATGATGTTGACAATTTTAGATGGTATTCCATATAGATTTTAAATTCTCCATAATGAATCTCTGTGTATGCTATCAAATGCCTTTTTAAAGTCTATGAAGTTCAGTATTAATGGTTTCTTCTTTTCAATATATTCTTCAAGTATTATTCTTAGAGTAAAGATCTGGTCGAGACAGCTTCTCCCTTTTCAAAATCCTGCTTGTTCTTCTCTCATTGCAGTATCTACTATATCTTTAAGTCTATTCAAAATGACCTTGCAAAATACTTTTGACACAACTGATATTAAGGTTACTCCTCTCCAGTTGTTACAGTCACTAAGGTTGCCCTTTTTTGGTATTTTAACAATGATTCCTTTCTTCCAATTAGAAGGGACCTTTTCTTCTTTCCAAATCTTGTTAAACATTCTCTGTAGTTGTCTCATGTTGTCACTATTGATAGCTTTTAGCATTTCGGGTGTTATTTCATCTTCACCTGCAGCTTTTTTGTGAGCCATTAAATTCACTGCTGTTTCAGTGTCATGCAATTTAATTTCATCTAGATTGACATTTAGTTGTGGGGCTGGTAAGTCAGTTTCAAGATTGAACAATTCTTTTGGGTATGGCCGATTAAGTATTTCTTGGAAGTGTTCAGCCCATCTTTGCTTTTGGTCTTTATTTGATGTTAACAGGGTTCCAGTTTTGCTAAAGATTGGTCTTTCTTTAGATGTAATAGTACCTATTAGCCTCTTTTGCATGTTATATAAAGTTTTGCTGTCTCCTGTTTTTGCTGCTTTTTCTGCCTATTTCGCCATATTATCTATGTATTCTCTTTTATCCCTTCTAGCTGAACTTTTTACTTTCTTGTCTAGTTCTTTGTATGATGGTTTCACCAGATCTTTTCCAAGATCTGTTTTTACATTCAACATGTCTTATTTGAATGCTCGTCTTTCATGTATATACTTTCATGTGCTTTCTGATATCCATGCTTTTCTATTTGGTTTTTTCAGTGCAGCGCTTGCTTTTGCTGCTATGATTATGGCTGTGCTGTAAGAATTTCATAATTCATCTATACCTTTCTCCTCAACTTCACTGGGTGTTTTGGAATGATTGGCAAGTTCCTAATTGAAATTGCTGTTAGTATTCTCTTCTTGTAGGCTGTGGCTGTTTATCTTTCTGTGTACTGATTTCTTGTGTTGGCTTTTCAATTTTAGTTTTATTTTCCCTATGCACAAGTTGTGATCACTGTTAACATCTGCACCCCTATAAGCCCTTATATCTATGAGAGATGTTCTGTATTGGTTTCTAATACAAAAATGATTTATCTGGTTTTTAGTTCTATCATCTGGAGATATCCATGTTGTTTTATATATCTCTTTGTATGGAAATATTGTGCCTCCAATGACCATGCCCTCTGTTAGACATATTTCAATTAATCTTTCTCTGTTCTGATTAACCATGTCAATTCCTTCTTTCCCTGTCACTTTTTCAACATCGGTGTTATCTTTCCCTACCTTAGAAACAATAATGAAATCATAAAAAAACTTTCTTGAAGTTTGAGATTCAGTTTTCCCTTAAATTGCGACATCATTAAAAAAACACATACACAAATATTTGTATGACATCAAAGTCAGTGAGCAGAACAATCCAGGAAGACAGCGGTGCCTTCACTGTGACCACAAGCAGCATGACAATGAGGTGATGGTGGTAACGAAAGCATTCCTGAAGTCACAGGACTATGCCCGTGTCTGCATTCTAAGTGATTCAATGAGTATGATCCGGAAGATTGAGACAGGTTCTGTACTTATAAAGCAGTGGCCTGAGTCATTGCAGAAATGAATGAGTTGAAGTCACCTCTATCTATGTTCCTGGGTGCGTGGGGATCCAGAAAAAATGAGAGAGCTGATAGGTTAGCCAGCTCTGCCATCATCACAGATTGGCAACCACTGGCTCAGGCTGTTATTGTTAGTGTTCTCAAAGAGATAAGCAAATCCATATAACTGCTTAGACTGGTTCTAAGGACTGTCATAGCCGGAGGTGGGGTGGATGATATGCTGTCCACTCCAGTTAAATGTCTCCAAGGCATGCATCTCAAATAGCTCCGACGATCAAGTCCAGCTCCTGGCCTTCTTGTGGCGGAACTGTTCAGACTGACAGGAGAAGGGGCGAAGGCGAATATACTGGCGCCTAAAAACAAGATTTTGGCTAGGACTAGGAGCTGTATTACAGGAATTATGGAATCAACAGCTAATGTTATGCAAGTATAAATTCTGACTACTAAAGAAGATTTGAGTAGGTCTCTCACTTATGAAAACTAGTTTATGCATAGATAATAGAATACTGAAAAAGAAGCAACAGCTTCCTTTATAAGTTTCTCTGTTTTTTTCTATTCATCTCTAGAACTACAAAGTTAGCCAGAAGTACAGTGATGATCCTCTGCTTGAAATTGAAAGAGCCGGTGCAGGTAAGTGAACCAACTAATCAGTTACTGGTAGTGTCATAATTTTGAAATAATCATAATTTTTAAAGTCTTTTTTTAATGATTGTTATCACAAGTATTGTTTCTTTTGCTTCATTTATCACCATTATCAATGTTTGCAGGATTGTTCGGAATAATTCAGTATGGGGTTCATGTCAATGGCTATACAAAGGACAAGAATGGAGAACTACAAATGTGGATTGCAAGAAGGTCCAAAACTAAACAAACCTTTCCAGATATGTATGATAATATGGTTAGTCTGGACTTTGTTTTGAAACCTGCCATTTTGAATGTGATTCTGATGGCATATCTTCTGTACCAAAATCTGTATTATGTATTCTTTCCCTCCTCAGTGCTGTGCATTGTATCTGTTTGATGCAGTGTATAACTGTTCTTCAGAAATACTAAAGGCTGCATTACCTATATATATTTGCAGTTTCCTAGGTCTGTCTGATGTTTTGTCACTATGATTCACAAATCTATTTTTATATGGATGCGTATCAACCTGAATTCATGTGTTTTATGTGCAGCACAATGTATATCAATCTAAAGTTGTCATTCAGGCATCTGCTGTCCACTACATTGATGTGCAATACTCATGATAAGAAAGTTAATGTAGCATATTTATGTTTTCCCAGTCAGTCTGTCTATAGTTTCTATAAAACTTAAGGTCAAATGCATGAATAACAGCAGATTCACCATTATTCAATATTGTGAGTTTTGACAAAGAGCTGAAGTGTGAACATATTTGGAGTGTGATATGTGTGTGTGTATGTGTGTGTGTGTGTGTATATATATACGATGATATAGGCTGAACTTATTTGCATCCAACTGCCAATAACCACCAAGATTATTGGCAGCTGATGTGTGACCTACATTGAAACTGCGCATGTCCCACTTGACTCCCCTTTGTGACTGCGCGTGTCCTGTAACCCTTGACTCACACAGAACAACATTGCAAATGATTATGTTTCATGGCTCTTGCCACTCATAAAAACTGATTGTTATTTTTCTTAATTCTGTTTTTTTATTCCCTATCTATATACATAAGTCAGGCCTTCTTTCTTTCCTCTTAATTATTCACCATACTGTTCAAGTAAGAGCTGAATACAACTGTTCCTTATACATGTATAGTAGCTTACGGTGTAGAAGAAGACTAAAAGAGAGACAATCAAAATTTCTAGGAAATAGATCAGCAGATGTGAAGGTCTCGAAAATTTGGAAAGATAAATAGCAAAAGATAGGGTGGGGAAGACGTACCTAAATGGTCTGACTATATGGTTTGGCACAAACGACAACCGATTTGTTTTGAGACACGGAAGATCAAGCGAGTTAGAGAGAGATGAATGCAAATGCCCATGGGCATGGCACTATGTAAACTTACAGTATGGGTTCTTGTTGTCATTTACACAACGATGGATTGTGAGTGATACAACCAAAATGGGTAAAAATGATGCGATGGAGAACACGTACATTCCACCTTGCATAATCTGCTACACACAGACAGGCAGACTTACCTAGTAGTGTGCACTCTGGTATAAAATGCAAGTATTATTATCGCAAGTAAGTGATAGTAGAATTGTTGAAAATTGCTAGTTTTTCTAAAAGTTAAAAGTATAACTTTTCTTAATAAAAAGACAAATAAATGGTGTCATTTAAAAAAAAAAATCTACAATATAACTTTAATCTAAAATATAACTGTTAAATTTATATGTTAGATTTTTTAAAAAATGACATCATTTATTTGTCTTTTTATTAAGAAAAGTCCACCAAACATTGGGCTTGAAACTATGACCCAGATATTAAGAGAATCATACTCTACTGACTGATCTAGCTGGGTGGTTGAAAGCATTATCACCTTATAGTATATAATCCTAGTCTGTTATTTGTCTGCACAGAAGACATGCACAGTGCTCATGCGCAGAAGACATGCACAGTTGTCCGAGTGCCATTTGTTAGCTATGCCCTGAGGCATACTTATTGGCAGTGGACTAAAGATAATCGCTTCCATTATATATATATATATATATATATATATATATCAGTCAGTAATTTCTATGTCCCTTGCAGAACTTTGCCTCCCTAACATCTATCCTGTAAACTTCTTGGTTATAAGCAAGATGCCCTGCTGCTGATGCATCCATTTGCAGATTAACATCTTGCAACCATCTTCACCTCTTTTTTTTTTTTCCTAACATGTTTCCTTCCAAGACTGTCTTCTTTAAATTCTCATGACGTTTAATGTGTCCAAAATATTTAAGTTTTCTCTGTTTAACCCTCTTTACTACCCAACTTTCTTCAATATTAAGTTCTTGTAGTATGGATGTATTCATTCTTTTTTTGTGCCCATGATATCTGTAGCATTTACATTCAAAGGCATTTATGTGTTTCTCAGCTATTTTGTTAAGTGTCCAGGTCTCGCAGGCATATGTTGTGATGGGAAAGACGCATGCCCTTAAAAATGTTATTTTTGTAGTTCCGTCTGTACCTCACCACAGCTTCTTTAGTTGTTTTACTTTTTGAAGCGCGATAGATGTCCTCCTTTTAATTTCCCTCATTGTATCTCCATTATTATTTAGTAATGATCCAGTATATTAAAAACTCTCCACCTCTTCCAATTTTTCCTCATCGATATATATTTTAGCTGCCTCACTTGTTTTGTCAGTTGTCATCAATTTAGTTTCCTTTGCATTAAGATAAAGGTTTTGCTCTTCACTATTCTTATGGACTGATATAATTAGATTTTTCCATTCCTTTATATATATATATATATACATACATACATATATACACACACATACATACAAACATATGTGCATACATGTGTGTATATACATAGATTTATAGATTTATATAAACATACATACACACACACAATATATATATGAGGTGCAACCCAAAAGTTCAGGGAATTTAAACAGTGCACCAAAACTGGTTTTTGTCTGCCCTTCCACCGCTAGATGGGGCTAGATGAATGCTTTGTGAATCATTGTGCCAACAGACATCAAACTGAGAGGTTGTATTTTTAAGCTATATGAATTTTTGTGAAGTTATGTTTGAGTGTTCCGGCAGATTTTGTTACAAATGATACATGTGACGGATTTCAAGGAGAAAAGATGCCGATGCTATAACTATATCATATATATATATATATATATATATATGATGCATACTCATGCCCAACATTGTGAAACTGAAACTATGATAACTATGGATAAAATTTATTAAATGAGAATCTCTATGAAAACTTGATATAAAAAAAAAATGTTATAGTAAAGTTTACAGAACTGTTGCCCTGATTAGTCAAGACAGTAAAATTCTATTAAAAATCATAATGAGTAGATTTCGAAAGAAAATAGGAGAAATCAGTATGGTCCAACCAGGTTTTAGACAAGGAAGAGGAAGAGATCATATTTTCAACATAAGATTAATAATAAAAAAAATGCAGAGAATTTAATGTGAATCTATATAATTATAGACTGTTCAAAAGCATTTGATTGTGTACAACACCAGAAACTAATGGGAAAAAAATGGGATTTCCAGCACATTATAACAGTATATTGAAAAATTTAGAGAACACATTGTGTAGGACTAGACCTAAAAAAAACTGTAGACAAAGCACGGTCTCCTGCCATGTCTGGTGCAAATTTGAACAATAATAACAAACAGATGAATACTTATTGCATAAAGTTAAGCTAGAGAAACTGAATCTAAGCTACCGAATTTCTGTGTCACGACCTAATTTCTTTCCGGGTGTGATGATCCCTCGTGTCTACTGAACAGTTACTGAAGACTATATTAATAAAACACCTTTTTTTGGGGGTGCTAGTTGGGTAAGTCAGTAGTATGCAGTTCTCTTGTGGCTAGATGGTTGCTCGTCCTACCAGAGTCCATGTTCGAATCCCAGGTAATTCTCTTGAGATTTTTCTTTCTCTCACATGTCACTAAAGTGCTTTGTCTATGATTTTTTTGAGGTCTAATCCTACAAAACTGTGTTCTCTTGCTTTACCGTACCAAAGCCTCGTAGTTTCCTATTTTATAAAAAATTGGAAAATTTACTGTTACAGTGGTTTGATTCTCATATAAGGGATATTATATGATTATCATATAATATCCATGGTATTTTAATATTTTGACTTTGATTTAAACCCCTTGGTACTTTTGTTGTACCAGAGTTCAGTGAGAAAGGAATCATTGTTAAAATACTGAAAAAGGGCAACCTAAGGGACTGTAACAACTGGAGAGGAGTAACCTTAATATCAGTTGTGTCAAAAGTATTTTGCAAGGTCATTTTGAATAGACTCAAAGATATAGTGGATACTGCAGTGAGAGAAGAACAAGCAGGATTTCGAAAAGGGAGAAGCTGTCTCGACCAGATCTTTACTCTCAGAGTAATACTTGAAGAACATATTGAAAAGCAGAAACCATAAATACTGAACTTCATAGATTTTAAAAAGGTACAGAGATTCATTATGGAGAATTTTATGTCTGTATGGAATACCATCTAAAATTGTCAACATCATTAAGGACTTATACAATGGATATGTTTGTGCAGTCAAGACAGAAGAAGGGATGAGTGAATGGTTCCAGATTGAAACAAGCATGAAACAAGGATGTATACTGTCTCCTTTACTTTTTGGGATTACAATAGACTTCATAATGAAAAAATGCTGCACAGGTAACACAGGTATTGACTGGATACATGGGACCCAACTAGAAGACCTTGATTTGCTGATGACATAACTCTTATCAGTAATAATGTAAATTCCATGCAAGAAAAAACAGATAGCCTGTCTTCAGTGGGCTAGCATAACAGGACTTGAAATTAACAAGGACAAAACAAAAATATGAAAATTCCTCTCAATCAAAATGGAAAAATACACATAGAAGGGACAGATATTGAAGAAGTCAGTCAATTTGTATACCTTGGCAGCTACATAGACCAGGATGGTGACACTAGAAAGGAAGTTAGGATCAGAATTGCAAAAGCAGCATCAATCTTCAAGAATCTTGAAAACATATGGAATTCAAAAGGTATAAGCACAAAAACCAAGTTAAGACTATTCAATTCAAATGTAATATCCACCCTCATTTATGCATGCGAAAGCTGGAAAACAACTAAAGAAATAGACAAGAAATTAGACTCTTTTGAAAACAAATGCCTAAGGAAAATAATCGGCATCAAGTGGAATGAATTCAAGAACAATGCAGAGATAAGACAGATGACTGAACAACAACAACCAGTCTCATGGGTGATGAGGAAAAGGAGATGGACATACGTTGGTCACTTGATGAGAAGAAATGATCAGAGAATCCCAAAACAAGCTATCAAGTGGAACACAACAGGCCGAAGAAAAAGAGGCAGACCGCGTGAAATTCTGAAGAGGACATTATTAAGAGAGGCCAAATTAACAGGCATAAAATCCTTTGATGAGGTGAAAGACTCGCCGAAGACAGGAAAAATTGGCGAACTACTTTGCGAGCCCTATGTGACGTTTATCAGCACGGGAAGGATATAAGATAAAGATAAGAAGAGTTCAGTGAAAGGTCAGGTTTGATACGCTAAATTCCAGATGAACCTTTTTATGATTATTTTTATGATTTTTTATGATTATTTTTATGATTTTTTTTTATGATTATTTTTATGAGCCTTGACATGTTTGTAACAGAAAAGCTAAATTCGGGATGTCCAGATAGTTTTCTTCTGGAAGTCATAAACAGGTAGAACCAAGGGTTACGTGATTCTCGGGATAGAAACTTCGGGAATTTTTAGGAAAAATATGCGAGGATATTTAAGGAGTGTGAAAGAAAGAAGATTATTATTATTATGATGATTATGAGATTAGAATGAGTTTGAATTAAGTCTTGGATGAGAACGTGTTAGGGTCGTTGTTAGGCATGATTAGTTGAGAATGTGATTTTTTTAGCCTATAGTGCACTGCGTTAGTGATTTTTGTCATATAGCTGACTTGTGCATAGAATGCTCCTTTTGGAGACATTATGAGATTATTTCCCATTATGATTTCAGTAAAGAGTCCGGTAGTTGGTAGTGACATAGTGTCAAGCATTTCTTTTCTTGTCATAACTTTGGTGAACTAAAGAATGTGAAATTAGTTTGTTTTTGGGATTTTTATATAGACCTTTGGGTCTAGAGATTTTTTGTAATGGTTGTATGAATTCTGTACTTATATTCTGATGCAGTAAGTGTTGGACTTTTAGTAGTACTTGCTTTTTGTTTACTTGCTGTTCTCATGTAGTGTGAGAGTTGGTTTCTCACTTCATTTGGCAAACAAGTTCTTGTCAGGAAGAGAACTAGCCTGTTTCCTTTTTCTGTATTGAATGCTATCAGTTACCTTTCACCCTCACGATATCATCACCCATCTTTTCCATCAAATAAGTGTGAGTTTGTGTTCACATCAGTTGTTATTTACTTCACACTGTTCACTATGTGTGTTGTCCTTTTTAGTATATTTCTATAGCAGAAGTTTCATGATAATAATACAAATCTTTATAAATATTGCCATGTCTGTAACTAGCAGTCACAGTAATAATAGACAGATGCATGATACATGTATAAGTAGTGCACGTCTACAACATGTGATACAATTATTATCACTGCTGTATCGAGGCCAACAGGGAGCAGTAAGAATAAATGGTGAAACAACAACTTGGTTTGACATAAAACAAGGGGTCCATCAGGGTTGCATACTGTCGCCTTACTTATTTAATTTGTATACTGAAAATATAATGAGGAATGTTAAAGAAGATGTAGACAAAGAATATAATGAGGAATGTTAAAGAAGATGTAGACAAAGAATATTATAATACCATAACAATTGGAGGTTATGAAATACAAGAGATTAAATATGTTGATGATACGATATTACTGTCCACAGCAGAAAAAGGAATGGAAAAACTAATTATGTCAGTCCATAAGAATAGTGAAGAACAAAACCTTTATCTTAACACAAAGAAAACTAAATTGATGACAGCTGACAAAACAAATAAGGCAGCTGACATATATGCTAATGAAGAAAAATTGGAAGAAGTGGAGAGTTTTGAATATCTTGGATCATTACTAACTAATAATGGAGATATAATGAGGGATATTATAAGGGGACATCTATCACTCTTCAGAAAGTAAAACAACTAAAGAATCTGTGGAGAGGAACAGACAGAACTACACAAATAAGATTTTTAAGGGCATACATCTTTCCCATCACAACATATGCCTGTGAGACCTGGACACTTAACAAAACAGCTGAGAAACACATAAATGCCTTTGAATGTAAATGCTACAGAAGAGTCCTTCAAATATGATGGACACAAAAAAGATCAAATATATCCATACTACAATAACAGTAATGAAGAAAGTTGGCTAGTAAGGAAGATTAAACAGAGAAAACTTAAATATTTTGGACACATTAAACATTATGATAATTTAGGGAAGACATTCTTGGAAGGGTACATAATGAAAGAGGAAGACCAAAGCAAAGATGGCTGCAAGACATCATTGATGATTTGTGAATGGACCATCAGCAGTAGAGCATCTTGCTTACAACTGAGAGGCCTACAGGGGAGCTGTTAGGAAGGCAAAGTCCTACAAGGGACATGCAAATGACTGACTGACTGATCTGGCTTACAACCAAGAGACCTTCCAAAGAGCTGATAGGGAGGCAAAGTTCTGCAGGGACATTATAATGAATGAATGAATGAATGAATATAGTAAAGCTTGCATAGTTCAGAGTAAACATTGTATTTTTATTTCATCTTCTTTCATTTTAGCTGAGTTACAGCTGGTATTAAGATACAATCAGATGTCTGAGTTGAGCATGTTTTCCTTTTTTTTTTTTTAAATAAGTGAACAGCTGCCGTTTCATTGCTGTAATTAGTGGCAGCAAACAAATCTGTCTTCAGTCTGTCTGTGTTCTTATGTGTTAGAACATAACAGTAACAGAAATCAATTTTTTTTTTAAAGTGTGCAGGAGGGCTGGCAGCTAACCTGGAAATAATAGAGTGTGTGAAGAAAGAGTGTCAAGAAGAGGCTAGTGTGCCTGATGAGATACTTGATCATCTTAAATTTGTTGGAGTAATAAGGTGTGTTATTGATATTAATAAAGTATGGTAAAAGTATGAATTGTGAATCGGAATCATTGCACACAGTCAAACCATAAGTGCTCTGCTGCTGGTCAGCAATTTATCATAAAATGCCAACTAGTGTCGCCATTAAAATGAACTCTGCATCTAGCGACATCATTCCTCTTCATTCCCAGAGTGTTAACACTGATGTGCACTTTTTCTAGAGGCTGGGTGAACCCAGGAAGTTTTTTTGCAAGCCATGGTTTTACCACCACTGTAGTGAGTGAAAATCAAAATTAGGTCACATGGTCAGCAAGCAACTAACTAATATATGGTGCAGTTTTACTAAAGCAAGTAGAAAGAGGAAGAAAAAAAAGTTAACAGTAAAGAATAGAAACAAGGAAATGGTTATGAAAGACAGCAACCCAATATTTTAGCAAAATTACCTATATCAAGGACAAATGAAAAGACAAACAAATAAAAACACATAAAGAAACTTATCCACTCTCTCTGAGGAAACTGGACAGAATATGGCTGCTGCAGGTGGAAGAGGAAATATGAGAAGTTAGAAGAGTAGGCAAGCATGGAATACAGTCAGCTAGAGACTAGAACAGCAGGAAGGGAAAATTTAAAAAAACTGGGAAATAGAGGAGTAGCAGTTTTGTATAACCCTAACTATCTTCTAGAACCAAGTTAAGATTATTCAATTGAAATGTAATATCCACCCTCATTTATGAATGTGAAAGCAGGAAAACAACTAAAGAAATAGACAAGAAATTAGACTCTTTTGAAAACACATGCCTAAGGAAAATACTCGGTATAAATAGGAACGAATTCAAGAACAACACAGAGAAGGTGATCAGAAAAAGAAGATGGACATATGAGAAGAAACGATCAGAGAATCCCAAAACAAGCTATCAGTTGGAACATGACAGACCGAAGAAAAAGAAGTCAGCCACGTGAAACTCTAAAGAGGACATTGTTAAGAGAGGCCATTTTGATGAGGCTGAAAGCTCACCGAAAACAGGAAAACTTGGCAAACTATCATGCGAGCCCTGACGTTTAACGGCACGGGAAAGATGTAAGAAGATCTTATAGAATAGGTGAGAAAGTCTGTTAGAGAAAGTGGGAAAGGAAATGGAAAATGAGCAAGAATGGGATAAGCCACCAGTTATGGTCGAACCAAGGAGAGAATTCTTCAGACAAAGCTAAATTGAGAATTCAAACTGGGTGTAAACAGCTGGTCTGTAAGATAAGATGCTGTTCTAGAGCTAAACGAACACACCTAACAGAAGAACAAAAGCAGATGGCAGTGACTAAAATATCATCTTTGCCCATATTATCTCAATAATTAAAATGTTGAGATAATGCTGAAATTTGTATTAAGAAAATGGATTCAAACATTTAACAATAAGAATTTGTTGTTGTGTTGTATAAGTTCGTTTTGAAGTCTTATAACCACTATAAAAGTTGTTCTGATAGGAAAAAGTTTTTTTTCAGGTGTTGTGAGAGTAATGATTTGTAATGCAGTCTCATGTGTGTTGTTTGTATTATTATTAGAACTGCAGTCTTATAAATGTCCACTGTGAACAGTAAAGGAACCAGATTTTTCTCTTTCCTAGTACTTTGACATTCTGTCATACATATCTCTTCTCTCTAGCTACTTTTATGAAGATGAAAGAGGTCTGTTTCCAGAATGCCAATATATTTTTGACCTTGAACTTCCACCTGATTTCAAGCCATTGAATGCTGATGGAGAAGTTGGTAGTTTTGAAAAGCTTTCTATTGACAAGGTAAATTTTTAATTTTAAATAACTTTGATGTGTCATTTTTTGATGTGGTGTGATTCCTTTTCTTCTTTATAATTATAAAAAAGGTAAAGGTAAAATTCCTGTTTTCATGCCATTAAGGCATATAGAGGATACAGTGTTAGGCCCATATTTCCATGATCAACGCCACATGAAAGTATGATGTGGTTTACATCACGCTTGGCCTCATTTACCTTCCCAGATTTCTCTGGCACTCATTTTTAGAGATTCAGTGGAAACTGGGGTCTTTTTAGGTGTGTACCAGAAAAAAATCACACAGCTGGGATTGAACCCCCTTGTACCACCAGATTAGTAAATCAAGCACCTAACCACTTGGCTAACCAGGCTTCCCTTATAATTACATTTATAAGCTTTGCATTTTCTTTTTTGTATTTAGGGTTTGATGTTTGACCAAAAATAATATTCTTTGAAGGTAAAGAAAGAATGTCCTCATGACAGCAGCTACACGAGTATGTTGAATGTATTTAGACTTTTGTTTTACAACTGAAGATGGTAAACACTTTTGTATTTCCATTATAAATGTTTGTGTGCATAGGTGAAGACACTTATGATTGGTGGAAATTTCAAGCCAAACTGTGCAGGTGTTTGTCTAGATTTCCTAATACGACATGGATTTCTAAACCCAGATGCAGGTAGTAAATTAATGGTTTCTTAAATGTTTAAATAAATATTTTTCTCACATCACTGTCCATGTACATGATACTTCACATACAGTATTAATGAATATAAAAGATTGAAATATACAATGATGTAAAGATTAAACATATTACTACAAATTATTTCTGTGCACAGTCAAACATGTATTACAAGCAATTGAAATATGAGATGTACAAACAACAGTTTGTGATTCATTCCTTCCTTTCTTAGTTCTTTTTAAATTACTAAGCAGAGAAAAGCAAATAGACTTTATTAATTTAAATCTGACCTGGTCCAACCTTGCAGTTTATGACTTACATCTTACATCCTTCCCATGCCGCTAAACGTCACATAGGGGCCACATGATAGTTCACCGATATTTCCTGTCTTCGGTGAATTTTTCAATCTCATCAAGGGATGTTATGCCCACTGAACAATGTCCTGTTTAGAATTTCACATGATCGACCTCTTTTTTCTTTGGCCTGTTGTGTTCCGCTTGATAGCTTGTTTGGGGATCCTCTAATTGTTTATTCTCATCACATGATCTAAAGCTGCAGGTGAAGATGAAATAACAGCCGAAATGTTAAAAGCTATAAACATTGACAACATGAACCAATTACAGAGAATGTTTAGTAAAGTTTGGAAAGGAGAAAGGTCCCTTCTAAATGGAAAAAAAGGAATCCTTAAAATACAGAAAAAAGGCAAACTTAGCGACTGCAGTAACTGGAGAGGAGTAACCTTACTATCAGTTGTGTCAAAAGTATTTTGCGAAGTTATTCTGAATAGAATTCAAGGTAGAGTGGATGCTGCGATGAGAGAAGAACAGACACGATTTTAAAAAGGGAAAAGCTGTCTCAACCAGATCTTTACTCTAAGAATAATACTTGAAGAACATATTGAAAAGCAAAAACTATTAATCCTGAACTTTATAGACTTTAAAAAAGGCATACACAGAGATTCATTGTGGAGAATTTTAAGACTATATGGAATACCATCTAAGATTGTCAACATCATTAGAGACCTCTACAATGGATAAATGTTTGTGCAGTCAACACAGAAGGAGGATTGAATAAATGGTTCCAGACTGTAACAGGCGTGAAACAAGGATGTATATTATTTCTCTTGGTTTTTGGAATTGCCATAGACTTCATAATGAAAAAATTCTGCACATTTAAAATGGGCATTGATTGGGTACATGAGGCCCAACTAGAAGATCTTGATTTCGCAGATGACGTAACTCTTATCAGTGACTATGCGAAATTGATACAAGTAAAAATAGATACCCTGTCTTCAGTGATTAGTAAAATAGGACTTGAAATTAAAACTTCTCATTAACCACGAAGGACAAATATACATAGAAGAAACAGCTATTGAAGAAGTAAACATTTTGCATATCTCAGCAGCTACATAGACCAGGATGGTGACACCAGAAAGGAATTTAAGATTAGAATTGCAAATGCAACATTGACCTTCAAGAATCTTGAGAACATATGGCATTAAAAAGTTGTCATCACAAAAACCAAGTTAAGGTTATTCAGTTCAAATGTAATATCGACCTTCATTTATGCATAATGAAAACTGGAAAACGACTATAAAAATAGACAAGAAATTAGACCCTTTCGAAAACAAATGCCCAAGGAAAATACTTGGTATAAAGTGTTTATGCCTATTTTTAAAAAATACCTTTTGCCATTTTCCTTTATAATCCTGTTTCTGTAGGTCTTCATTTTTTCCCTTTCACCTGGGAAATTTTGTCATGAGGCAGTGTCTAAGAAATTTTGTATTGAGAAAGCATAGTCATTTCTTTTTTTTTTTTTTTTTTTTTCTGCATTCTTAGTATGTTTTTCAACTATTTCCATTTTTGATTTCATAATGGATGTTGACACAATTGCAGATAATAATTGATCTGTTATTCACTGTTCCAAACAGATTTGAAGACTTCTTCTTGGCTTTTTAACTAAAAAACCTGCTAAAGTGACTGTTATTTCAATATACAGATAATTTTCCAATTCTCTCTGATGAAGTGAATGTTGGATTATCTAATTCTTGGTCTGATTTATTTTTCCATATTATCATTGACAGCAATAATATTCAAAAGCAAAAGCTTATGCACATTAATAAATGCCTGTATTCTGCTAATTCTTCCTCTCTGTCAGTTTGAAGCAAACAGGCAAATGGATGCTCTAAAAATGTCCACGCTTTTCTTAGCCTTTTGCCTCATATTATTCCTCACTGGATGAGGCAAAGAGTTGTTCAGCATAGATTTAACTTGGATGTATTTTCAAATACACAGCTGTTGCAAAATTGAGTCATTTGCAAACAGACTTGGGAAAGGATGTCCAGTTGATTACCTATTTTGTGCTGCGACTATAGCTCTGTAGTTTAGCTTTAATTTTTGGCTGAAACTGTTCAGCTAAATCATTATATTAAGCTGTTCCACTGTCTCTGTATTATATGGAATTGTCAGTTCATTCATTATTAAGTTGTGTTTCACAGCTTTAAACTTTATATTTAACCTCTTCTGTATTCTTGTTAACTAGGGGTGTTCCCTTCTGCCTGGCAAATCTGCTGCAACCAGCCAAATTCCATTCTGAAATAATATCTAGGAATTTTTGCAGTTTATGATATTCGATAATTGGCCAGTGCTTGGCTTTCAATGTCCTGTTTTCTTTGTTCTGTCATTTCTTGTAACTGTTGTGTTAATCATTAATTATCCTGCAGCTTGTGTTATAGTTTTGTACATAATAATACATTGTATTATGTGTCAAAAGCACATGCTGCAAGGAATACCTTTCACCATTTTAGTTTTATCTATGATCTGATTTTCTCTAGTTTAGTAAATTAGCATCTGTTGACAAAATGTAGTGCTCAACACCTGGATAAGCTTTGCTAGTCTTACCTGCCTAGTGGTTTCAAATTTCAGAGCACCAGAAAATTGATTAAATAATTAAATTCTACCATGAGAAGATAGTGAGTTGAGTTTTTGCTAGGGCTGCATGTTATACAGCTATATGAACATTTAGAGCTTAAATTCACATCCATTACTGATTAGTATTTTTTTTTTTGTGCTATCATAAAGTGAAGTAAGAATTGAAAAAGAAAAACACTTTGTAATTGAGCTTAAATTCATATCCGTTACAGATTAGTTTTTTTATTTTTTTATTCCATCATAAAATGAAGTAAGAATTTAAAAAGAAGAACACTTTGTACTTGAGCTTAAATTCACATCCATTACTGATTAGTATTTTTTTTTTGTTGTTCTGTCATAAAGTGAAGTAAGAATTTAAAAAGAAAAACACTTTGTAATTGAGCATAAATTCATATCTATTACTGATTAGTATTTTTTTTTGTTCTATCATAAAATGAAGTAAGAATTTAAAAACAAAAACACTTTGTAATTTATTGATCAGTTCATATTAAGCAATTTTTTTCTTACATTTCTTTTTATATGCCACAGATTCATACATCTGTCTCTGTTTGGAGCAGTTGCATGCACCTCTCCAGACATACTATGCACAGAGATAAGTGAAATTTTAACTGGAACATCAGTTTTTACCATATGGACTATGACGTTTGGAATTCTGATAATTCCTTTACTTACTATTATTAACAGAAGTGTTTTTAAACAGGTTTTTTTCTCCCTTAATGTTTTGAGAATTTCACACCGTATTGTTTGAGAATTTCACAATATAATTGGATTATATAGAAAGTGACATTATGTATAATTTTTGTGATTAGAATATTACATTATGTCAAAGACATTGACATATAGTATACCATTCAGTTTTAAGGTCACACTCAAAAATAGGTTGGGAACCAATGAGGTAAGGGATATGGGATTTGTACTAAGTAATGAAGCATTCACAAAAGCCATTGTAGTCTACTTCCCATCCATGTCTATTTGATTATTGTCACTAATTACTAATAGAGAATAACACCAAAATTAGTATTTGCATTGTCTCACAGAAGGCAATGCATTTACGTTTATCAATATTATTTTATTATAATTTTAAAACTCTTCCCGGGCCTTTCGTCACTTAGAAGACGCTTCCGGTTTCTCACATGGTGCCTTTAGTCGCTGTAGTGACGTTTTGTTTGTTTCATTGAAAACAGGTGTAACGTTTAGAATCTAAACATTCAGTGCACATGCTCCGCGACCTTTTTCAAAATGGCCGAAGAGTGCTTAATTACAAAGTAGAAAATTTAAGTTTTCTGCGAGAAATTTCAATTTTTAGTGGTGTAGATAGGGGTATCGACATGCCCTGTAACCAGACCACTGTTCTTGAATGTATCCCAAGTAGATCTAGACATATTAGACGACTGGAGAAGTAGTTAGAAGGTTATTTCAGAATTATTTTAGCCATAATGCAACAGAATCATAATACGACATCAACAGGTAAATCTGTGCATCTCAGATATCTCAGATGGTACGTAGTGTACCTCTAGACCTAACCGATGGTACGTTGGACATAAGTATTGTCTAAAAACATCATAATACTTCTTTTTTCTTAAAAAAAACTCTGCATTTATGAAATCTTCATACGTATTTAGTTATTTTGAAGTATAATAAGTACACCTTTCACGCGGAAAAACTGTTTAATTCACATTTTACTAATATACCCCTGTTCACAGATTCTTTAGTTGTTATACTTTCTGAAGAGCGATAGATATCCTCCTTTTAATTTCCCTCATTGTATCTCCATTACTAGTTAGTAGTGATCCAAGATATTCAAAACTCTCCCCTTCTTCCAGTTTTTCCTCATTGATACATATTTCAGCTGCCTTGTTTGTTTTGTAAGTCGTCATCAATTTAGTTTTCTCCGCATTAAGATAGAGGTTTTGCTCTTCACTGTTCTTACAAACTGACATAATTAGTTTTTCCATTCCTTTTTTCTGTTGTGGACAGAAATACTGTGTCATCAGCATATCTAATCTCTGGTATTTCCTAACCTCCAATTGTTATGACGTACCCCTTGTTTTATGTCAAACCAAATTGTTGTTTCACCATTTATTCTTACTGCTGCTTGTTGGTCTAGATACAGCAGTGAAGTTAATTGTATCAGATGTGTTGGAAATCCCATTTTTTTCCATTATTTCCCAAAGTTTCTGGTGTTGTACACAATCAAATGCCTTTGAGTAGTTTATAAAGGCTAAATATAGATTCACATTAAACTTTCTGCATTTCTCTATTATTAATCATATATTGAATATATGATCTCTTGATCCTCTTCTTTGCCTGAAACAAGCTTGGACCATATTGACTTCTTCTTCTATTTTCCTTCGAAGTCTACCCATTATGATTTTTAACAGAATTTTACTGATATGACTAATCAAGGCAACAGTTCTGTAGTTTGTGCATAATTTCAGGTTACCCTTATTTGGCAGTGGTATGAATACAGTCTTTTCCATTCTTTTGGCCAAATACCTGAATGCTATATCGTTTACACAGTGCATGATAGATTGTTGCACATTCCTTTCCTCCTGCTTTAATAAGTTCAGCTGTTATCTCATCACATCCTGGTGATTTACCATTTTTCAGATTCTTTATTGCCCATAAAACTTCTTCTATTATCGGTTCGGGTTCTTTCTCCTCCAATAATAATTCACACTGTTGATTTCTGTTGTTTCATACATTCCTCTGCAATATTCCTTCCATCTTTCTAGAATTTCCTCTGTCTCTGTCAAGGTATTCCCTATCTCATCACAAATTACATTTAGCTTAAGTGTGACACTTCTCGTCAATGTCTTCATTTCTTTAAACATTTCACTATCTCTCCCACACTACTGATGTCCTATTCTTTCACAACAATCTTGTATGTATTGTTCTTTGTCTTTTCTTATGTTTCTTCGTACTTCTTTTGTTAAAGATTTATATTCCTCTTTGTTGTTGTTGTTTGTCACTTTCCATTGCGTCTTCATTTCTCTACGTCGTTTTATCAGTTCTAGTGTACCTGCTGTAATCCATTCATTCTTTTGTGTTTTCTTTACTGTCTTTTGTGTTGTCTTTAGCTGTTGTTATTAAGATATCTCTGGCGTGCATAGCCAATTCATCTGGTGTCATCTTCTCCTGTACAGCCATCATGGTCCGTGTCACAGTCAGCACCTGGTAAAGTTTTTGCTGATGTTATACTTGACCTCCACCTTCTTTGCACTAAAATGTAATCTATTTGATTCTTGGTTTTCCCATCAGGTGATGTCCATGTGTAAAGTCTTCTTGGATGTTGTTTAAAAAGTGTGTTACCGATCATTGGCTCATTTTCCATGCAAAACGCCACTAAAGTATCTATTTAGAGGAGCAGACCGAACCACAAAAATAAGATTTTTAGGGGCATGCATCTTTCCCATCGCAACATATCCCTGTGAGACCTGGACACTTAACAAAACAGCTGACAAACACATAAATGCCTTTGAATGTAAATGGTACAGAAGAGTTCTTCAAATATCATAGACGCAAAAAAGAACAAATATATCTATACTACAAGAACTTAATATTGAAAAAGGCTGGGTAGTAAAGAGGATTAAAGAGAGAAAACTTAAATATTTTGGACACGTTAAATGTCATGATAATCTAGAGAAGACCGTCTTGGAAGGGTACATAATGAGAAAAAGAGAGAGAGGAAGACCAAGGCGAAGATGGATGCAAGACATCGTTGATGATCTGCAAATGGATGCATCAGCAGCAGGCCATCTTGCTCACAACCAAGAGTCTTACAGGAGTGCTGTTAGGGAGGCAAAGTTCTGCAAGGGACATGCAAATTAATGAATGAATGACCCCTGTTCACATTTTACTAATATATCCCTGTTCACATTTTACTGATATACCCCTATACATATCAAGATCCACGCTTTTAATCCGGCACCCAACTGAACGTCTGCGTTTCTTCCTTAGGCACAGTAAGAGTTAAGAATGCATATAATGAAAGTCAAGCAGGTACTGAAGCAGTCTGAAGTTATAAGACTGCAGCTTATGAGCTTTAGGTGGGGTGCAGGAATTTTCCAGAAGTGAACGAAAAAGTAAGCAAGGCTTTTTCTTGTAATCTTAGTTTTTGTGAGAAAACAATTATTTATATGTCAACTGTGTTTTGGTTTAAATTTGAACAAAGGTCACATGTATGGCACACAATTATAAATCGGAATTCTGTGAACTTGTTTGTTGAATAATAATCTAATTTGAGAGGATATAATTTTTAAACGTTTGTGCTGACCAGTAATATGTAGTGGATGACTGTCACTAACATGATGTAGCTCTCATTTTTGAAGCGAGAGAAGTCTGTATTTGACACTGAGCAATTATCCCAAACTGTGGGTCCGTGGTCTTAAGTGTGTTTGTAGGTACAACATGCAAGAAGTTTTCCTTATGTTTTGATCAATAAAGGGCTTAACCTTAACTTTAGCAGTAAGTTTTTTGTGCTATTAATTTACAAGTTTCTGTTTACAAAAACCACTCCCCTCAACTATCGACCCTTTAGACTTTGCAGGATCTGCATTTATAGAAGATAAAATTAGAGTGAGGGCTATTTTGAAAAAAAATGTCACAGACAGAAGGCTCAGAAAACTTTCATCTGTCAGACGAAAATATGTTGAAGATGCTCAATGCATTTTTGAGCACAAACTGAACAATTAAAATTACCGGTGATCTATCACGAGTGCTGCTATACTATACAAAAGTAGACTATACAGTCTACTTTTGCTGAACAGCTTACTTATTCTACAAAGAAAAAAAGGGGAAAAATACAAACAAAAAAACAGAAACCAAATTTAATAATATTTTATTCTACAAGAGTCACAGAAAAAAGACAGATCATTAATAAAACATAAAAATATCATCATTGCACACATTTCATGTATCTCAAAACTGCGGCTGAAAGATTTCCATAAGTCTAGTTTGTAAGTCTTTCCAGCGGCTCAAGAGATGATGTCTTCGGAGGCCATGTATCGAACGGAGGTGGCGCTCCTGGAGGGAGATCGATAAATTCTTCATCAGGACACACAGATAAAGTGTAGATTACATGTTTAAGAGATGTCTTTTCAACCGAGTAGTCTCTTACACGAAAGTATTTTATCCCATCTTCCAACAGGGCAAAAAGTTTCCCTAGATCCAAATGCTCATCTTGGAAATGCAGACGAGACACTTCATGGTCTGAAAGAATCTGAGTAAAGAATAATTTAAAGACAGTTCATATTAAGAACTAAAACTTCACTTAAAGTAATATGATATTCGGTGTGCGCATTCATTGGAAAACAAAGTACGGGGGATGCAATATTAGAAAGCTGAGAACAGATAATTTCAAAATTAAAATTAAAAAGCAGTGAACATTTTAGCTTATAGACCACAGTACCAGAGGACCTTGACCTTGTGGGCAACATTTGTCAACTATCAGTCAGACACAGTGATATGCAAGATAAAACAAATAGGCTAACCCAAAATGGGATTAAAGGTAAACTCAGGATGGACAAAGTTAATGTACAACCCATAGAAACAAAATCAGTGAAAGAGGAATAGGCCTTGCTCAAAGCTAGTATTTTATAAGCAAGCAAAAGAAAAACATGCAACTACAGAAATACGAAGTACAGAAATGAGAATAACAAAATGGTGGCATCAGTACGTGAACGAGGCTATAAAAGAAAGGACAAATAAATCAAAAGAATGAGTGATAAGTGTGGAGGATCAAAGCCATGTTGAAATTGAAGAAGATATTCAACAAGTGTCCTAATAGAAGGAAAGATTAAATCAAAGCAGAAATACGATGAACCATTAAATGATTATCACAAGGAGCGGAAGCATCTTTATAAACGGATGAATGCAGTGAGAAAGAGTACACCTTGACCTAAAAGCCAATGTGAACGATATTAATAAAAAAAAAAAAGAGGCACATAGAGATATGGTGTTAGTGCCCATATTTTCCTTGACCTGTCAGCACACTAGAGGGTGATATGGTCAGTATCACGCCTGGCTGCCTTTTCCTTCCCCAACTCCAGAAGAAGTCGGGTACCCATTTCTACAGCTGGGTGACTGGGGTGCCGCCGGCCGGATTCGAACCCCCGACCTTCGCAATGAGAGACCAGTGCACTAACCACTTCGCCACTCAGACACCCATATTAATAAAAAACCAATATACAAAGGAATTGCCATATACTTCATAATGACAAAATACTGCACAGGTAAAAGAGGCATTAACTGGGGACATGGGGCCCAACACGAATGTCTTGATTTTGCAGATGACATAACTCTTATCAGTGACAGTGTGAAATCGATGAAAAAAAAAACACTGGTTAGTAAAATAAGACTTGAAATTAACAAGGAAAAAAATTATTGAAACCTCATTAATCACGAGGGAAAAATATATGTAGAAGGAACAGCTGTTGATGAAGTAAACCAATTTACACACCTCGGTAGCTACATAGACCAGGATGGTGACACAAGAAAGGAAGTTATAATTCGAAATGTAAAAGCAGCATTGACCTTCAAGAATCTTGAGAACATATGGAATTCGAAAGTTATAAGCACAAAAACCAAGTTATGATTATTCAATTAAAATGTAATACCCACCCTCATTTATGCATGCAAAAACTGGAAAACAACTAAAGAAATAGACAAGAAATTAGACTCTTATGAAAACAAATGCCCAAGGAAAATACTCGGTATAAAGTGGAACGAATTCAAGAACAATGCATAGATAAGACAGATAAGCAAACAAAAACATGTCTTATAGGTGATCAGGAAAAGGAGATGGACATATGTCGATAACGTGATGAGAAGAAACAGTCAGAGAATCCCCAAAGTGGAATACAACAGGCCCAAAGAATCAGAGGTCGACCACGTGAAACTCTAAAGAGGACATTGTTAAGAGAGGCCAGTTTAGTGAGCATGACATCCCTTGTTGAGGTTGAAAAGCTCGCCGAAAACAGGAAAACGTGGCAAACTATCATGCGAGCTCTATGTGACGTTTAACGGCATGGAAAGGATGTAAGATTTACATCTTATAACCAAACCAGAATTTGTACTAGAGAGACGGAAACTACTTTGACAAGCTTCTCAATGTATCACCTGACGCTCGTCACCACAGCGATAACAACAGTCAGTCCCATATAACCCAAACAGATGAATTACTAGCTGACATCAGAAAAGCCATACGAACAATCTCAATGAGCATATCTCCAGGATGTGATAAAATACCAAGTGAGTTAATCAAATTTGCGAAAGGGGTTGGAATAGCTTGACTTCACAGATTCCATAACCGGTTATGGGAAAAACAAGAAACACCATGAAGAAAATAAATGACAAAAACGCTACTTATCCCACTTTGGAAAAAAACAGTAGAAAGGACTGCAATCAGTGTAGATACATCTCGCTGATAAGCCAAACTGGAAGAATATTCTGCAAGATCCTAAGAAAAACAACTGCGGCCAATGATTGAACCACATTTAAATGAAACAAGGATGTGATTTAGAAAAACTACAGTTGTAGAGATGGATCTTCTCTTTATGACATCTAATATAACAATCAACTGAACGCAGTCAGATACAGCACATAGCTTTTGTAGATCAATAAAAAGCGTTAGATAGGCAGTCACAAACTGTGGAATCTGTTCAGAAGTGTGTACACATCTGATCAAACTGGGCAAAATATTGTATGAAAATAGCAAATTACAGTTAGAACAAATGAAGAATGTTTTGAACTACTCATCATAAACTCTGGAGCGAAGCAAGAATTATTCTTATTCCTTGGTTGATTCTGATGCAACTTTCAAGAATGATTTGAAAACCGAGCATGTATACAATCTTTCTAAAAAATATTAATTTCCTATGTCTTGTCTGTCTTGTGATTGTTTGTTACTATGGTGGCTGATAATGCTAATTAGATATTACGATGGTTGGGACATGTGCTCCGAATAACTGACGAATCACTACCAAAAACAGCACTAAGAAGAAGTGGAGTAAGGGTAGACCAAAGGAGAAATGGACAAGAACAACAGAGAGGATGACGAGCAACAGAAGGTCACCTGGGCAAGAGGGTAAAGGACAGGAGTTTGTGGAAAACCCTTGCGCAAACCCCATGTACCTTGGAAACTTAAGGTTCAGAGAGAGCTATTATGAGTTATAAAACAAGTTGCATCAATTTGTTTTCTGATGTTAATAACAGAAGAAACAATCATGTTAGAAATATATATAATAAATAATCACCTGCTGTTTATAAATGATGCATTAATCCTCCTGAAACTAAATTCAAATGCTCATAGACCTGCCCTTTAAAAAAAATTAAACAGCGACAGTAAATACATATATATTTTAAAATAAACATACCTCGACCTTTGTACAAGTTTCAACAGCACAGGTGAAGAACGGCATCTGTGAGTGGAGATTTCCAGTTTCATCTGTTTGAAATGCCACAACAACGGTATAACCTAGACCATGCTTCTTCATGAGCACAGGTGGAGAAGACAGACATGCTACTCTCCCCTCGGTCATAACTGCCATCCTGCTGCTCAAGTTTATGTAATCTTCGGTACTTTGTACCAATAAAAAAAAGCAAGAAAAAGTGTTGGTATATCAGCTAATATTTGAATAGGTACTGAAATCAGAACAAACTTGAAGTAATTAATCAATATCAACATTAACCGTTGCCACATAACTTTCACTTTCTTGTCACTGTTGAGTCTTGTCGATTCATTCCCGCTTACATGTAGGAAATGAATATTTTTGTCACGTAGATAGTTCAATGACTAAACTTCTTATTATATCACAAGGCTGTTGATCACATCGGTCACATCACACGATGACCAACAGGCTTTTGTTTTAAGAATGGAACTTCTTAGTGTCCATGAAATTATAGGTTTTAGCCTCGTTTTAGGATTGGAAAATGTCAGGGTGCATAGTATATAAGGCTTTAAGCAAGCTAAGATTCTCCTGTCGGGGGTCGGCTGCTGAACTGAATTGGGCAAACGGTTAAGCCTAGATAATGAGGGAGCTCTTGGATGATAGAATGTTTTCGTTAGTGGAATAGTGTTGAAGATAAACTGAAGCAGACGTAAAGTCGAGAGAATATATATACAAGTACAAAACAGATGAGTGTACAAATAAAGAGAAGTCGAGACTGATCAATGTGAGCCTAGTACATTGAATACTGTTTTATATATATATATATATATATATATATATATATATATATATATAATCAGGTGTCGTGCTCCAGAGTTACACGATCCTTCATGCAGGCCATCAGCTCAGTTGGTGATCTCCTCTCACACCATCCAGTCAGACTGTCCAGTATCATTTCTCTTGGTCTTCCTCTTGATCTTCTCCCTTCTATTTTTCCTGTTGTTATAATATTTTCAATGCCCTTTCTTCTCACTGCATGTCCTATGAAAGTACATTGTCTCTCTTTTATTTTTTTGACAAAATTTTGTGTCTCTCTAGCTTTTCTCATACATTCTTCATTAGTTATTTGTGCTGTCCAGGGAATTCGCAACATTCTTCTAATAAACCACATTTCTGCTGCTTCCAATGATTTTTGTGCAGACCTGCCTATATACTTTCCATATAACAAGATAGGTTCAATATAGCATTTTAGAACTCGTTTTCTAACATTCATTGATAAGGATGTGTTGGATAATATGTTTCTCATTCTCTGAAATGCAGTCTTTGCTTGGTCTATTCTGTTCCTAATTTCTGTTCTGCATTTCCCATCTGAAGTTATTACTGCTCCAAGGTATTTGAATTTCTGCACCTGCTTTAGAATAGTTCCGTTTAATTTTATACTGCATGTTGGTGGATTCTGTTTCTTAGATATAACCATAGTCTCTGTCTTTTTTATGTTTAAAGTAAGGCCTTTCTGTTCACTTCCTTTAGCGATTTCATACAGGATATTTTGCAGGTCTTGTTGGTTCTCAGATATTAGTACTGTATCGTCAGCATACTGAAGGTTGTTAATATTGTATCCTCCAATTTTTATGCCTGGTTCTTTGATGATCCTTCTTAGAATATTATCGCTGTACAGAGAAAAAAAGTCTGGAGGTAGTACACATCCTTGTCGCACACCTTGTTTTATAGGCTGATATTTTCCACTTCTATTTTCAATGTCTTTGCCATCTATGTTGATGTCTTAAAGCATTTTAATAATTTCATTATGTTTCACCTTGTCGAATGCCTTGGTGTAATCAATGAAGCATAAGTAGAGATCTTTCTGTACTTCTAAAGCTCTTTCTGTTAGTGTTCGTAAAGCATAAAATGTATTGTGTGTTCCCTTTCCTTCAACAAATCCAAACTGTTCATCTGCTATTTATATTTTTATCTTTTTCCTTGTTCTTCTCATAATAATTCTCAGAAGTATCTTCGTTATGTGACATGAGAGGCTGATAGTCCGGTGATCATCACATTCCTTTGCCCCTGGTTTCTTTGGTAGTGCTATAAACGTGGATTTAAGCAAGTCACTGGGCATATAACCACTGTTGTAAATGTCATTCAGTAAAAAAAAAAAAGTAAAGGTAGCCCTGTCATGCCTTAGAGGCACATAGGGATATGGTGTTAGTGCCCACATTTTTCCTTAACCTGTCAGCACACTAGAGGGTGATATGGTCAGTATCACGCCTGGCTGCCTTTTCCTTCCCCAACTCCAGAAGAAGTCGGGTACCCATTTCTACAGCTGGGTGACTGGGGTGTCGCCGGCCGGATTCGAAGTCATTCAGTAACTTGGTTATTATTTTAATTGCTATCTCCTCTAGCGCCTCTATTTCTTCTATTGTTATATTTATCAGGCCACCTGTCCACAATGTCTTCTTTTCCCATTAACATTTTACCTTCTTTTGCTATCAGGCATCATGTGGTATGTTTTGTTTTCCTGCCTGTGAGTTCACTAATTCGTTTGTGCATGTTTTTGCTGTCTTTATTATGGGAGTCCTCTATTTGTCTGCACTGTTCATTTAACCAAACTTCCTTTGCTTCTCTGCATTTTTGCGTCTTATTTCTTTACTTATCTTGCTATATTTTTCTTGGTTATTTTAACTCCTCCTCCTCTTGTCCATCGGTCCTAATATGTCGTCTGTCATCCATTTATTTTTAGGGGTTTCTTTTTTTTCGGTGGTATTATCTCCGTAACAGGCTATAAGGACTGTTATTGCTGGAGGTGGGGTGGAGAATTCGCTCTCCGCTCCAATGGCGTGCGTCTCAAACAGCCTCTGGCAGTCAAGTCCAGCCCCTGGCCTTCTCGTGGCAGAACTGTTTAAACTGACAGGAGAAGGGGCGAAGGCGAATATCTAGCGCCTGAAAACCAGATAATTAGGGTAGATAAGAGGCACGTGTGGTAGCTCATCTACCGCTGCTGGCGAGATTCTTCAGCTGCCGTGTGTGGAGCGGTACTCCTCCCGGCCAATGAAGAAAGGTGTAATTGGGGTTGCCGCGCGGCACCACTGCGGAAAAAGTGGTAGAAAGGATAAAGCGAAGCAAACAGTCAAATCACGGCACCTCTGGTCTTGAGGTCGGCCACGTCCGAAGTGGACTCATATCGGGTGAAATGCCTGAACCGGGCTTAACCTAAAGGTTAAGACACTGCTGGCGAGACTCTTCGGACGAGTGAAGCTCCTCCTGGTCAAAGAAGAAACTGCAAAAAGAAGTAAGGGTTGCTGTGTGGTGCCGATATGAAAGGTGAAGGAAAGGATAAAGTGAAGTTTAATCGGTATGTCCAGTAGTATCACTGCGAGAGCTACACATACTATGGCGCCTCTGCTCTAGAGGCCGGTCACGTTCGAAATACACCTACACTGGTGAAATATGCCTAAACCGGCATACACCAGGGGTGAAACTTGATGGCTAGGTATGTCATGCCACCTCCGCTCTAGAGGTCGGTCACGCCCGATATACACCCATACTGGTGAAATATGCCTAAACCGGCTCACACCAAGGGTGAAAGTTGAAGGCTACGCATGTCACGGCACCTCTGCTCTAGAGGTCGTTCACGTCCCAAACACGCCCATACTGGGATAATATGCCTAAACCGGCTCACACCAAGGGTGAAACTTGAAGGCTACGCATGTCGCGGCACCTCTGCTCTAGAGATTGGTCACGTCCCAAACACGCCCATACTGGGATAATATGCATAAACCGGCTCAACCCAGGGGTGGAAGTCGTTAGTGGCGAGGATTCATCCTCCTGGACAAAAGCTCCATCCTGGTCACAACTAGGAAGGGTAGCGCCCACGACCACAAAATGCTGAAGTAGGAGACACTGGACCAGGGCAGTCTAGACAGGCAACCACCTCTCACCCGACGGGGATGTATGTGTATCCTAATCACGCTGAGGTTTTCCGGTGAGAAAGTCCAACACTAGACTGGACGGCCAACCACCTCTCACCCGGCGGTGATACATGGGTATCTCAAAAACACGTCGAGGTTTTCCGGTGAGAAAGTCCAACTCTGGTCTAGGTGGGCTACCACCTCTCACCCAGCGGGGATATACTCATATCCAAAACAGATCGAAGTCTTCCGGTAAGAAAGTCCAACTCTAGACTAAACTGGTGCAACGAAAACCACGGTATCACGCAATCCCGCTTCTGAGACCCACCAAGAATACAGACTCGAGCCCTGCGATACTCTTGTGGTCCTCTCGGGGATCTCATGTGGTCCTTCCGGGGACCACACGGGGGACCACGGGACTTAACGAGGACCATAGGAGTAAATTCAGTGGGATCACAGGGCGGTCTTGGTGGTAGAAGCGAACGAAGAAGAAGAAGAAGAATCTCCTTAACAGTTTGGTGGACAGAATCTCTTAACATTGCCCATTGTTCATCTATACTATTTATCTTTGCTATTGCATTGTATTTATTTGTTATAATAACTTTGTATTGTTCTCGCAGTTCTTGGTCATTTTTAAGGAGTTCTGTATTCAGTTTGATGTTTCTCACTTTTCTGCATTCTTTCTTTAGCTTTATTCTAATTTTTCCACAGAGTGGGTCATGGTCACTATTGCAGTCATCTCCTGGCATGGTTTTTGTTGTCAGTAATGCATTGCGGAATCGTTTGTTGATTAATACGTAGTCTATCTGGTTAAAAGTCTTTTTGTCTGGGCTGCACCACGTTGCCAGTCTTCGGGGATGTTGTTTAAACCAGGTGTTTCCTACAACCATGCTATGTATTCTTGTCCATTCAACTAATTTACTATCTCTGTTATTCCTCTCCCCCAGTCCATAGTCACCAACAATGTCTCAAGTTCTTCCTTTACCAACTTTAGCATTAAAATCTCCCATCACTATAGTAGCTTCATGTGATTTTGTGTGTTTCAAGGCTATGTCATTATAAAATAGCTATATTTCTTCTTCAGAACTTTCAGATGTTGGAGCGTACACCTGTATAATATTTATTTATGTTTATTGGTCCAAGATGTTCAAATATCCTACAGTTGTCCTTGCTGTTTGTTCGTCAGATATTATTCCTACTCCTCGTTCATGTTTCTCACTTCCTGAATATATTGTACATTTATCAGAGTTTATCTTCCCTGCACCTGTCCTAACTTCACTCATTCGTAATATGTTGATCTTCATCCTTTCTATTTCTCTCTTTACATTTTCTAATTTTCCAGCTTGGTGTTAGTTTTGTCACCAGTAGCTTGATGACGATCTGGCCTCACCTGTGGCTCTTGAGCTGCCCTACCGGACGAGGCTGTTCCAGAGGAACATCCAATAACGTCGTTCATGACAAATTTATTACTCTGAATATGCATAATTGTTCTTGGGAGCTACAACAGCGACTTCCCGTTGCCTTCTGTCGGTTTGTGTACGGACTCTCCGCTAGTCTTTGGACTCCCTGTCCTACTTGTAAGGCAGCGGGAGCGAGAGGTTTTAAGGCGCTTCTTACCCGCCTGGTATTCCCTTCACTGAGCACATGAGGCATTTTATAGGAGTAGCAGAGCCACCCACTACCCCACCTTGCTCTCTGAGATAACCGCCAGTTGATCTGCGCCTTGCTCATTTGGGTAAATCCTTATTCACAGAGATCCTCCACATCTGGAGGATTTTCACCATCCGCCATCTGTGACGTGCTGGTTTAGGGATGGTCACCTCAGCTTTACCCAGCATATATATATATATATATATATATATATATATATATATATATATATATATATATATATATATATATATATATATATATATATGAACCAGATATAACAAAAGTGTGGGTAAACAGGCGATACAGCAATGTTTGTACACTGAGTATTGACATACTACATTGAGAAACAAATATATGTACTGGACTAGACTAAAAGAGTGCGAAACCGACTATGAGTAATGAGTGGATAACCGGCTATACAAAAAGAGTGTCTACCAGAGTAGGCGGAGATATGTTAAACAAAAGCTGGCACGTTTAACGTGCATACATATCTTTGTAACTTGGATTCTCTTTTTTTACAGCTATGGATATGTTCTTATTATGATACACTTTCAACTATGTTTTTGCGTGCTTGGAATAATGTTACTACCTGAATTACTTGACTTGATTTCATTCTGTTAAGATTCATCACATGTTAAAATATGATTTGATTTGTGTTTTCACTGTTTTCATGTGATGGAGTCACCTGTGTTTTACCTGAAGGAGAGAATGGGAGTGGTAGATGTTTAGGGAACAACAGAACCTAAGTTTTCTGGAAATATGTGACGGAATATGAAGTAAAAAAGGAGAAGAATTTATTAAAGGAGGTGTCTAATTTAAGAGACAGCGTCAGCAGAATAAGTTATATTGGTTTTATCGTACTATAGTTCATTAAAATAAAATGAACAGAAGAAAAGAAAAAAGAATGGGTTTATCGTACTACCAGTACATTAAGATAACCTATTAAGATAACTGTGCGGAATAACGAGAGACAGAGAGGAGAGAGAGAGAGAAACTGAAGTAACAGAATATAATAAACTCCAAACCCTACCATGTCCAGTATATAGTACTGTCACTAATCACAGACCGACATTAGAAAGAATAATTAAAATATTAATAAATAACCACTAACCCCTCTTCCCGCCACCCCTACCCCTCATTTAAGAAATACACAAATACTATCATATATTTATAAATACATGTAAATGATATGTCTAAATAGATATAAACACGTTTTTTTCTGTTTTACATACTAGCACTTAAAGGTAAGTTCAGGTTAAAGGCGACTTAAAGGTTCAAAGGTTCAAAATCAGACTCAGGCGTCATTGCATTCAGGACAACCCTATATATGCTCCGCCGCATATCGCAGCATCCATCGAAAAGTATGTTTGATAAACAATTCCCATCAAGTGCTTGAGTCCTGCGACTCATAGTGCTCGTCCTGTGTTGGCTGACAAGTCCTCTTGTGCGCCCAGATGACTCGTTTCTGGCCGTGGCAGTCTGTACTCCTAGCTCTCTCAGTCTAAGCAGCGGTGTGGATTCCCTGCTCTCAAAGTTCTTTTATTTATTGTAATCACAAGCAAAATATTTTGTTGTCATTCAACAATGAAACTATGTACATGGAATACAAAAAGTCTATAAACCAGAACAGCTTGGTTGTGAGTTTGGAGCGTGCTTGCGGGACATACCCCCGGAAAAGGGTATGTACTAAGTATACTGAGAAGTAGATATATACGCTGCAATTGGTAGTATTTAAAAATATGATCTACTTTTCACTGTTTTCATGAAGCCTGACGTCTCCATAATTGCACGTGATTCTCCTAGTCACAGACCATGAAAAGCTACAGATTCTGTTCTTATTTTGTTTTAAATTTGCATAAAACAAGTATCACAATATTTACATTTATTTGTGGTCCAAAGGACGTTAATAAAGATCTTACCTAGATGTTGCCAGTATGACTGTGCATTCTGTACCTATTAATTTCAACAAAAGTTGATACACAGTTTTATGATCTACATAGTCCACACCACTTAACGGTTCGTCTAAGACAATAATTCCAGGCCGGCCGATCAAAGCAACAGCAATGCTTAGCTTTCTCTTGTCTACAGCACTGTGAAATATTATAGATTATTGTAATAAAACTTTGTGAAAAGAAAGTGTCATGAGCACAAAAATAAACCAGTTAACACTGACTGCTGGACAGCATCTATTAATTTTTTTAAATGGAGCAAATAATAAAGATGACCACTACTCTTCTTTTTCTTTTTAAAATAGTTTTAAGCTGAAGTCTACGTTGAAAACGAAGAACATTTGTGAACAGCTGAAAACTGTGCCAGCACTGACTGTTTATGTTAGAGAGCATGAAAAGGAGTGGAAGAAAAAACTTAGTCTGGAGTGGAGATAATTAAAATGAAGTGAAAAAAAAATGATAATCCCTGTTGCTGTCATCGACTTTCTACTTTCTGTGATCACCATCAATGGGTGAAAGAATAATAATCTCAAGTTCTATAGAAAATCGAAAGAAAAAAAAAGATCTTGGCATTTCTACGTATCTTACATCTTCCATGCCGCTAAACGTCATATAGGGCCCGCATGGTAGTTTTCCAAGATCTCCTGTCTTCGGCGAGTTTTTCAATCTTATCAAGGGATGTTATACCCATTGAACTGCCCTCTCTTAAATGTCCTCGTTAGAATTTCACATGGTCGATCTCTTTTTCTTCGGCCTGTTCTGTTCCACTTGATAGCTTGTTTTGGGATCCTCTAGTTATTTCTTCTCATCACATGACCGACATATGTCCATCTTCTTTTTCTGATCACCCATGAGAAAGGTTGTTGTTTGCTCATCTGTCTTATCTCTGCATTGTTCTTAAATTCGTTCCACTTTATACTGAGTATTTTCCTTAGGCATTTGTTTTCAAAAGAGTCTAATTTCTTGTCTGTTTCTTTAGTTGTTTTCCAGCTTTCACATGCATACATGAGGGTGGATATTACATTTGAATTGAATAATTTTAACCTAGTTTTTGTGCTTATAACTTTTGAATGCCATATGTTATCAGTATTCTTGAAGGTAAATGCTGCTTTTGCAATTCGAATTCTAACTTCCTTTCTTGTATCACCTTCCTGGTCTATGTAGCTGCCGAGATATTCAAAATGGGTTACTTCTTCTTATCTGTCCTTCGTGGTTAATGAGAAGTTTCATTATTTTTTTGTTTTATCCTTGTTAATTTCAAGTCCTATATTACTAGCCATTGAAGACAGGGCATCTGTCTTTGCGTGCATTGATTTCACATTGTCTCTGATAGGAATTATGTCATCTGCAAAATCAAGATATTCTTTCTACAAATGGTTAGTGAAAATTGTTAATTGTCACTGTGTTCAGACAGTCCTTGTAGGTTTTAGTGTTTCAAACTTTGTATTGGAATTATTTTGTATTGGATTTTTTGTACAGGCTATGCTGACGAAGCATTTAGAGCCTGAATTTCGTTTCTATAACGAGATGCACCCATGGTACATCCCTGGGTATGAAATGGATTGACAACAAATCACTGGAAGACATAGACTTCGCAGACGATACAGCACTTCTGAGCTCCACACACGCTGATGCGCAAGAGAACAAACCGACTCCAAAATATCTCTAAACAAATTGGCCTCGAAATCAACTCAGCAAAAACTGAAGTTCTTGATCTCACCAACAAACCGGACAACATTAAACTTGATGGCCATGCTCCTGAAAACGTCACTAGTTTTACATACCTAGGAAGCAAGTTAACACCCGCGGGAAACATATCAACAGAAATTATGACCCGAATTGCTTTAGCATCAAACGGTTTCAACAACCTGATTAACATCTGGAAATCAAAACCTCGGTAGGCACACGAAACTCAAGATCTTCAACTCCTGTGTAGTACCAGTACTAATCTATGGTTGCGAGAGTTGGAGAACGTTCCCATCAATGGAAAAGAGACTATATGCTTTTGAAAATAAGTGCATTCGAAGGCTGTTAAATATCTGTTGGCACGATTTCAGATCGGTTACATCAATAAGACAAGAAACTAAACAAGACTACGTATCAAACTTTATCAGAAGACGTCGCTGGAACTACATCGGCCACGTACTTAGAATGGATGAAAAACGACTCCCACACCAAGCATTTACGTGGTCACCAGGGGGTAAAAAGAAAGCGGAAGACCCAAGGACACACTAAGAAGAGTTATCACCAAGGACTGTTCAACAATGCTCATAAGAAACACCGAAGATCTAAAAGCAAGTAGCAAGGAATAGCCAGACATGGAAGAGCCTTGTCTTCCGCTCTATGCTAACTAATGCTGACGACATCGACATAGTGGGGGAAACTGTGCAAGAAGTCATCAATACTTGCATACACCAGAGAGATGTGGCACTAAAAGTGGGCCAGACCATTAATCAAGATACGATAGAATAAATGAAGATATCAAGAGAGCAGGGGGCAGAATATATAACTGTAGGATATATGTTCATCAGGAAAACAGAAACATACAAATATCTAGGCACAGCCTTCAATAGTAGCAACACAGTGAGCGAGGAAATTCAAGTAAGGAACAGATAAGAAATAAAATATACTTTGCCTTCCAATACCTGTTAAAATTTAAAATCCTGTCTCAAAAGACCAAGATATCAATCTATACAGCTATAATATGTCTTGTATGGATCAGAAACGTAGTGTACAACAAAGAAAGATGAACAACAATTGCAGGTCTTTGGCAAAAGGATCCTAAGAAGAACCTTTGGGCTAACAAAAGTGGGGAATAGAGAGCTAGAAAGAATACTAAACTTAACAGCTTATTTAAATCACATAGGATTATAAACGTTTCGAGACTGAACAGAATACGTTGGTTGGGTCATGTACAAAGAATGGATGGGAATAGACAAAAGAAAATGATGTATGTACAAGAGATGAAGGAAACAAGATTAAGAGGTAGACTATGGCAGAGATGGAGAGATAACATGAAAGAGGATATACAGGAAATTAGTATCACTAACTAGAGAGAGATAGAGATTCGGAATAGAGAGGAAAGGAGACGAGCTTTATCTGTAGCAATGAACATTAATAACTCGGAAAGCTGGGGAAGAAGAATTATTGGAAATGTAGAAGTGAAACCAGAGGCAGATGTGTATTTATAACACCTCACATTAACATATCAAGAGAAGGCAGAATATTGGCTCTTTATCTGGAAAAAGTATAGAACAGAAGCTACGTTCAATATGTCGCCTGCGTTCATAAAAAAGTCTGAAATAGTTTTAATTAAATTTGATGTCTTGTGTCAGAACTAAAGACACGAGATGCGAACGTACAGGCTGGACCTTGCCACACGATCAAGGTTAATTGTTCCTTTAGTCGAATAGTTGAATCCTGTATTAACTGAATCAGCCACGAGAAAAGCTAAGTTAACTCCTTCAAAACTGTGTTAAAAGTCGAATAAATCCAATAGATGACAGGCGGTATACAAAATAATACTAAAAAAACATACTGAATACGTATTGAAGTAAAAACCGAAGAAAAATGTTAGAAAACGAAAAATATAAACCGAAGCCGACGTCAAACCAAACCACAGTTCAGTAGAAATAACAAAGAAAGCTCATATATATCACACAAAGCAAGAAATATAGTGTATATACAAGCATCGAAAGCTTCGTCAATCGCAGACAGTATTACAATACAATACACTCCAATACAATACGATATAATACAACACAACACAGCACATAACAGTACGGTGCACACAATAATTAGTGTATGAGTATATAACTACATAATGGGAAAAAGAAAGAAGACCAAGGCGAAGATGGTCGCAAGACATCGTTAATGATCTGCAGATGGATGCATCAGCGGCAGGGCATCTTGCTTACAACCGAGAGGCTGTTAGGGAGGCACAGTTCCGCAAAGAACATACAAATGACTGACTGACTGTATACAAGTATAATTATACACGAACCCATTGCAGTAACGCTGTGATACCAAAATGTATAAACTAGGAAAAAAAATAGGAACAGCTTTATTACTTATCGAGTACACAGCTGTGACGTTTCGACGTGAACCTTAATCATACAATAACGTCGGACAAGCCACAGCTTCTTATAAGTTACAGCTAAGTGCTCTATTCATTTTATTTGATTTTTTTTAAACATGGCATTCATGTGAATTTATACTTTATCTCTTCCCTCTATTTCTTCGTCTTGTGTATTCTTGCATGATTAAGGTTTACGCCGAAATGTCACATCTCTGTACTCGATAAGTAATAAAGCTGCTCCTACTTTTTTCTGGTTTATACATTACAGTATGATACAATACAGTACGGCTCAGTGCTTAAAGCAAGAACGGATAAGTCAGTCATTTGCATGCCCATGTGGAACTTTGCCTCTCTAACAGCTCTCCTGTAGGCCTCTCAGTTGTAAGCAAGATGCCCTGCTGCTGATGCGTCCTTTCGCAAATCATCAACAATATCTTGCAGTCATCTTGGTCTTCCTCTCTTTCTTTTTCCCATTATGTACCCTTCCAAGAAGTTCTTCTCTAAATTATCATGACGAAATATTTACTAGCCAACCTTCTTCAATATTAAGTTCTTGTAGTATGGATATTAAATTAAATGGAGCTATTCTAAAGCAGGTGCAGAAATTCAAATACTTTGGAGCAGTAATAACTTCAGATGGGAAATGCAGAACAGAAATTAGGAACAGAATAGGCCAAGCAAAGACTGCATTTCAGAGAATGAGAAACATATTAACCAACACATCCTTATCAATGAATGTTAGAAAACGAGTCCTAAAATGCTATATTGAACCTATCTTGTTATATGGAAGTGAATCATGGACAATAGGCAAGTCTGCACAAAAATCATTGGAAGCAGCAGAAATGTGGTTTATTAGAAGAATGTTGCGAATCCCCTGGACAGCAAAAATAACTAATGAAGAATGTATAAGAAGAGCTGGAGAGACAAAAAACCTTGTCAAAAAGATAAGAGAGAGACAATGTACTTTCATAGGACATGCAATGAGAAGAGGGGGCATTGAAAATATTATAACAACAGGAAAAATAGAAAGAAGAAGATCAAGAGGAAGACCAAGAGAAATGATACTGGACAGTCTGACGGGATGGTGTGAGAGGAGATCACCAACTGAGCTGATGGCCTGCATGAAGGATCGGATACTCTGGAGAAGCATAATAGCCAACGCCAGTCGGCACGGCGCATGATGATGATGATGAGTATGGATATATTTGTTCTCTTTTATGCATCCGTGATATTTGAAGAACTCTACTGTAACATTTATATTCAAAGGCATTTATGTGTTTCTCAGCTGTTTTGTTAAGTGTTCAGGTCTCACAAGCATATGTTGCGATGGGAAAGATGCATGACCTTAAAAATCTTATTTTTGTAGTTCTGTCTGCTTCTCTCCACAGATTCTTTGGTCGTTTTATTTTGTTGAAGAGCGATAGATGTCCTTCTTTTAATATCCCTCATTGTATCTCCATCATTAGTTAGTAGTGATCCAAGATATTAAAAACTTTCCATATCTTCCAATATTTCCTCATTGATATATATTTCAGCTGCCTTATTTGTTTTGCTGAAGTTATATTTGATCTCCACCTTCTTTGCACTAAAATGTAATCTATTTGACTCTTGGTTTTACTATCAGGTGATGTCCATGTGTAAAGTCTTCTTGGATGTTGTCTAAAAAGTGTGTTAGCGACCATTAGCCCATTGTCCACGCAAAACGCCTCATTTCTATGTCCCATACTAAATTTTTCCCAAATATATCCTTCATCTTCTGCTCTTTCTGTACCAATCCTTCATCTTCTGCTCTTTCTGTACCAATCTTTGCATTAAAATCGCCCATTATTAATATAATATCATTTTTCCGTATCTGGTCTATTGTCGTTTGCAGTGTGTAATAAAAGTCTTCTACTTCCTCTTCTTCTGCTGCTGATGTAGGTGCATATTTCTGGATAATTGTTACATTTCTAGGAGTGCCTTTAAACCTGATAGTGAGGATTCTATCACTTACTGGGTTGTAACCTAATAATGCTTTTGATGTTAAAAATATCACATCGTTTCTACTCGGCTCTGCAGCTAGAAACTGACCGACTACCGCTCAAATCTCCACAGTTACCACTCCCATAAAGATCACCATCTGTCCTAAATCTTAGCATAGGGTGGTTTTTCAAAGTCTACAGTTAACAAATCAAAATGGCTCTCACTATCCCACAGAATGCAATACCACTTATTCTACACTGCAGCAGATGTAGGTGTCATTATTTATTTCGGATCAAAAGACTAGCTTTTGGGTTCAGACCGAACATCTTGCCTGTCCGAACAATGTTACATCACTGACAGAGAAAAAAAAAACATAAGTACTAAATCAGTTACCGCTGAATCTATAATTAATGAAAAAAAAACATAAGAACTAGACAGTTAGGTATTTCGGTTCACTACAATAATGAAGCCCATACTTGAGGCTAAAGTAACATTTTGACACTCATTTCCTACTCTGAGCTAAAAAGAATAACTTATTTACAACAGCGGCTCCTTCTGTTACCTTCCCACTAAGTTGCAATTTTGCCTCAAATTTTTCTTTCCTGTGTTTCTTTTATTTCAGATAGGTTTCTCTTATCATGAATGTAAACTTTTAGTCATTATGTATAAATGTGCCTTTCAAAAACAGATTATTTCTAACACACAGATGTCAAATAAGTCAGAGAATTTTTCAAGTTTTTATTTTCATAATAACAGTTGTTTTTTAGATTCGTTTTAGAAAAAAACTAACGGGAAGTACAAACCAGAATACCTCTACCACTGTTTTTTTGTTGTTGTTGTCCAGTCAAAGATTTTTCAGTGTTTTATATCCGGCCTTTTTTTTTTCTGAAAATATTTACTTACTGCTAACCAAAACCGCTTTCAAACCTGTGTAACATTCAGTCATAACGGTCAAGAAGAAATGTTGCATCTGTCCGTCACTCCGAAAAAATGTTGTGTGGGTGTGTGAGTCTATGCGTGGGTGTGTGCGTGAGTGTGTGTGAGTGTGTGTGTGTGTATACGAGGGGCGTTCACAAAGTAATGCACCACATCGTTTTTTTTTCAGCTAATAATGAAGATAGAAGCGCAAAATTTTGCACACTTTAAATATGGCATGTGCCGACTGTGTGAACCAAATTGCACCGCAACCGGCCAAAGAATATAGCTGCCCTAACCATTGAAATGGAGTGTGTTAGCAACTTGCGGTATAAGCAGCGAATTGTGATAGAATTTCTCGTTGCAGAAAAAGAAACTGTTGTGAACATTCACAAATGTTTATGTGATGTGTATGGAAGTTTTGCAGTCGACAGGAGTACAGTCAGTTGCTGGGTTCAGAGAATCAAAGAATCAATAGATGGAGATAAGGAGTTGCATGAATGGCCGCGTTGTGGACGTCCTGCCACAGCCACCAAAGCACAAATGTTGAAATGCGCCGAGGACATTATTCTTACTGATAGGCGTATCACTACCCACCAATTGACCTTAAAGCTGTCAGTCAGCAATGGTAGTGCAAATGCAGTTATAAAAGCTCTCGGATTTTCTAATGTTTGCACAAGATGGGTTCCTCGAAGTCTCACAAATGACCATCGATTGCAAAGGAAAGCATCGTGCACACATATTAGGAAAAGGAGATGGACATGTGTTAGTCACGTGATGAGAAGAAACGATCAGAGAATCCCAAAACAAGCTTTGAAGTGGAACACAACAGGCTGAAGAAAAAGAGGCAGACCACGTGAAACTCAAAAGAGGACATTGTTAAGATAGGCAAAATTAATAGGCATAAATGCCTTGATGAGGCTGAAAAGCCCGACGAAAACAGGAAAAACTTGTGACGTTTAACGGCACGGGAAGGATATAAGATAAGCAACTAGCACTCCATGTAAATATACATGTGAAAATATTTAAAATATTCATCAGTAATCTTTACTGGGCATGAAAATGTTAATGGCAGTTCATGCTTTTGTGGGCATACACTGATAATGGTTAATAAATTGATACAAGTCAATATATAGTTTTTAATATACGCATATTTTTATCACTTTGGTTGCATCTATCAGTTGGCACTATTCATGGACCTGTTGCACATCCGCTAATTAACAAATACTAATGTTTACACACACACACGCACGCACGCACGCACGCACGCACGCACGCACGCACGCACGCACACACACACACACACACACACACACACATATATATGAGGGTATTCACAAATTATTACTTCAAGAGCATGACGGACGTTTTTTTTCTATGTAGTCGCCATGACGACTGAGATATTTGTCTAAAAGCGTAAGATATGTTTTTCGATGCCTATCTCGTAAAATTACATCTTCATCTTGCTGCTATTTAACTTACATATGGTTTGATGTATCATTCTGTACATAAAGCCACCGTGTCACCGCTGTTTCAACATCCTTGTCAGTTTAAAATCTATGGTCAACAATATGTTTCTTGAGAGCAATGTAAAGATGAATATCACCTGGCCCCAGATCGGGACTATGCGGCGGATGGTCGAGATTCTCTAACTGAAAATATTGTAAAAGTTCCCGAATAGAAGCGGCTGGGTGTGGACGAGCGTTATCATGGAGGAGCAACACATTTTGTCGAGTCCAGAATGATGACGTCTGATAACAGGTAGTAAGCGTTCTAGTGTCGCACTGTCTACAGCTGCATTAACTGTTGCACCCTTTTTTGGGAAATCGGCCAATAACGTGCATTGTCGATCTCAAAACATGGTAAGCATAATTTTTCCAACAGACGACACGAAGTTGAGTTTCCTGGTTCGTGGGGAGCCCGGATGCTTCTACTCCATACTCGCACGTTTTGACTTGAGATGCTATGTTGAACCCATGTCTCGTCATCGATGACAATGAGTTCCAGAAAGTCTTGGCAGTGAATGACATATTGTTGGAGGAATGACGAGACATATACCATTGTCTTTGCCTTGTGGTTCCTGAAAAGGGCTTGTGGGACCCAGTGTGCACACATCTTAGGAAATTACAACTACATAATCATTCTGGACAGACTCCAGTCATCTGTCAGTTCGTTCAGTCACTCATCTGTTGTCCAAGATCGCACGTTCGACACTCGTTTTGTTCCTGCCGTATGTATTGTCGTGGGTCTACTACTCTGCCTTACGTCACTGGTTGTCACTCGTCTGGTCAGGAATTTTGCACATCATTTTATCACATGCAGACAACTCATCACACTGTCACCATAGACTTCCACCAACTGGTTATGAATTTTAGTCAGCTGACATCCACTTCTTATTCGGAAATCGTACCGCAGAACGAACATCCTGTTTGGACAATTGCCCCAGTCAACCCTCCATTTTTAACTGAAAAATGCCGTCTAGATGGTGTTGCACAATGCTGCAATCTGGCATGACGCTGCCGACTAACGAATATAGAAAACTCTGTAACAGCGGCCATTAATCTGATATAAGTTTTACATGTCTTGTAAACTTAAAATTGTAGGACGCCCTATTTTATTTGCTTAAGACACACCTAGACAAAAGCTTGGACTGGAATGGTTAGAGTTTAGTTTTATTTGATGCAGAATAGCAAGGGATTAATATTTAATTGGATGAAACAAGGCTGAAAATATCCACAGAAGGAAAGCAAATGCTACAAAGCAATACTTGGCAGTACATTATAAGAAAAATGCAATTATTTACATTTATCATTTTGTCTGAATATTTTAAATTATATATGCTTTTTTCGCATTTATGTTATAGATTACTGTGAATCAGATGTATGTATGTATGTATGTATGTGTGTGTGTATATGTGTGTGTGTATATGTGTGTGTGTGCGTGCGTGCGTGCGTGTGTGTGTGTGTGTGGGGGGGTAGTGATAGTGTTTTTTTTTCTCTAAATCAGACAGGCGTTCTTAGCATTATGTATCGTGAGTCAGATTTTATATCTTAGCATTATGCATCGTGAGTAGGATTTTACATCTTGAAACTTCATGCAGTTGGTAAAATGAAGTCAATCAAGTGCCGTGCCGCGTGGCGTAGGCGATCATTTGTCTCCACAGTTCCCTGTCTATTAATCCCTTGCTATTCTGCATAAAAGAAAACTCTAAACTCTAACCATTCCAGTCCAAGCTTTTGTCTATGTGTGTCTTAAGCAAATAAAATAGGGGCGTCCTACAAGTTTAAGTTTACAAGACATGTAAAGTCTATAAAATTTATGTTGGACTAATAGTCACTGCTACAGAGTTTTAGACCTGATTATGAGATCCTCAGGTGACTTTCTTCCTAGCCACACTGACAGCCCATCCAGTAACTTCTCTCTCTGTCGTCTTCTGTCTCTTCTTCCCTCAATTTTTCCAGTTGCCACAACGTGTTCCAATTTTCCTCTTCTCAGAAAATGTCCTACAAATCTCGCTTGTCTGCCCCTGATCTTTGCTGCAATTTGCCTTTTAACTCTAGCCTATCTTAAGACTTCTTCGTTGGTCTTCTTAGCTGTCCATGGTACCTTCAATATCCTTCTTATGAACCACATTTCCATGACCTCCATTTCTCGCTGTACTCTCTTATTCATGGACAATGCTTCACATCCATAAAACAAAATTGGCTCGATTTAACATTTAAGTACTCGGAATCTTGTTTCCATTGACATGGATCTGTTGCACAAGATGTTTCTCATTTTCTGGAATGCTGAATTGGTCTGATCACGTCTGCATTTTATTTCGTTGTGACATTTCCCATCACCTGTTATAATTGTTCCTAAGTACTTGAATCTATCAATTTGTTTCAGTCCTGTGCCATCGATGGTAGTGCCACATTTTGGTGGTATTCTTTTCTTGAGATGACCATCACTTCAGTCTTCTTTTTATTCAGGCTGAGACCTTTACTTTTATTTTCACGAACCACGACGTCCAGAAGAGCCTCTAGCACCCCTTCACTTTTAGCAATCAGAACTGTGTCGTCTGCATATCTTAAGTTAAGGTTGTATCCGCCAATTGATATTTCTGGCGAGCTCTCTATATTTCTCATTATGTTTTTGCTGTACAAGGAGAAGAGGTCAGGAAATAGATCACATCTTTGTCTCACTCCCAATTTTATGTCTTGGAATGCTCCTACTTAGTTCTCAACCTTCATTACTGCTGATTGCTGCCAGTATATGTTTTTGATGAGTTTCAAATCTTTCCCATCTATGTTGATGTCTTCCAGCATTCTTATAATTTCCGTGTGTATCACTTTATCGAATGCTTTACAGTAGTCTATGAAGCATAAGTATAGGTCCGTCTTTACTTATATTGATATTTCCATCAATGTTCTCAATATATATATGGCATTACTTTTGCCTTTTCCTTCAACGAAGCCACACTGTTCTTCAGTGATTTCTGGTTTTATTTTGCCCCTGACTCTTCTCATGACAACACGAAGCAGGCTTTTGGTAACATGGCTCATAGGACAATTGGTTCGATGGTCTTCACATTCAACTGCACTTTGTTTCTTTTGTAGGGCAATGAAAACTGATTGCAAAAGGCTTGATGGGACATCAGCAAAATGAAATGCTTTAATTAATAAAAGGTATTAGCATTTCTTTAATTCGATACGTTTTGTTTGAAGTTAGCAACAACAAAAAATGTAGGAGCTTCAGCTTTCTGTAATGTTTCTACAATTTTACTAAATTTCTTAATCACGCATTTATATTCCTTAAATCAATCCTATTGTTTTATGCTAAGTAGCCAAAAAGGACAGAAATAAGTAGAGTAGTATCATGTAAGAAACCAGTGCTTGAACTTGAAGAACGGTCATGCTCTGTTGCTCGCCAAGTGATGGGCCTCCTTGCATTCAGGACACTCCCATATGTGCTCGGCCATTAACTTCAGTGTTGTTCGTAGCGTGTTTTGGGTGATAGTGCCTATGACACATTAACTGAACACAGCTCGATCTTTTCCGCAAAGTCTGAATGTCTGCCACTGTCCTTCGTTATTTCCCTTTCGCAGTCTTTGATGATAGGTATTGCAGGAAAAAAATTTTTTTCCTCATCTCCCTGTAATTTTGATATGGTGTCTGCGTAGTCCATTTGTAGGTTGCACAGGGTTGCTGAATTGTTTGCTAATTGATCTGTCATTCCTTTCCCTTTGATATCGGCATGTTCTGGGCAATAAAGCCATGTTAGGGAGGAGATCTGTGACTCTTTTAGTTTGGTCAACCAACTGTTATCGACGTTTGTTGTATTGTTAGTCTGATAATATTATGTCCCATGATGCTTGCTAGTTTGTTAGCCAATGTATGGCTCGAGTGGTTGCTTTCATCTCTATTCCATTGTTGGACGTGCTTGTGGCGAAAGTATCTGACCCGCTGACGACAGACCACGAATCTCCATTCACTCTGTCCGCGAAAGACCGATTCATTTGTATACACTACTGGACAAAAGTTAAGAGCTAGTTTATTCAATTCTTACAAAAACAAAATCAACTGACTAGCAAACAAGCCATTAGTACCAAAGAAAACATCATTTAAAACTGAACAAATTCAATAATTTCATTTTGAAATCGGAATAGGAATACACATACAGTAAGCTGGCGAAATCATTCACCTCTCTTCCAAAAATTCACAAGAGTGGTCTTCAAACAACAAATATGTCAGTATCGCTGCCAGACATTCGACGCACCGTTGCCTCATCGAGTTAACCACGGTTGTTAGGACATTCTGTGGAATGGCCTGCCACTCTTGTTGAAGGAAAAGGTCAGCTGAGTGACATCAACAGGTGGATTATGATTTGTCGAAACCCGTCTGCCTAGGACATCCCAAATGTGCTCAATGTGTGACAGATCGGGCGACCGAGCTGGCCAGTTGATTCTAATGATCTTTTGCTGTTGAAGAAAATCTTCTACGACACGACCCTGATGTGGTCTTGCGTTATCGTCTTCTTGGATTGCCCTGCATCCATGGCTTGCAAGGTAGGCTGAACAATGGGTTGCAAAATTTAATTCAGGTATCGCTGGACGGTTAGGGTGCCATGAATGACATGGAAGGGTATCATGCCGTCCTGCTGATGCCACCCCAGACCATGATTGATCCCCCTCCGTAACGATCCACCTCTTGGATAGTAGCGTTATGGAACCGTTCCCCTGGCCTTCTCCAAACACGGATTTTGCCATCATTGAAGGACATACTGAAGCGGGATTTATCCGTGAAAAGAATTTAACACCACTGGCACCTCGTCCAACGGTTGTGCTGCCGGCACCAGGCAACTATAGCTCTGCGGTGAGCTGGAGTAAGAGGTATTCTTATTGCTGGTCGTCGTGAAGACAGCCCAGATTCTCTTAAACGCCTGCAAATTGTTGTGTCGCTAACACTGACGTTTGCCGTATTCATTAGTTGGTTTCTGAGAGTGGAAGACGTTATTGTCCGATTGCGAAGTGTTGACAACTGGAGGTATCTGTCATCTTGTCTACTCGTACAACGAGGTCGGCCTGAACGATGCCTGTCTTCTACTCCTCAGACGAAATCGCTCCAAAATAAATGCCTTTGGATGGTAGAATGGGACATCCCCGAACGCCTTGCACCCTTTCAACCAAGGCTATGACCCAATGTCTCTCAAATGTGCTAAAACGCCTTCGCGGTGGCATGGTGTTTTTAAAATGACAAAAATACCCATAAACCGCTTTAATAAAAATTATTGGAAAGTGAGAAGTATTCACTAAAGATGCCTCTTGTACGTGGAGCACAAATCAGCACGATTTAATTACCTACTGTGTCATACTGACACTTTTAAAAATGCCTAACATTTGTATAGGACGATGCTACTGCACGTGATTTTTACACTTGTTGTGATGAACAGTTGGTGTTGTTTATGCCCCGGCTGCATAGAGGACTGCCTGAAAATGCAATTTAATCAAGATTCTACAATAAATTTATTTACAGTGTTAGTATGGCAATCAAAACAAACATATGCTAGAAATTAATGACCGGCCCTTAAGGTTTGTCTAATAGTATATATTATAAGGCCTATCTGGACACTAAGTCCACCCATTCTTACTTTTCAAACTTCCTCACAGCATCACTCTGGAACCCCTCTTCCCCAATCATCTGTTTCGACTTCTCCTAGCTAGGTCAATATAGTATCACTCTCTATCCCCTCCCCGGTTCCCCATCCACCACCCCCAGTTACAACCCACCGACCACATGTCACAGTCTCCACGTTCTACTAAATCCATTCCTGACACACACCGCCGGAGAAGTCACACCTTACAATTTACAGTTAAGTACCAAAAAAAAATTTTTTTTAATAATATTCATGTGAATCTATACTTTATCTCCTCTCTCTATTTCTTCGTCCTGTATGTTTTTGTATGATTAAGGCTCACGCCGAAACGTCACAACTTTGTAATCGTTAAGTAATAAAGCTGCTCCTACTTTTTCCTATTTTATACATAACTGGACTGGCGTGCTTACTATTTCGCTCTTCGATTTCTAATTCTTCTCGTCTTGCCGTCCATTTTCAACATTCTCGACTGAGTCATATATGAACTTTGGTAAGATGTGAATGTTTTCAGGCATCAATCCAGTCGTCACCCATGGTCATTTCTTCAGGGATGCATATCTGCCCCATGGTCTTGTTAGCCTCCGCTATTCATTGTACTTTTTTGTCCCTGATTCTCCTTTTTTAATGAGTGGTTTTCCATGCTATTGATTAGTACTTATTCTTTTACATGGGCGCATTCAATTTGCACATTGTTCATCCTCGATGCTCTCAATTCCTTCGTTGAACGTCTTGTGTCACCGAAACACTCGTGTTTTCGATAAAGAATCCTTTTCGTAGACTTTCTGTATCACAGCAAGCGTCTCAGTCTCGAAATTTTCAAGTTTAACACAAAACTTTATCGTGTATTGCTGCTCGGCACTCGTCTGCATTTTGACCGTCGTTATGCGACGCTTAAACAGCTGTCCACGTCGCAAGTGATCTGCACTCTGTGAAAAGTCAAATTATGAGATATCGACTCTTTTGCTAACACTCCCCCCCCCCCCCCCACTAACCTTTAGGCCTGGAGAATCCGGACCCCCCCCCCCCCCACTCCGCCCTGCTGATTGGCTGAATAAAATAATTGTCATTGCTTTCCGGACACTATATATGGCTTAATGACTCTGAACAGCATAAGTGGTTGGGGTTCTGTTGCCTACCGCAATGGCACAAGGTTTAGGAACCTTTGAAGTCACCACATGAAGTATGTGAGTTGAAATCGACCTCTGTCGGTGGCAATGGAATGAGTAGTAGGCATTGATGTAGTTAATGGTGTCATTGTGACGAATTCACACAGTATGCTTCGTAAAACTGAAAAGAATTTGCTTCGGGTTTTTCTGTTTAACCAGTCAATTGTTATAAGCCTAACGTGGCTTTACTATCTGGGACATGCGGGAGTACACGACAATGAAGTGGCAGACCGACTTGCTGGACAGGCTAAAATAAAAGGCAGGATGAGAATGGATAATGGTGACATTGCTAAAGCCGTATCGGAAATCTTTAATCTTGAATCTAGTAATTAGCATCATCGCACTCGGGGCACACCCATACATTCTCTGCTCACTGTTTCAGTAACCACCGAAGAGTATGAAAACTAACCGTTCAAGTCAGCCGGTGGTTGTGGCACCAGAGAATTTTACCTGCCCGCCATTCGGCTCTTTCTTCCTCCGTCCTACCATCTCTATCTTTCTTCCTCCCTCCTACCATCTCTATCTTTCTTCCTCCTTCCTACCATCTCTATATTTCATCGTCTATATTATCAACACATGGCCTTTCCTCCTGCACCATATCCTCGGCCACTGACTTCAGTATATCCGTCCTGTCCACATGAATCACATTAAGTTGCAATCGCGTTACTGGCAAAATGATCTGCTACCTCATTGACTATCGCATGCATTGGTGACAGTGGATTGTCGCAAGAGCTGAACCCATTCATGACATAGCAAACCTCTCTCTATCCTGCGAAGTATGGTTTGAAAGCCCGTCACCACCACACCTTGTATACCTTCTTGCCGAACTAGCCAGGACAGAGCCTTGGTCACTGCTCCAATTTCCATCCGCATGCTTGATGTCGTCGTACAGGAGGCCCCTGTTTTTTGTGCCACCAGTTAGCCTCGCTTATAGATAATGAAGTCCTATCCACGCCTTTTGCTTCGCAGTACTGAGCCGTCTTGAACGTGAGCGTAAACGAGCTTCTGAACTGCAAACTCGGTCCTGGCTCCCGTCCATTCTCTACATTCTCTGCAAGCCCGGAAATGACCACTCTAATGAGCCTGTTGGTATCATCTCTCACTTCTATCCAATCCGCCTCTTTTGCAATATTCTCCACAGCACACAACACTAATGAATGTTTCAGAATCAGCCATCCATGAACTACGATGTTTAATATGACAGCCTTTCATTTATGTATAGATTCATTTATATATACCACAGTGATTTAATCAGGGGCTGAGTGGTGTTATGGACCACAGAGATAAGCCTTGACTTGTGTAACTTTGCATCTGATACCCGTGCAAGACAGACCTAGCAGATAATGTATAGTCACTAGGAGTATCCTTTGTATTTTTAAAAATTTTGTCCAATCTATGAATTTGGGTATTGGATAAGGTCAGTGTCCAAGCCCGCAATCTACCACCATACAAGTATCCATTGGCGATTATCCCACATAGTCACTGCCTTAGTAGCGTTAGGTCTTTTTCGTGCTCCTTGTATGACGTGGTCAACATGCCGACAGTAAGACAACGATCGATCAAACGTTATATCCAGGTACTTCAGGTCGTGGAATATCTTGACCTGCACCTCACTGCAATAGATTGCTGGCATTTCCTCTTTAACGACTCCATGTTTACAGAACACCATAACACCTGTGCCTTACATGGGTTGACCACTGCACTGTAATTATTGCACCAACTGGACAAGGATCCAGGGATATTAGTAATTCCTGGGCCATTTCAGTCATATTATGGGCTTGTAAACTTAAATATTTTGGATACATTTCGAAGGGTACATAATGGGAAAAGAGGCGAAGATGGTTGCAAGACGACCATCTTGCCCACAACCGAGAGACCTACAGGAGAGCTGTTAGGGAGGAAAAAAGTTCCACAAGGGTCATGCAAATGAATGAATGAACTGTGCCAGTGTTAGTAAATCAGTATAGCATCGACGTAGAGACTTTTGCCTACCCTTGTGCTTGGCAACCTTGCAACACTGGCAGCATAGATATTAAACAGAACTGGTGATAGTGGAGATCTTTGTGGAAGGCCCGGTGCTATTTCTATTGACTCCGCTATCCAAGAACCAAACCGTAAAACGACCGACCGGGATACCAACATGGCAGAAACCCAGCGAGTCAGCCAAGGAGTTATGTCCATCTCTATGAGGAGGTAGATTATTCTGTCGTAGCATGCTCGATTATAGGCGTTTTTGGCAGTCACCACCGTCTTATACCTTTTTCGAAAACCTATGAGAGCTGTGATAGTTTAAGGAACAGTGGAATGGGTAAAAGATCCGAGTGCGGAAGAGGTCTCCTGGCTGAAGGTAGATCAGGGTAAGACCACTTGTCACGATTATTTCGACTGATGCCTGTGATATTAACAATACAAAAATAACAGTCATCGAAGCGAGTTTTCGGTTCCCGCCACACCACTGGTACTACAAATTTAAGGCAGCTTCTCTTTCCATTTGTCCACTGAAGCAAATCCTCCGTACAAGTTTTGCATAGAATATGAGGAGCCCATGACTTATCTTGATCTCCAAGCTTGACACCAAAATAACTTACATATGCTCCTTTTTACAAACTCAGAAATAGTTTTCCTACTTGCTTTCAGCGTGTACTCCCCACAAATATAGCAAAAATTCCTTGGGATGATTCAAGCAGCTCCGTCTTGAAGTAGCCATAATCTCTACAGTGTTCGATTTGCACAAATGAAATGATATGAGTGGGAATATACACACACTTTCTTTACGATCATAACTACTGCGCAGCTGTTTTAAACAGATCAGGTTGAGAAACCTTTGAAATACAAATTTATGTAGTCTATATACTTTACCATTTTAATTTTGTGCAAATAATTATGTAATAAAAAAACGATTTTGTAATTTGAGCTATACATTTTTATGCCAGTATATATTATAGGAAAAAGGTAGATGAACAGTTGTGAAACAAAGGTCACTGTACACAAAAATATGGGTAAATTAAATACATAAATTTCCCACTGAAATAAGAAAGCTTATTTTGACATCCCAATTCTGCAGAGGATATTTGTTAAAGACCGAGCTAAAATTTTATAAATTTAACCATATCTAAGACACCAGAGTTAATGTGCTCTATCCAATGTTATAAATTTAACCATATCTAAGACACCAAAGTTAATGTGCTCTATCCAATGCAATTTTTCGAATCAGCGCCCCAAATAACCCCAGGAAAAAGCATAAAACCGAAGGCACCAACAAAAAAAAAATTGGTTGGGCTGTGTAATCTTTCATTATATTCTGCCGCTATCGTCTCCGACACACGGTCATTGATATGCTCCATATGAAGCATAGGTAATGTCATCTGGTCTTGGGGCGCACAGTTTGAATCACTGATGCTTCTTACCTCTTCTGTAGTTATAGTCTCCTTGAATTTCATGTACATGAGAATACTTGACGAGATGTCTCGACCGCCTTGATTGCTCTGATCTGTTTGTTGTAAATATCGCTTGAGAAACGCCTTTCTTATCTATTCATCGAAACAGAGTTTATTACCTCCTTCATCCTTAATGTTAGCCTACACTCTCGTCCTTGCCGTGATCTTCATTCTCTGATGCATTCGCCGAATTGACACAGCGCCTTGTCAACTGACACTTCCTGTGCAAACGTCTGCTAGCATTGCCGCCGATACTTGGTTGAGATACACATTCGCTCGTCGCCTTCTTTCATATCCTCTTATTGTGCAATCCAGCTTTTTTTTTAACCACAGTGTCGCCCTCTTTCTTTTATTCACCCACGCCAGTTCGATCTCGTCAGAGAGGCTTACACCTATGGGGTGCCACTGTCTTCATGGGTCTCTTTCTTCCACACCTCATCCCCAGCACCGTCCCGACTTCATAATAATAAAACTAAAAGCATGTGTTGCCTTCTTAAGTGGTACACAAACTCTCTTGGTGATCCATATACCAAAAGACTCTAGTGAACATTCAATTGCAAGTGACTTTGGACCAATCCCAGATCAATATTGGAATCTGTATCCGTGGATTGTGTGGCTAATCTGGTCGTTCTGTCGCAATTGAGAAATGTGAGACTAAACCCAGTTAGAGTTGTTTCCAATGCGATGAAATGAGTGTTATCACCGACATTGCTCCAGCGTCTCCTGCTTGTATTGAGGTCCCAGCAAATTAGTACATCATCTTTATACATCTCACTGAGCTCCTGTAGGAAATGCCACCCCTCAGAGGATTTAAATGAGTCGACTCCTGCATGTATATTATTGATGTTCCACACACCTCGCCTCACAGTAGTCTCTATTCCTTGTAGCTCGCGGTTCTCTCTATCACATTTTGAGAGATCCAACATGAAATGATGAATAGCATCGATAACAATAATGGCCTGTCCTTGATGAGTTGTGTTGACTGGAGAACAATAACATTTATAACCATGAAAACAGACTTTAAGCCACCGTCTTCTGTAACAGGTGTACATTGAAGTCGTTGACCAGCCGTGGCAGTACTGGACCTTTGTAGTGAACCGCGACAGTTCCAGCAACCTACATTAACACTCTTCATCTGATGGTACGTCTTCCGTAGCCACCTTTACTCGCTTTCCTTCCTCTCTTCCTCAACTCCCGCTTCTGCTTCAACTTTCTTCAGTGTACACCGCCACAAATGTCGACCGCAGAGCTGCCGGGAATGTAATGACTGCGGGAAAATGAAGAGCAGAAATGTAGCTATGAAGAGATTGCTGGAGCTAGAAGAAATTAAAGGTGCTAGAAAAAAAATCCGAACTGTGTGGCAGAAAACGCATTGTAAACAACAAATACTTGACGGTAACTGTTAGCAAGAATACTCTTGGATGGATGCTGAGGCATATATGGGGTTGTCCTGAATGCAGTGAAGTCGGAGTCTGAATCTTGAACCTTTGAACTTTAATCTGAGTTGTCTCCTTATTATGCAATAACACTGATGCACGGAAAATTAAACTATTCCTGTAAACTTTTAGAAAACATCCCGTTTACTACATAATTGTCTGCTCCACAGTAATGTTCACTTACAATATTAAAATAGTATTGAAATGAAATATAAAAATCACTTACAAAGATATCTGTAAATTGGCATGAAATTGCACAACTGTATAACTAATGTTTATAAACTATAAAACCAAAGCGTGTGGTAAAATTGTGGAATGAACATAATGTGATTTCAAAACAAATCTTTAGCACGCGACCCTACACTCTGCCTCGGGCCCCTCGCCCTAATGTCAGCTCAGCTTCTGTACGTGCAGTGTCCTTTCCATACGCACATAACATATATAGATAATGATATATACACACTCGTATACAAACATACATGTACACTTATATATCCACTTTTATAAAAATCACAAACCTGTAATCCTGGTACAAGTTCCCGATATTGCTGAGTCTCAAGCTGCTCGTTATATTTATCACTGCAGTTTTCAACAAAACCTCTGGTAGCCCTCTTAAACGTCCATAAAGAGTCAAGATCTCTTTTCCAGTAAATTCATCCATTAGTGCATTTTCCTGGGGGCAGTAACCCATGCTAACGCGTAACTGCAAATTAGAGAAGTCAGTCATAAATACGAGGTCCGACACAAAAGAAGAGTTCTCCAAATATTGTGGACACAAAAAAATAACAAATATATCTATACTACAAGAGCTTAATATTGAAGAAGGCTGGCTAGTAAAGAGGATTAAAGAGAGAAAACCTAAATATTTTGTACACATTAAACGTCATGATAATTTAGAGAAGACCATATTGGAAGGATACATAATGGGAAAAAGAAAACGAGGAAGACCAAAACGAAGATGGCTGCAAGAAATCGTTGACGATCTGCAAATGGACGCAGCAGCAGCAGGCCATCTTGCTCACAACCGTGAGGCCTACAGGAGTGCTGTTTGGGAGCCAAAGTTCCGCAAGGGACATGCAAATGAATGAATGACACAAAAGAAAAACAAGACTGACTCTACAGCTTGGGAACCGAGAATGGAAAGGGGGGGGGGGGCAAAGAGGTGGTTACTGAGCATGTTCTAACCTGCCACTGTAAGACAAGGCTCAACACTCAGCACCTGTGGGTGCTTGTTAAAATACGAGACGTTTACCTATATAATAGGATTTTCTTTTGGTGTACTCTTTCTGTACTGCTGATGTGTACAGTGTAGAAATAGGGTTTTACTTAGGCCGTATCGTATCGTTACGCACGTTAATAACAGGGTAGACTTTCCTCTTGATCTTCGAGAGTTGAGGTTACTGGACTAGTTACACACATAATTACAGCTCTCACTCTCACTTGCTGGATTAGTTAAACACAGTTCCAGACATACTTCTCATCCAGGCTCTTCAAAAACTTCACGTTGACGACAACTGGTACAGATAGTCAAATAAATCCTGGGTAACGATGACTTGGAACATTTATTGATGGAATGATGATAATGCTGATGAAAATAATAGTAAATTCGACTGCCGGCTGGTTATCCCTGCCATGTGGCCAGTCCATTCATACGTACAACTAAAATGACCATATGTTCCACGAAGACATTACACAGCTAAAAAAACATGTACACACAGTAACACGTTCAAACCAAGACTGCCCCACGCACTCAGCCTTGCCCCCACAATTTCCTGTCACGGTTTTGCAGCCCACGTGACCTTCTCGAAGAATCTCAACAGGAGAAAATTGAAAAAGAAAAACCTATAATAATGCCCTTACTATCATTGTTACACGAATACTGCTATAGATACTCCCCCTCTCTTGCAGCAATCTCTCCAAACACACCATCACAGTTCTCAAAGAGCACATACACCCACATCTCATCCCAATAGGACACTCAAATGTCCAACATGTCAACTAAATACAGGTGATGACATCCTCCAAAAAAAACAATAGGACATCATGATAGTCATCTCCAATATTTCAGCTAAATGCATCTTATGACATCCTTCAAAAACAACAGGACGTCAAGCCAATAAAAAATAATACATGCCATACATCTGCAAAACACCCACTATCACAACATCATAAAATATATGACACATCATCAAATATCTGACACATCATCAATATATGCCACATCATAAAATATATGACATATCATCAAATATCTGACACATCATCACAACAGTAAGTGTCATAACATACAAGGTCAAGACAATCAGACAAAAGTGACGCATCTCTGGCTAACCGCTCTAGAAGCCACCTTAAAAAAACATTTCAGCTCGGCTATCAAACAGCATATATATAGCACGAACATTGCATAACTTAGCTATACGCACGATATGCAGTTCAATAGTGCAATAACGGCGTGACGTGCAAGATGGCGGACGTTTTTTTAACGTTCTCGCCGGCATGCAGAAATCAGCGGAATTCCGCTTGATCTGTTATATATCATGTACCGGGAGTTGGGCATAAGGCTAACAACCTTATCCTGGGACTTATCTAGAGGCAACTCCAGATGGGGAAAAAAGATATCGTTATGAAAACTCGCAGAGAAACCAACCGAGCATCAGGGTTGCCAACTCCGAAGAGCTCATTCGTCGGCCCCAAACATGTGACAAGGATTGGATTCTGGAATGTGAGAACGATGGCAGCACCAACAAAAACTACTCAGGCCATCAAATAAATGGAGAGATACCATCTAGACATACTGGGCATCAGCGAAATGCGATGGCCAGAAGCAGGTAAAAGATCGGCGGAAAACGGTAAGTTAATAATACATTCAGGCAGAAATTATCCGGGACGGAGTGGACATTATTATGTCAAATGTAGCTGCAAAGAGCCTTGTAGAATGGGAACCGGTGAACAGTCGTATAATAAGAGCACGATACAACTTACGACACGGAAGAATGACAATAATACAGTGTTATGCACCCACGAATGATGCAGATGATGATGTGAAAGACGACTTCTATCACCAACTACAACAAATCATCAACAAAGTCCCTAAACACGACATCCTAATTGCTATGGGGGACTTCAATGCTAAGGTAGGGAAGGATAATACCGACGCTGAAAAAGTGATGGGGAAAGAAGGAATTGACATGGTTAATCAGAATGGAGAAAGATTAATTGAAGTATGTCTAACAGAGGGCATGGTCATTGGAGGCACAATATTCCCACACAAAGAGATACATAAAACAACGTGGATATCTCCAGATGATAGAACTAGAAACCAGATAGATCATTTTTGTATTAGAAAGCAATACAGAACATCTCTCATGGATGTAAGGGCTTACAGGGGTGCAGATGTCAACAGCGATCACAACCTGTGCATAGGGAAAATAAAACTAAAATTGAAAAGTCAATACAAGAAATCAGTACACAGAAAGATAAACAGCCACAGCCTACAAGAAGAAAATACTAACATTAATTTCAATCAGGAACTTGCCAATCATTCCAAAACACACAATGAAGTTGAGGAGATAGGTATAGATGAATTATGGAATTCTTACAGCACAGCCATAATCACAGCAGCAAAAATAAGCGCTGGACTGGAAAAACCAAATAGAAAAGCATGGATATCAGATAAAACATGGAAGTATATATATGAAAGACGAGCAGTCAAATTAGACATGTTGAATGCAAAAACAGATCATGAAAGAGATTTGGCAAAAGCAAAATACAAAGAAATAGACAAGAAAGTAAAAAGTTCAGCTAGAATGGATAAAAGAGAATACATAGACAATAAGGTGAAAGAGGCAGAAAAAACAGCAAAAACAGGAGATAGCAAAACTTTATATAACATACAAAAGAGGCTAACAGGTACTATTACATCTAAAGAAAGACCAATCCTTAGCAAAACTGTAACAGATAAAAGGGATGGCGACTGCAGTAAAACTGGTTAATATAAATAAGGTAGATAGAGGTGTATGGTGCAGTTTTACAAAGTGAGGGAGGAAGTGAGCAAGGTGAGAAAAAAACGAATATAAAGTATGAGAATGTATAAATGAAAAACATACAACATCCGATATTTCGGAGTGAGCCTTATTCGAGGATACATGCAAAACAAAATACAAACATATATAACTTATCTGAAGCGTCTTGCTAGCAAAACTGGAACACTATTAACATCAAATAAAGACCAAAAGCAAAGATTGGCTGAACACTTCCAAGAAATACTCAATCGACCACACCCAAAAGAATTGTTAAACCTTGAAACTGACTTACCAGCCCCACAACTAAATGTCAACTTAGATGAAATTAAATTGCATGAAATTGAAACAGCAGTGAATTTAATGGCTAACAACAAAGCTGCAGGTGAAGATGAAATAACAGCCGAAATGCTAAAAGCTATCATTAGTGACAACATGAGACAACTACAGAGAATGTTTAACAAGATTTGGAAAGAAGAAAAGGTCCCTTCTAATTGGAAGAAAGGAATCATTGTTAAAATACCAAAAAAAGGCAACCTTAGTGACTGTAACAACTGGAGAGGAGTAACCTTAATATCAGTTGTGTCAAAAGTATTTTGCAAGGCCATTTTGAATAGACTAAAAGATATAGTAAATACTGCAATGAGAGAAGAACAAGCAAGATTTCGAAAAGGGAGAAGCTGTCTCGACCAGATCTTTACTCTAAGAATAATACTTGAAAAACATATTGAAAAGCAGAAACCATTAATACTGAACTTCATAGATTTTAAAAAGGCATTTGACAACATACACAGAGATTCATTATGGAGAATTTTATGTCTATATGGAATACCATCTAAAACTGTCAACATCATTAAGGACTTCTACAATGGATATGTTTGTGCAGTCAAGACAGAAGAAGGGATGAGTGAATGGTTCCAGATTGAAACAGGCGTGAAACAAGGATGTATACTGTCTCCTTTACTTTTTGGGATTACAATAGACTTCATAATGAAAAGATGCTGCACAGGTAACACAGGTACTGACTGGGTACATGGGACCCAACTAGAAGATCTTGATTTTGCTGATGACATAACTCTTATCAGTAATAATGTGAATTTCATGCAAGGAAAAACAGACAGCCTGTCTTCACTGGCTAGCAAAATAGGACTTCAAATTAACAAGGGCAAAACAAAAATAATGAAAATTCCTCTCAATCAAAATGGAAAAATACACATAGAAGGGACAGATATTGAAGAAGTCAATCAATTTGCATACCTGGCAGCTACATAGACCAGGATGGTGACACTAGAAAGGAAGTTAGGATCAGAATTGCAAAAGCAGCATCAATCTTCAAGGATCTTGAGAACATATGGAATTCAAAAGTTATAAGCACAAAAATCAAGTTAAGACTATTCAATTCAAATGTAATATCCACCCTCATTTATGCATGCGAAAGCTGGAAAACAACTAAAGAAATAGAAAAGAAATTAGACTCTTTTGAAAACAAATGCCTAAGGAAAATACTCGGCATCAAGTGGAATAAGTTCAAGAACAATGCATTCGACAGATGACTGAACAACAACCAGTCTCATGGGTGATCAGGAAAAGGAGATGGTCACTTGATGAGAAGAAATGATCAGAGAATCCCAAAACAAGCTATCAAGTGGAACACAACAGACCGAAGAAAAAGAGGCAGACCGCGTGAAACTCTGAAGAGGACATTATTAAGAGAGGCCAAATTAACAGGCATAAAATCCTCTGATGCGGTTGAAAAACTCGCCGAAGACAGGAAAAATTGGCGAACTACTTTGCGAGCCCTATGTGACGTTTAACGGAACGGGAAGGATATAAGATATAAGTGCAATAATGCTCTAAACAAAACATAACCTATATACAAATCAACACACAAAGAGAACCATTTTTTTTAAAAATGCATAGTGAAATAACAATCATATTTGTTAAAAAACGCATGGTGAAATAACAATCATTTTCAACATCAAATACAATCTCAGTACCGCCCAAACAAAACAAAGCGGTCAGTAGGTCAACTCTCACGATCAACCCACCAGGCCAGCACTCTCATACCGTGAAAACTTTGTTCACAGTCATATACACATCTACTAGCAGGCCTCCACGTGAAACACAACACAAGCACATGGGTGCACCCAAAACATTACAAACACGAAAGCACGGGCTACTACACGGACCAAAACATACTTTCAAACCACTCACGGAAAATATGAAGCATCGAGTACTACATACAGACCAACGCAAAAATAAATGCGCCAGTACTCGAATCACATTTAGAATACAATAAAACCCAAAAATTAACCTGGCCAAATATATATCAAAACAAAAAGTCAAGTTACATAACAATAATAAAGTTACACAAAATTTGTTTACATAGATGGCGTAGGGAGGAAAAAAAACACGCCAACTCCTTGAATATAAGTATCGTACACACATAAACACTGCGGAATAAAATGCAGCGTATTCCATTCACACTCAACTCACTACAAAAGCGAGCATACTATTTGTGCTCAAATACTTCATAATAACAATCGCCCACTAAAAAAAATCACATAAACGACCGAAAAGATTTTACACAAACATGGCAATATCATAGCAAGCAAACTCAGTTCATAACCTAACTAATTATTTTACTGTAAGTAAATAAAGAATTACCTAACTAATCCGAAACTGTTACTACTATCTACCACAAGACCCGATGAATTCCATCAAAAGAAAAGGAAATTAGTCTAAAAGTTATAGAAAATACCTACTCCTGGAACTAGAGAGAAAGCGAAACAAGTTCCAAGCTCTTACTTCGAGAGGCTGTAGCTGGCTCCCCTCCAGTCGTGATAACTACGGTAGAGTCCGTGCACTTTCGTCCCAGCTGTAGAGAGCCAGGGAGTGATCCCCACCAGGAAACATTTAGAGACAGAGATGGCTCCTTCAGGACATAGCAAGCCAGAGAGCCAAGGTTGGCCCCCTCCGTATGCACAGCAGGCTAGAGTGCCGAATCATCTCCACATCCGCCTCCAGGACAGCTTGGAAAGGCTAGTAGGACAGCGTACAAGAACAGATCCATCTCACGTACGGACAGCATACGACAATCAGGCTCATACAAACAACGATGAATGAAAGCACAGCCCATGCCGCTCACAGTTCTTGCTGGCGAAATCGAAAATAGCAAGAATAGCGACGACACAGAGCAGCAGGACCGTGCCGTTCCTTAGGGCCAGGACATTACCTTCTGTACCAAGTGTGTTTGTCGCCCCAGTGCGACACCTCCACCCATCGTAGTTTTATGTCGCCAAGATGGGTCTCCCCGACGGCACCAATTATAATAGTACCTTAGGGCCATATCGTATCGTAGTGATCATGTTACGCATGTGAATAACAGGGTAGACTTTCCTCTTGATCTTCGAGAGCTGAGGTTACTGGACTAGTTACACACATAATTACATCTCTCACTCTCACTTGCTGGATTAGTTAAACTCTGTTCCAGACATACTTCTCATCCAGGCTCTTCAAAAACTTCACGTTGACGACAACTGGTACATATAGTCAAATAAATCCTGGGTAACGATGACTTGGAACATTTATTGATGGAAGGATGATAATGTTGATGAAAATAACAGTAAATTCGACTGCCGGCTGGTTATCCCTGCCATGTGGCCAGTCCATTCATACGTACAACTAAAATGACCATATGTTCCACGAAGACATCACACAGCTCCACAAAACACGTCCACACAGTTACACGTTCAAACCAAGACTGCCCCACGCACTCAGCCTTGCCCCACAATTTCCTGTCACGGGTTTTGCAGCCCACGTGACCTTCTCGAAGAATCTCAACAGGAGAAAACTGAAAAAGAAAAACTTATAATAATGCCCTTACTATCATTGTTACACGAATACTGCTATACCTATGCTCGATCGGAAACAGTGCACTGCACACAGAACAGCAAGCCAACATCAAGTTTCTTGTGAAGCTGAAGAAATCCGCGACGCAAACTTTTCAAATATTGAGAGGCTTACAGTAGTGGGTGCGTGTCTCCTGCACGATTTCTGAATAGCGCAAACGATTTTCGGAAGGCAGAGAAAAGAGTGAAAGATTATGACCGTTGGTTTAATTTTGTACCGAAAACAATGCACAAGCCATTGCGATTTGTCTGTTAGGCAGTTCTTAGCAAATCACAATATCACTGTGCTCATACACCCACCAAATTCGCCACACCTTTGACTATTCTAAAAGATCAAATCGGTGATCAATGGAACCCATTTTTTTGTCGGTAGAAGATGTGAAAGTAAAAACGACGAAGGACCTCAACAACCGTTCATAAAAAAAAGAAAGATCTGCAGAACTGCTATGAACGTTGGCACCATCGTGTGCAGCTTTACGTCAACTCAAATGGAAACTATTTTGAAAGAGATCGAATTTGATTTTCTCACTTGATCAGTAAAATGTGATACAGGTACATTCTCTCTCTCTCTCTCTTAGTGGTGTGTTTGTGTGTGTGTGAGAGAGAGAGAGAGAAACCTCCTGTCACATGGTTGCCTATCTACTTAGGAGTTTTAGTTTTATAATGCAAATGCATGAAGGATCGTGTACTCTAGAGAAGCATAATATCAAACGCTAGTCGGCACGGCACATGATGATGATGATGATGATGAATGCAACTAACCTGGGATGTTGCGGAAGTCCCTTCTGTCTTGTTCATAGTAATTGTTCCACTACTTTGATGTATGTACCCCGTCAGTATCCTCATTAACGTCGTCTTGCCAGTTCCTTCTCGCCCCAAAAGATAAAAACACTCTCCCTTGGAAATAGCTATAGAAATGTCGTTAATAATTATCCTCTTTCCATAAAGTTTCATGATGTTTTTAAATACCAGGAAACCTAAAATGTGAAAGAATATGAAGTGATTATAACGACAAATAATGATACTTATCGTTATTCAAATTAAAAATTTTTATAGCAGCCTATCAAAGTTTGTTACAATAAAAGAAATATTGAGATTTCCTGTTTACAATCTGTCAATCATGAACTAATCTGTAGACTACTTACTTTTGGAAGAGCTCTGTTCCATACCAATATCAACTTCTTTGTTTTTTACGGTACCATCGGGTCGTTTCGAATTCAAGGATGCGATGAAAGCATGCATACGCAATCTGGAGGTAAGATAAAACACAACTCATGAAAAATAAAATATATCAAAGCAAAAAGGAAATATTAAATTTTTAACGGAATAAAACTTTTTATGTATGATAAACATTGATATATGAAATAAAAAATACTCAGCATGAAAGCAATCACTCTAAATGGTATTTTCACAACTGGGAGTTTTTTTTTTCTGTTTTGCTTTTCCTTTGTGATTCTCAAACTGACAATCAATCTTCGTTGAAACTAGAAAATAGGTTAGATTAACAGAAAGTACCAGAAACATTTAATGTTCACGAAAAATGTTTACAAAATAAATCACCGAAACTGTTTCACCAGATGGTAGGAAACGGGAAGAATATTTAATTTTTCCATGCATTAAAAACAAAAACAAAAAAACACGGATGCTCCCATTACCGAGGTTTTTTTTTTTTTGGCGCTTGTGTTGTGACAGTTATAGGGTTTAGTTGTAAAATTTAATGTAACAAAGCAATCCTGTGTTCCAAGTATGCTTTTCATGTATGAAAGTAATTGGAAATGAAAGAACATTTCATTAATAAAACCTTTTTTTTTTACCAAAAATAAAAACTGGTGTGAAAAAATAAAACATATTTTACCACACTTCTGGTGAAAAATAAATAAAAGTATATTCTACTTACCATCAGTTTCTCGTAAGCCCGTTTGAAAAAAATAGACTACACATATTTTTTCCTTCTGAATTTCATTCAACAGTTATCAGTACCTTTTGCGACTAATTATAACACTTTCGTGTAAATAAACGCAGTTAATTACAATGATTCCCATAAGCAGTCAATGTCATAACAACAACAACAACAACAAAACGGAAATACCGTATACCGATCTCGATTAAAACCGAATAAAACTGCAAAACCACTGAAATCTATAATGTTCACCATACAAACAAGGAAATAGAGGTTGTATTTCCAGATGACATGTGCAGTGATAAGGAAATAAAAATTAGCATCATCTCTTTAACGAAACGAAGCATGGAACAGTTGACGGTGGCCAAGCACCATACGGAAACAGCGTCTTGTCTATATATGGATCCGCCGCAGGGGAAGATAACAACATTCGGTGACGCAATGTGTCACATTGAAATTGCAGCACACACAAAAAAGATATCGAAATACCCTCAAATTTCCATCATATAAAATTTATAGCATTTATAATTTGCATTGTTTTATCACACGAAATCCTTTGGAAGGAATATTGGAAATTTACTTGTTTCACTATAGTTGTTGGCAGAATTTGGTTCAGTTATGACATCATATTTCCATCGCCGTGCGCGAAGAATGTATTGGAAAAAACTGAAACGACATTGTCCAAAGAACTAGACAAGCAAATGAGAGGGAAACACCTGACACAGAAACTGGAAGTATTTGGTAACTTCATATAACTTCACTGCAACAAAGAGTTCCGAAGCAAAGAGAGAGAAAATGTAGCACCGAAAAAGCAAATAAATAAATAAATAAATCCGAAAACAGATTAACCATTCTAGGAAAATATTTAAGAAGGCAAATAACCAGAAATAAGGACCGAAGTAAGTCTGACAACATCTAAAATACCAGCATAAAAAAGTAAAGCAGATAAAAACATACGGAAGAAAAAGAGAGTTCAAATGTGGAAGACGAAAGCTCTACAGAGATACATTCGAGCTTGCTAGACAATTTATTTTATAGAAAAAAATAAAATCAAGAACGCTGAAAATAAGCCAGGAATGCTGGGAAAATATCTTAGCAAGACAAATAAAGGTCATCATGTGGCTCTCGAGAATAAGGAAGGACTGGCGTGGTCTTGTGTTTCATGCACGCAATTTAAATCGAGTCCGTCAGATTTGTAAGAATTAGAGTGCCATATATATATATATATATATATATATATATATATATATATATATATATATATATATCCTGACTGGTATCCCCACATTTCAGGCATTCCCATATGTGCCCCGCCTTCTGTCCAACACCTACTGAAGCCTGATTCTTGGTGATGGAACCAGTCACATACTGGTTGTAGTTAATGCGCAATTAACCACTTCGTTAAAAAAAAAGTCCACTTCTCCACTCCTCCCTCTAATCGATCATCCTCCTGATGTGATTGTTGTCATTCAACCCGATATCGTCCATATACACGCATCATATTCAAGGTGGCCCTTGCAATCTTCTCTTTTGCCATTTTTAGGGTGCACTGAATTGATGTCATGCCTGGCAGCTTCTTTGACTTCCACATGACCTGGGCAGTAGATATACGTCAAACTGGATAACCGAGAGCCAGGTAGAAGCTGGACCCGCTCCCTACGGAAGAAATGTCTGTCCATTCTCCATAACATGTTGCGGGAGTCTGTTACAATGATGAGAAGTTGCTCAACCAATCAGAAAATTGCTCCTGATGCACCTTGCACCTCCCTTCTCATGCTCGAAGTGGTGGTTGCAAAGGCTGATTAACTCGCAAGTGATTTGACATTATAGTGGACAATAAAGGCCCGGTCACTTTTTAGGGCTCGTGCCACTGACCCGTCTGTGAAGATCACAGGGTCATGTGGGTTGGAGTTCCAGCATCTGGGCTAATGTTTTACCCTGAGTCCAGTCTCGGCATTCACGGCCAAGATGGATCACAAGATTCTGTATATTTGACATTTTAGTCCATTCTGGTTCTAGGGGAACCTGCTTTGGGTCGCAAACAATGTCTCTTCTGCCTCTGTCATCCACGATCTCCCTCGCTTGATGCGCTTGCCTTTTGCTGAGTTCAGCTCTGGTAGAAGGGGATGGTTTGCCGTGCCGGCAATACTGAAGTACGACTTCACATGCACATACTTGAGTCTTACTTTCATGCCGGACATATCCAGCAAGTAGTGCATAGCTATGATTGGAGTGTCCTTGGTGCACCCTAGAACTACTCTCATGCCCTCATTTTGGATTCTTTCGAGCTTGATTATCAGAAGACCGAGCCATACTCAACCACCTACATCACTAATGCTCTCATCACCAGGAAGTGTCAACTGTGGCAGACTAGCACATGCCACGGTCTCCACAAATATATACTGTTCACAAAAAAAAAGAAACGCATCAAATACGATGTTGCAATTTAAACTGAAGTTTGCTGATCAGACAAGGGCACATTGCCTGAAACGTTCACTTGAACATCAACTTCACGTGCTAACCTGGATTGTACTCAGCAGATGATTCATGAGCACAGAAGAAAAGCACCACTAGTCAAAACCGCATGTTTGACAATAACTCGTGACAGATTCACGAGATTCCCGTGAAACTTACTGAACACAAAACTCACTGACCATGTTATTAAATGCCTATAAAAGATTGACGCTCCTCGAGAATCAATTCATCTGAAAATTAAATGCGCAAGTATGGCTCATCTCACTACAGAACAGCGATTCATTATCATTGAACGCTTAGAGATTGGACAGTCACAAAGTGTAGTGGCCAGACAATTATTGCGGTCAGAAGGACCATTAGTCGCCTTTGGAGACGATTTCAAGAAACTAGTTCAGTTGCAGACTGGCTGTGCAGTGGAAGACCCATAGTCAAAACTCATGGCGAAGACCGCTGAATCACCTCAGGAATCGATTTGCATCTGCATCCACAATAGTCCAGCCAATGACAACAGCTCGTCGAATTTCAGATCAAACGGCCAGGAACCGGCTGCACGACGCTGGACTTTGGGCTAGAAGACCCTACAGAGGTCCTGTTCTTACAGACTGCCATCACCAGAACCGACTGCAGTGGGCGAACCACAATCGCCAGTGGATCGTTGACAATGACTGGAAAAGGGTTTGGTTTAGTGATGAATCATTTTTTCTGGTCTACCGACACGATAAACAGATAAGAAATTACCGGAGAGTCCATGAGCTCCACGTTCAGAACTGCGTGGATGAGGCTCCTCCACATGGTGGTGGAGGTATACTGGTTTGGAGGACGATCAACTTTATGGGAAAATATGACCTGGTGCAAATTGAAGGACGCCTGAATGCCCACCGATACGTGTCTGAAATTCTTCGTCCTCACGTCCTTCTACTTCTGGCTGCACTAGGGTCGATTTTTCAACAGGATAATGCTCGACCTCATGTGGCACAACTCACCACCCATTTCCTCGCTGACAACAACGTCCAGACCATTCCGTGGCCATCCATGTCATCAGACATGAACCCAATAGAACACACTTATGGGATGAACTCAACAGACAAGTCCGCCAGTGATACGTTGCGCCAACCAATCTCTGACAGTTGTCTCTTGCACTGCGGGAAGAGTGGGCAGCCATCCCACAACAACAGATCCAATAGTGAATCGGATCTATATCAAGGAGATGTTCTCCGATACAGGCCAGAGAAGGTCATACACCTTACTGAAACGGAGGCCTTAGTCGCAAAGAATAAATGTTCCAACCAAATTTAATGAACATCATTTCATTGCTAAAGTTTTAAAGTTTCTTCATGCCAGGATTGAAACATTAATTCCTTCAAAATAAAATTATGATAAAAGTTTGAAATTTGGTGTCCATTACGACTACAGTAGAGTTGTGTTTGTTTCTTTTTTTTTTGTGAACAGTATATACCTTACATCCTTCCCGTGCCGTTAAACGTCAAATAGGGCTCGCATAGTTGTTTGCCAAATCTTCTTGTTCTCGGTGAGTCTTTCAACTTCATCAAGAAATGTTATGCCCACTAAACTGGCTTCTCTTAACAATGTCCTCTTTAGAGTTTCACGTGGTCGACCTCTTTTTCTTCGACCTGTTGTGTTCCACTTGTTAGCTTGTTTTGGTATTCTCTGATTATTTCTTGTTATAACATGGCCTACATATTTCCATCTTCTTTTTTTTCTAATCACCCATGAGACAGGTTGTTGTTTGCTCATCTGTCTTACCTCTGCGTTGTTCTTGAATTCGTTCCACTTTATTCGATGAAGTAAACCAATTTGCATAACTTGCCAGCTACATAGACCAGGATGGTGACACCAGGAAGGAAGTTAGAATTAGAAATGCAAAAGCAGCATTGTCCTTCAATGGAATTCAAAAGTTATAAGCACAAAAAAATCAAGTTAGGATTATTCCATTCAAATGCAATATCCACCCTCATTTATGCAAGTGAAAGCAGGAAATCAACTAAAGAAACAGACAAGAAATTAGACTCTCTTGAAAATAAATGCCTAAAGAAAATACTCGGTATAAAGTAGAATGAATTCAAGACCAACATAGAGATCATACAGATGAGCAAACAACAACCTGTCTCATGGTTGATCAGAAAAAAATGGACATATGTCGGTCATGTGATGAGAAGAAATAATCAGAGAATCCCCAAACAAGCTATCACATGGAACACAACAGGCCGAAGAAAAAGAGGTAGACCACGTAAAACTCTAAAGAATACATTGCTAAGAGAAGCCAATTCAGTGGGCATAACATCCCTTGATGAAGCTGAAAAACTCGCCGAAGACAGGACATCTTGGCGAACTACCAGGTGGGCCCTAAGTAACGTTTAACGGCGCGGGAAGGATGTAAGATGTAAGAACAATCTACATCATAATTGGGTATCAGAGTGGCGAGATGGTTAGTGCACTGGTCTCTCATGGCGAAGTTCGGGGGTTTGAATCCGGCCGGAGGTACCCCAGTCACCCAGCTGTAAAAATGGGTACCCGACTTCTTCTGGAGTTGGGGAAGGAAAGGCGGCCAGGCGTGATAGTGACCATAACACCCTCTAGTGTGCTGACAGGTCAAGGAAAATATGGGCACTAACACCATACCCCTAAGGCATGACAGGATTACCTTTACCTACATCATAATTAAATAAGGGCTTTTATCAATTAGTCAAAATACCAAATTTATCATGGATTACATCCCTTAGATAGAATAAAGAACAGAATTAAGGAATTCTGTTACACCAGCGATCTTGCCTGATACTTTCAGTGTGACAATTCGACTGTAGTGAGGTTGCACCAGCGATTTCGGGCAACGGGTATCACGAATTACCGTCCCAGGCCAGGTCTACCTCGTCTAACAACAGGAAATGAAGATCGCCAAATGCTATTGATACAGCAACTCAGACTGCAGCACATACACCTGGCACTAGAGGACTTCATGCCGCTTGTTTGCAAAACAGGCTTCTCAACAATGGCCCAATCCTTACTAGACCTCACCTGACCAGCAGAATGGTTTGGCTCCGACGATGACGATGTTCTCAGATGAAAGCCGATTCAATGTCTCTGTTGCTGATAGGAGAAACCGTGTGTGGCGTTGTCTTGGAAAAAAAATATGCCGATGCATGTATAATCCAGCATGATAGTTATGGAGCAAGAAGCGTACATGTGTGAGGTGGATTCTCACATGACCACCTTACTCCACCTCACTTATTCAGAGTTAATTTTACCGCTGACATTAATCAGGTACTGTGACATATCGTAGCGCCTTTCTTCCAAAATCATCCATATCTGAGAATCTTTCAGCACGATAACGCTAGACCTCACATATGTTGCAAGGAATTTCTTAGCCCAGCAACCTTATCTTGCTCTGGATTAGCCTGTAAACTATCCTGACATAAACCCGAATGAAGTGGGATGAACTGAACAGATGGAGCCGTTGGTGTAACATGAACATTGTGAATGATTTGCACTCAGTGTAGAATGAAACGCCATACCTCAAACATTTTTTCAAACACTCTGCAAAGATATAGACATACATGTTCAATCTGGCTATTTACTAGAAAGAGATGGGGAGTAGATCCTGCGTCAGTGAAACCACTAGCGCTAGAGATCCAATTATTTTTAATGAGAGACAGTTCATTATGTTAATAATATAAATTTCCATGTTTGAAATATTTCACCTACCTGGCTAAGCATAGCACTTCTGAATCTAGGAGGAACAACAGAGCAGACCAGGAAATGAACTGAACTGTTGCTGTAATAAAATTTTTTTTTCAGGTTATCTAAGCAAAAAAGTGGTAACAGATAAAACATGGTTTTTGTCAACTCAAAATGCACTAATTATTTTGAATGCCATTTGATTAAAGTTTTTTTATATATCTGTTTTTATGGACATCGTAGAAAAATTAGGCGTTTTTTTTTTTACGCTAGCGGATATTGTTATTAACAAATTAACAAGGACAAAACAAAAATAATGAAAATTCCTCTCAATCAAAATGGAAAAATACACATAGAAGGGACAGATATTGAAGAAGTCAATCAATTTGCATATCTTGGCAGCTACATAGATCAGGATGGTGACACTAGAAAGGAAGTTAGGATTAGAATTGCAAAAGCAGCATCAATCTTCAAGAATCTTGAGAACATATGGAATTCAAAAGTTATAAGCACAAAAACCAAGTTAAGAATATTCAATTCAAATGTAATATCCACCCTCATTTATGCATGCGAAAGCTGGAAAACAACTAAAGAAACAGACAAGAAATTAGACTATTTTGAAAACAAATGCCTAAGGAAAATACTCGGCATCAAGTGGAATGAATTCAAGAACAATGCAGAGATAAGACAGATGACTGAACAACAACCAGTCTCATGGGTGATCAGGAAAAGGAGATGGACATATGTTGGTCACTTGATGAGAAGAAATGATCAGAGAATCCCAAAACAAGCTATCAAGTGGAACACAACAGGCCGAAGAAAAAGAGACAGACCGCGTGAAACTCTGAAGAGGACATTATTAAGAGAGGCCAAATTAACAGGCATAAAATCCTTTGATGAGGTTGAAAGACTCGTCAAAGGATTTTATGCCTGTTAATTTGTGAGCCCCATGTGACGTTTAACGGCACGGGAAGGATATAAGATGTAAGATATTGTTATCGATTCAATTTTCTTCTAATCGTCTATTGCTATTCTCTATGACAAAGAGCAATAAAAACTAGTTTTTCTGAATCTCGTTCACTTTATGCTTTATTCCTGGTGTCATTTTAATATTGTAACATGTTTTCATACCTTTAATTTTTTTAATGATTGGCATGATCTTTTAACTGTATTATCACAGATAAGAGCAATTTTCAATTTTATGTCTTGAGATTTGCTTGTATAATTGTTCACTAAATCGGCGAAAAGGGGGGGGGGGAGAGAAGAAAGAGGAGGAGAACAGCAATGAATGCGAACATGCAAGTCTTCGAGCGAGACACGTCGTCTCTTATCCGGAGGCATACAGTTTTGAGACTAAATCCTCTACGAAATTTAAGCTGGGATTTCAAAATCATCGTTTTCTTCATATTTATATGTTTACATTTCTAGGGCGAAAATGTGCCAGGTGTATGTGCTGCTGTCTGAGCTATTCAGTGCAGTTTTAGTATAAGGTTAAGATCTTTCTGCTCTCATTTTTTCAGTGCTAAATATTGAATTAAAATATATACCAGTATTATGTGGGTCTAAGATTTTACTTCACATTTTTTTACATCTCAGTCTATCAGTAATTTGCATGTCCTCTTCGGAAATTTTCCTTCCTAACAGCTTTCCTGTATGCCTCTCGGTTGTGAGCAAGATGCCTTGCTGCAGATGCATGCATTTGCAGATTATCAACGATGTCTTGCAGCCATCTTCGCCTTGGTCTTCCTCTCTTTCTTTTTTCCATTATGTACCTTTCCAAGACGGTTTTCTCTAGATTATCATGACATTTAATGTGTTCAAAATATTTAAGTTTTCTCTGTTTAAACCTCTTTATTAGCCAGACTGCCTTCTTCAATATTACGTTCTTGTAGTATGAATATATTTGTTCTTTTTTGTGTCCATGATATTTGAAGAATTCTTCTGTATCATTTACATTTAAAGCCATTTATGTGTTTCTCAGCTGTTTTGTTAAATGTCCAGATCTCACAAGCATATGTTGCGATGGTAAATATGCATGTCCCTAAAAATTTTATTTCTGTAGTTCTGTCTGTTCCTCACCACAGATTCGTTGGTTGTTTTGCTGTTTGAATAGCGATAGATGTTCTTTTAATTTTCCTCATTTTATCTCCATTATTAGTTAGTAATGATTCAAAATATTCAAAAATCTCCACCTCTTCCAATTTGTCCTCACTGATACATATTTCCCCCCGTGTGGTACCCGGGATCTGCAAAGAATAGGACCACTGTACCCTATCATGCATGATCGTAAAAGGCGACTAAGGAGGGTTCAGCATAAGGCCAGCAACCCTGTCTGGTTAAAAAAAACTATCAGATTGTTAACGAAACAGAAGCAGAGGAAAAAATAAATGCAGGTAGAAGGAGAAATGTTTATCAGGAAACTGAGCCCATGAAGGTTGTGGATGAAAGTAAGCCACTGGAATTCCCCAGCCCAACTGCAGACTTCCTGGAACCTAAACACAAGATGCAAATAGGCAGCTGGAATGTAAGAACACTTAATCAGACTGGAAAACTAGCACAAACCATCAAAGAAATGCACAGATACAAACTAAATATATTAGAAATACATGAAGCAAGATGGACAGGACAAGGCAGAAGGAAATTAACAACACAGCAACACAGAAGATACAATAATATTGTCAGGTAAAGAAGATCATTATGAAGGAGGAGTAGCATTGATTATAACAAAAGAAGCATCAAGAGAATTGCCGAAATGGACCCCTATAAATCAGAGATTATTATATCCACGCTTCAACTCAAGATTCACGAAGCTGTCTATTATAGTTTTTTATGCACTAACAGAAGCAGCTGAAGAGGAATTAAAATAAGATTTTTACAACAGCCTTCAAGCCACAGTAGAAACAATACCCAAGCATGAGATGCTACTCATCTTGGGCGACTTTAATGCAAAAGTAGGTGAGGGAAATGAAGATAGAAGAAGAATCATGGGAAGAGAAGGAATCGGAGAAATAAGTGAAAATGGAGAAAGACTGTGCAGTTTCTGTGAAGAAAACATGATGACCATTGGAAGGATAATTTTCCTAAATAAAAACATCCATAAAGTGACTTGGAGGTCCCCAGATAAACCACAGAAAACCAAATCGATCACATAAACAACAAGTGGAAACGGTCACTACAAAATGTGAAAGGAAAGGAAAGGAGCAGATGTAGAAAGTGATCACAACCTTCTGGTATAAAAAAATAGAATTAAAATTAAGCAAAGCCAAAATCAGAGAACATAGAAAGACGCGTTTTGATACGACAAAACTGAAAGACCGGCAAACAAGGAATGAATTCTCAATAGTACTTAAGAACCGCTGCAGTGTCCTACAAGACGAAGCAGAAATGCCCATACTAGAGTTCAATAAAACACTACAGGAAACATCAAAATAGGTGCTGGGATATCGGAAACGGAGAAAAGAGGAACGGATAACCAAGACCGCATGGGAAAAGACAGAGTAAAGAAAGGAAATCAAGAAAAGAATTATTGAACACCAAATCACAAAGGCTAAAAGAACAAGTTTTAAGCAATTATACACACAAAGACAAAAGAGTGAACGAATCATGCCGTCAAGATAAACGTCAGTACTATGACAAATTAGCAGAAGCAGCAGAGAAAGCAGCATACGCAAATGACATGAAAACCATATACAAAATCACAAAGCAGATGACAGGTAACTTCAGCACAAGATGTGAGACTGCAGTAAGGACACATAATGAACAAATGGTCAGTGGAGAAAGAGAAAAAATTATTGAAAGATGGAGGGAAATTTAACATACTACTAAACAGAACACAAACAAAAGACATACCTGAAGCAAAAACGGAACTAAACATCAATACAGGACCAATAACAATTAATGAAGTAAAGGAGGTATTAAATAAGCTAAAATTATATGTAAAAATGAATACGAAAATCAGGATATTTAAGAGTAATGTTCTAAGGGTACTACTCTATGGAAGTGAATGCTGGAAAATCACCAAAACCATAGAAAACAAGTTGAATTCTTTCCAGACTAAATGTTTACGATGAATTAGAAAAATATTTTGGCCAGACACCATAAGAAATAACATCTTGTTGGCAAAAATGCAGATGAAGCCAATTACAGCAATTATTGAGGAAAGATGCTTGTGATGATTGAGACATGTGCTCCGAATGACTAACAACTTACTACCAAAAATAGCACTAAGATGGACACCACAGGGGAACAGAAGTAAGGGTAGACCAAAGGAGACATGGAGAAGAACAGAGAGGATGTTGAGCAATAGAGGGCTCACCTGGGCAAGAACAAAAAAAAAGGCAAAGAACAGGCATTTGTGGAAAACCCTTGCGGAAACTCTATGTGTCCTGGGCACTTAAGGTTCAGAGATAGAGGTATATATATATATATATGTATTTCAGCTGTCTTATTTTTTATCAGTTGTCATCAATTTAGTTTTTTTCGCATTAGGATAGGGGTATTGCTCTTCATTATTCTTACGGACTGACATAATTAGTTTTTAAATTCCTTTTCGTGTTGTGGACAGTAATATTGTACACTGGCATATCTAATCTCTTTATTTCATAATCTCCAATTGTTATACATCGTAGTATTCTTGTCTACATCTTTTCTAACATTCCTCATTATATTTTCAGTATACAAGTTAAATAAGTAAGGTGACAGTATGCAACCCTGATGGACCCTTTGTTTTATGTCAAACCAAGTTGTTGTTTCACCATTTATTCTTACTGCTCCCTGTTGGCCTAGGTACAGCAGTGATGTTAAATGTATCAAAAGTTGGAAATCCCATTTGTTCCAATAATTCCCAAAGTTTCTGGTGTTGTACACAATCAAATGACTTTGAATAGAATATAAAAGATAAATATAGATTCACATTAAACTCTCTGCATTTCTCTATTATTAATCTTATATTGAATATACGATCTCTTGATCCTCTTCCTTGCCTTCAGCTTGGACAGTACTGACTTCTTCTTCTATTTTCTTACAAAGTCTACACATTATGATTTTTAATAGAATTTTTATTTTACTGGCAATATTCAGGGCTATGGTTCTATAGTTTGTGCATAATTTCAGGTTACCCTTCTTGGCAGTGCTATGAAAAGTTCTTTCCCATTCTTTTGACCAAATTCCTGAATGCCATATCTTTTTACATAGTGCATGATAGATTGTTGCACACTCCTTTCCTACTGCTTTAATAAGTTCAGCTGTTATCTCATCACATCCTGGTGATGTACTATTTTTCAGATTCTTTATTGCCCATAAAACTTCTTCTATTGTCGGTTCTGGTTCTTTCTCCTCCAATAATAATTCACACTGTTGGTTTTTGCTTTCACAATCGGTTGTTTCATACATCCTTTGCAATATTCCTTCCATCTTTCTAGAATTTCCTCTGTCTATGTAAAGGTTTTTCCCATCTCGTCACAAATTACATTTAGCTTAGGTGTGACATTTCTCGTCAATGTTTTCATTTGTTTTTACATCTGCAGGAAATATTTCGTTATTGAGTTTAGGGGAGATGATAGAACTAAGGGTCTGATATTTTCGCTTGTCAAAATATGGCGACATAGAAGCAGAAGCAGAAATTCGTATATTCTCTGTTGTGTTTCAAGCACAGACTTCCTGTAATTTAGTTTAATGACTGTAAATTTACTTATTTAAGAGAGCTAAGATGTAGATAGGACAATTGTAGGATATTTGAACATCTCGGACAGAGTCCTGCTAGCCCAACTGAAAGGACAACCAATAAACATAAATATTATACAAGTGTACGCTCCAACATCTGAAAGCTCTGAAGAAGATTTACAGCTATTTTATAATGACATAGAGACAGCACTAAAACACACAAAGTCACATGAAGTTACCATAGTCATGGGAGATTTTAATGCCAAAGTTGGTAAAGGAAGAACTTCAGACATCGTTGGTGACTATGGACTGGGGGAGAGGAATGACAGAGGTTATAAATTAATTGAATGGGCAAGAATACACAGCATGGTTGTAGGAAACACCTGGTTTAAACAACATCCTCGAAGACTGGCAACGTGGTGCAGTCCAGACAAAAAGACTTTTAACCAGATAGACTACATATTAATCAACAAACGATTCCGCAATGCATTACTGACAACAAAAATCATGCCAGGAGCTGACTGCAATAGTGACCATGATCCACTCTGTGGAAAAGTTAGAATAAAACTAAAGAAAGCAGGCAGAAAAGTGAGAAACATCAAACTGAATACAGAACTTCTTAAAAATGACCAAGAACTGCGAGAACAATACAAAGTTATTATAACAAATAGATACAATGCAATAGCAAAGATAAACAGTATAGATGAACAATGGGAAATGTTAAGAGATTCTATCCACCAAACTGTTAAGGAGATAATACCACCGAAAAAAGAAGCCCCTAAAAATAAATGGATGACAGACGACATCTTAGGACTGATGGACAAGAGGAGGAGGAGTAAAAATAACGAGGAAAAATATAGCAAGATAAATAAAGAAATAAGACGCAAATGCAGAGAAGCAAAAGAAGTGTGGTTAAATGAACAGTGCAGACAGATAGAGGACGCTCATAATAAAGACAGCAAAAACATGCACAAACGAATTAATGAACTCACAGGCAGGAAAACAAAATATACCACAGGATGTCTGAAATCGAAAGAAGGTAAAATGTTAATGGGAAAAGAAGACATTGTGGACAGGTGGACAGAGTATATCGGTGAGCTATATGGAGGAGAAAGACCAGAATTAACACCAGATACTGAAAACTGAGATGGACCGCCAATACTTGAAGATGAAATCATAGATGCCATCAAACACATGAAGAAAGGAAAAGCGACTGGGCCTGATAATATAACAATAGAAGAAATAGAGGCACTAGAGGAGACAGGAATAAAAATAATAACCAAGTTACTGAATGATATTTACAACAGTGGTTATATTCCCAGTGACCTGATTAAATCCACGTTTATAGCACTACCAAAGAAACCAGATGCAAAGGAATGTGACGACCACCGGAATATCAGCCTCTCATGTCACATAACGAAGCTACTTCTGAGAATCATTATGAGAAGAAAAAGGAAAAAGATAAAAATGGAAATAGCAGATGAACAGTTTGGATTTGTTGAAGGAAAGGGAACACACAATGCCATTTATGCTTTACGAACACTAACAGAAAGAGCTTTAGAAGTACAGAAAGATCTCTACTTATGCTTCATTGATTACACCAAGGCATTTGACAAGGTGAAACATAGTGAAATTATTAAAATGCTTGAAGACATCAATATAGACGGCAAAGACTTGAGGATTGTAAAACATCTATACTGGCAGCAAGAAGCAGCAGTTCGAGTTGAAAATAGAATTGGAAAATACCAACCTATAAAACAAGGGGTGCGACAAGGATGTGTACTATCTCCAGACCTTTTTTCTCTGTACAGCGAGAATATTCTAAGAACAATCATCACAGAACCAGGCATAAAAATTGGAGGATACAATATTAACAACCTTCGGTATGCTGACGACACAGTATTGATAGCTGAGAACCAACAAGACCTGCAAAATCTCTTGGATAAAGTCGCCAAAGAAAGTGAACAGAAAGGCCTTACTTTGAACATCAAAAAGACAGAGACTATGGTTATATCTAAGAAACAGAATCCACCAGCATGCAGTATTAAATTAAACGGAACCATTCTAAAGCAGGTGCAGAAATTCAAATACCTTGGAGCAGTAATAACTTCAGATGGGAAATGCAGAACAGAAATTAGGAACAGAATAGGTCAAGCAAAGACTGCATTTCAGAGAAAGAGAAACATATTAGCTAACACATCTTTATCAATGAATGTTAGAAAACGAGTCCTAAAATGCTATATTGAACCTATCTTGTTATATGGAAGTGAATCATGGACAATAGGCAAGTCTGCACAAAAATCATTGGAAACAGCAGAAATGTGGTTTATTAGAAGAATGTTGCGAATCCCCTGGACAGCAAAAATAACTAATGAAGAATGTATGAGAAGAGCTGGAGAGACAAAAAACCTTGTCAGAAAGATAAGAGAGAGACAATGTACTTTCATAGGACATGCAATGAGAAGAGGGGGCATTGAAAATATTATAACAACAGGAAAAATAGAAGGAAGAAGATCAAGAGGAAGACCAAGAGAAATGATACTGGACAGTCTGACGGGATGGTGTGAGAGGAGATCACCAACTGAACTGATGGCCTGCATGAAGGATCGTGTACTCTGGAGAAGCGTAATAGCCAACGCCAGTCGGCACGGCACCTGATGATGATGATGATGAAGATGTAGCATGTATTGTGATTAGATGTAATGTAATTGTTATGTTTCAACTTTCAAGTTGGAACTTGCAGATTTGCTGAGGCATTTTGTTCGAAATTCACAGATGTTTAGAAGTGACTGTATTAAGGAGATGTTCGAGTTTTAGGAATGTTCCTAGTTTTTTACTATTTGAGGAGACCTAGACAGTAGTTTGTTTCACTTGAAGTGCCTATTGAGTACATAGAATTTCTGACTAGTATGTTACAGCACTGTCCTTCATACAACAAAACTTACTGAAGTCTTTGTTCTTTTTAAAAGCATTTATTCTGATTGGATCCAATGTAAATGTTAACTTTTGTTCCAACAGGTATAACAAAAATGTTCGCTAGGACAACCACAAAGCATGAACAGACGTGTGAACGTCCACGGGATAGGAAAGCAACGACGTCTGCACACTGCTCGATGAAACGAGGATAGACCTAGAAATCGAGGGTCATATCAGTCAGACATAAGGAAGAAACGGTATCGGGGCGGTGCAGTGAGAACAAAGAGAGCAGGGAAATGTAGAAATGGAATGAAATCTGAGAGGATAACTGCAGGAATGCCAAACGAATGGGAGTTAAATTGAAAGGTCTCCTGTACGAATCTGATATTCTCCTTTTGCAGGAAATGCAGACATGGCTCCTAAACTATCCTTGATACATCTGCTACGCTATTACAATGAGTCAAACACATCAAGGGCAGGTCTTTCTAATCAGAAAAGATCTTCCCCACTCCGTACTGGACGTAAAGGAATGGAAGAATAATAATGTAGAATTACAGAGAATTCAGACTGCAGTGAGTGATAGTATATAGAGTATTGTTAATATCTATGTCTGTAACAACTCCAAACAAGTGAAGAAAACCGGAGTTTTCTCGAGGACCTACAGGAGCTGACTGAGGGGCAGACTTATAGTGTGTGGAGACTTCAGTGCTAGAAGTGGGCACTGGGGCAATCCTACGGATAACGCTCAAAGATGTGCGCTGGACAAAGCCCTGATAAAGACGAACCTGTCTGTCATGAACAGCATTAAGATGACTCGACTGGCCGGCCATTCGAGAGTCTGATTCAGACTAATATCGACCTGACAACATTCTCTCAGGTAATGCGGGATGTACATTGGGAGGCATTATCCACTATGGCAGCAACCACTTTCTATGTTCAGTGAGAATAATACTGGGACACCAAAAGCGCAAATTAGTATTTAAGTATGAGTGCACTAATCAGACACCGCTAGATAGAGCACGACAGGTAGCCTGGAAGAGAAAGTTCACAAGAAATGGTTTCCATCAGCCCCCATGGTGGACAGATGAAACCGAAAAGCCCAGGGAGACGAAACGCACTCTAACAAAAGTTGGGGTGAAGTGGTGTAAGAAAAAGGGCGGCAGGACAGAAGAAAAGAAAAAGATTGCAAAAGATATGCAGGTTGCCAAACATATCTTTAAAGCTCTTGCACCAGAATCTAAAAGACGGTGCTGGTAAGACACTGTGCAGGAGGTAGCGAAAGATAAAGCCCTGTAAAAGTTTTGGCAACTGCACAGAAGGATGAACAATAGATCCAGAATAAAGAATGCTGGCAACATCAAGGATAGGAAAGGTTAGGTGTTGAAGACCGATGCAGAGAAAGGGGCAGCATTCTTCCGCAGATACACTGACCAGTCAGGCCAGAGCAACACTGAAGATAGCAAAGGAGCATGGATCACTGTAGCAGAGTCACTACGACTTAGCAGTATATAGACGTGATCAATGTTGAGGATATTTCGCAGACCATCAAGGCGTCAAAGGATAGTGCCCTGGGTCCTAAAGTGTCAACCATGCAAAACCTAATGAAAGTCTTGGTGAAGCTTGGCTGTGAATGCCGTTACTGGGCTCAGGATAGTACAGAAGTCCAAGTGCAGGAACAAATTCAGCAACACCCCAAACCATATGACCCTGTGATCTTCACGGACGAGTCGGTGGTACGAGGCTTAAAGAGTGGATATTACTGTCTACCGTAACGGCAAAGTGGTTGCAAGTAAATCAGGAGCTTATGTACCACCATTTCGAGCACGAGAATGGAGATGCAGACAGGATCAGAGGCAAGGTCCTGGTTAGTGGAGCAGGGCGTTAAATTTGGACAACTATAAACTATAAAAATAAAACGTGTGCTAGAAATTGTAGAATGAACATAATGCGATTCAAAATAAATCTTAAGCACACTGCCCTACATTCTGCCTCGGGCCCCTCATCCTAATGTCAGCTCAGTTTCTGCATGCGCAGTTTTAAAGGACTGCAGTGTTGTTTCCATACGCACATAACATAGATAATGATATATGAATACTGGTATATAAACATACATGCGCACATATATCCACTTTTATAAAAATCACAAACCTGTAATATTGGGATAACTTTCCGATATATCAGACTCTCAAGCTGTTCGTTATATTTACGAGTATCACTGCAGTTTTCAACAAAACCTCTGGTATCTCTCTTAAATGCTCATCTCTTTTCCGGTAAATTCATTCACACTTTGGCATGGGTTACTGCCCCCAGGAAAACGCACTAATGTGCATTTTCCTGGGGGCAGTAACCCATGCCAAAGTGTGACTGGAAATTAGGGAAGCTTTGATCAAAGTAAATCATAAATACGAGATCCGACACAGGTGAAAAACGACACTGACCCTACAGCTTGGGAACCGAGAGTGGAAGGGGAGTGACAAAGAGGTGGTTACAGAGCATGTTCTAACCTGCCACTGTAAGACAAGGCTCAACACTCAGCACCTGTGGGTGCTTGTTAAAATACGAGACATTTACTTACGCTCGGTCGGAAACAGTACAGTGCAGACAAAACAGCGAGCTAACATCAAGTTTCTTGTGAAACTGAAGAAATCCGCGACGCAAACTTTTCAAATATTGAGAGGCTTACTGTAATGGGTGCTTGTCTCCTGCACGCATTTCTGAATAGCATAAACGATTTTCGGAAGGCAGAGAATCGCATGTGATCGCATGGGGTCAATGTGATGGAATCCCAAAGCATGCTTATGGAGAACTGAGAGAGAGAGAGTTTTTCCGCAGGGAGTGGGTCCAGCTTCTAGAGGGCTCTCATTTATCCAGTCTGACGTGGATCACCTGCCCAGGTCATGCAGGAGTCAGCATCAACGAGAAAGCAGACAAACTAGCAGTCCCGGCAGTGATTTAGGGTACCCTCAGAATGGACAAGGAGTATTGCAAGAGTCACTTTGGACAGGCTGCGTACAGAGGACGACATCTGGCCCAATGATAGCAATCACATCAGGAGGATCGAGTTCGGGAAGGAGAGGGGAAGTGGACGTTTTTTCGAACGAAGTGGATTAATGCGTTACACCCCCCCCCCCCCCCCCGTGTGACTGGCTCCATCGGCAGGCGCACGCTTCAGTGGTTGCTGGAACTGAAGGCGGAGCACGTATGGGGATGCCAGTCTCTGATAACAGATTACAGGTTGTTCTTTATACTTCTGTGTTGGAGGCCTAGAGAATGAAACGCCATTTTCAGCCACGACACGATGACACAGGCCCCTAAAAGTGTCATCGTGCTGCCGAATCGTTTAATAGAGATAGTACGGACATGACAACTACTGACCCTTGAATCAACAGCAGCAGTATTAGCGAACCGTTATATAAGCTAATATCAAGAGATAAAAGAATAAGAGAAATAAAACATAGGTGCTCTTATCAAGTCCCTACAACAGGTCAAATATTTCAGCGTTTCCATAATAAGTCACACGTCTTCAACATACAGTCACCATTGCCACTCATCTCATACATTTATTTTGTTCTTAATTTTTCATTGTTCCTATTTCGCAGAAAACAAGATTATTAGAAAATCTGCACTGACTTAGCAACGTAAAATGACAGCGAAATTTTCAAACATGAAAAAAAATCTCTCTGGCAAGCTGTTATTGTGATTACTAATATCATATTTTGATTACATACTAAAAGTATTTCAGAAACTGTTTTACTGATGCATGTTTATTTAAAGATTATAGATACTTTTCTTACTGTGTCTAATATTGAAAGACCTCAAAGTGTTACTATTTAATACTGGTTAAATATTGTATTATTGCTACGATTGAAAATGTTCATGCACACTCTTACTGTTAAAATGCGTAATTGTGTTATCTGCAGCACACTCTTACTGTTAAAATGCGTAGTTGTGTTATCTGCAACACATTCTTACTGTTAAAATGCGTAGTTGTGTTATCTGCAGCACACTCACTGTTAAAATGCGTAGTTGTGTTATCTGCAGCACACTCTTACTGTTAAAATGCGTAGTTGCGTTATCTGTAGCACACTCTTACTGTTAAAATGCGTAGTTGTGTTATCTGCAGCACACTCTTACTGTTAAAATGCGTAGTTGTGTTATCTGCAGCACACTCTTACTGTTAAAATGCGTAGTTGTGTTATCTGCAGCACGACACATTCTGTAAAACTCCGTGTGGAGACTGTACGAAGGCACTAGTGCATTTAAAGAGATTTCCAGACCTTCACTGACGATCCACGTGCTGTGAGAATCATACATGAGTCTGCCAGCAGAAGTAAATAAGGGAAGAAATATACCTGTGAAAGTAAAGACTCAAAGAAAATTATCGATGTAGAGATAAAAATCTTCACAAGTCAGTAATCCTAATTTAGGAAAACCTCATTTTATATTCTCTCCGTTTATGAATATTTCCTTGACATATATTTTTAAAAAATTAACAGAAAATAATAAAAACATTAAAAACAATATCAAAAGCACACAAGCATCATGCTGGCAACTTGCACGACTGTGTCCAGTTGTATATTCTACTGTATTGTGGTGTAAGAATAAATATGATTTTAATGGAGTAATAAATGTCTGTAATTTATAAATTGTTATACTGTATTTTTATTTTTGGTATCTTATCTTTATAGGTGAATAAGGGAATTGGAAATCTGCGAACATCGATGGAAAGGATCAGGACACTTCAAGAGCGAGAATGATAATATCTTTATATACTCTGGTGGAGAATTAGGAGGACAGAATGGAGTGGCTTTTTACTTGGACAAATCAACATCAAAAGCATTACTAGGTTACAATCCAGTAAGTGATAGAATCCTCACTATCAGATTTAAGGGCACTCCTAGAAATGTAACAATCATCCAGATATATGCAACTACATCAGCAGTAGAAGAAGAGGAAGTAGAATACTTTTATAACACATTGCAAACGACGATAAACCAGGTACGGAAAATGATACTGTATTAATAATGGGGGATTTTAATGCCAAGATTGGTACAGAAAGAGCACATGACTAAGGATATGTTGTAGGGAAATTTAGCATAGGATATAGAATTGAGCCAGGTGACAGTCTAATGGGGTTTTGCATGGAAAATGATCTAATGATCCCTAATACACTTTTTAAACAACATCCAAGAAAAGTTTACACATGGACACCACCTGATGGGAAAACCAATAATCAGATAGATTACATTTTAGTGCAAAGAAGGTGGATATGAAGTATAACATCAGCAAAAAGTTTACCAGGTGCTGACTGTGACACGGACCATGAGTTATTAATAGCAGATATGAAGACAAAGATAAAAAAAGACAGGGGATCAAGTCAACTACGCTTTGATCTTACAAAAATATCAAAACAATACAGTATAAAGTTAAGAACGGTTTCGAAATCCTGATGGCTGTACAGGAGGAGATGACACCAGATGAACTGGCTGCACAGGCCAGAGATATCTTAATAACAACACCTAAAGATGCGGTTCCAGTAAAGAAAACACAAAAGAATGGATGGATTACAGCAGGCTCACTAAAACTGAAAAAAAAACAACGTAAAGATATGAAGACGCAATGGAAAGTGACAAACAACAACAAAGAGAATTATAAATCTTTAACAAAAGAAGTACGAAGAAACATAAGAAAAGACAAAAAACAATACATACAAGATTGTTATGAAAGAATAGGACATCAGAAGTGTGGAAGAAATAGTGAAATGTTTAAAGAAATGATGACATTGACGAGAAATGTCACACCTAAGCTAAATGTAATTTGTGACGAGATGGGGAATACATTGACAGAGACAGAGGAAATTCTAGAAAGATGGAAGAAATATTGCACAGGAATGTTTGAAACAATAGACTGTGAAAGCAGAAATCAACAGTGTGAATTATTATTGGAGGAGAAAGAACCCGACAATAGAAGAGGTTTTATGGGCAGTAAAGAATCTGAAAAATGGTAAATCACCAGGATGTGATAAGATAACAGCTGAACATATTAAAGTAGGAGGAAAGGAATGTGCAACAATCTGTCATGCACTATGTAAAAAGATATGGCATTCAAGTATTTGGCCAAAAGAATGGAAAAGAACTGTATTAATACCACTGCCAAAAAGGGTAACCTGAAATTATGCACAAACTACAGAACTGTTGCCCTGATTACCAGTAAAATTTTGTTAAAAATCATAATGGGTAGACTTCTTAAGAAAATAGAAGAAGAAGTCATTATGGTCCAGGCTGGTTTCATGCAAGGAAGAGGATCAAGAGATCATATATTCAATATAAGATTAATAATAGAGAAATGCAGAGAGTTTAATGTGAATCTATATTTATCTTTTATAGACTACTCAAAGGCATTTGACTGTGTACAACAACAGTAACGTTGGGAAATAATGGAAAAAATGGGATTTCCAACACATTTAACACAACTAACATCACTGCTGTATCTAGACCAACAAGCAGCAGTAAGAATAAATAGTGAAACAACTTGGTTTGACATAAAACAAGGGGTCCGTCACGGATGTATACTGTCGCCTTACTTATTTAACTTGTATACTGAAAATAAAATGAGGAATGTTAGAAAAGATGTAGACAAAGAATATTATGATGCCATAAAAATTTGAGGTTATGAAATACAAGAGATTAGATATGGTGATGACACAGTATTACTATCCACAACACAAAGAGGAATGGAAAAACTAGTTATGTCAGTCCGTAAGAACACCGAAGAGCAAAACCTCTATCTGAATGCGAATAAAACTAAATTGATGACAACTGACAAAACAAACAAGGCAGCTGAAATATGTATCAATGAGGAAAAATTAGACGAAGTGGAGAGTTTTGAATATCTTGGATCACTCCTAACTAATAATGGAGATACAATGAGGGAAATTAAAAGGAAAACATCTATCGCTCTCCAGAAAGTAAAACAACTAAAGAATCTGTGGAGAGGAACAGACAGAACTACAAAAATAAGATTTTTAAGGCCATGCATCTTTCACATCTCAACATATGCCTGTGAGACCTGGACACTTAACAAAACAGCTGAGAAACACATAAATGCCTTTGAGTGTAGATGCTACAGAAGAGTTCTTTAAATATCATGGACACAAAAAGGAACAAATATATCCATACTACAAGAATTTAATATTGAAGAAGGCTGGCTAGTAAAGAGGATTAAAGAGAGAAAACATAAATATTTTGGACACATTAAACGCCATGATAATCTAGAGAAGAATGTCATGGAAGGGTACATAATGGGAAAAAGAAAGAGAGGAAGACGAAGATGGCTGCAAGACATCATTGATGATCTGCAAATGGATGCATCAGCAGCAGGCCATGTTGCTCACAACCGAGAAGCCTACAGGAGTGCTGTTAGGGAGGCAAAGTTCGGCAAACGACATGCAAATGAATGAATGAATGAATATCCTTATAGGCACATGAGGATTGAAGATTGCACAGACTGACTAACACATTCACACATTACACCGAATGAAAGAAAGCAAACACAATCACTGCTACATCTTCAAATAATCATAAAACCTATATTGTTGTTAAATCATCTGTTTACATAGTTAGCAAAATCAAACAAAGAATCATCATTTTATATGTTGTTATTCATCAGCTTATATATTTATCAACAAAATCACTAAAACAATGTCTTTCAATATTTTGAATCCTACAAATATAGATCAACGATAAATGAACTGAGATCAGTAAACACACGTATGTTAGTTGGATTTGGAACGAAAATCGTTCTCTGCATAAAATCTGAAAATAATCATACTTAAAACATTAGGATTCTGACTGTAAGCATAAACTAATTGTCATATATTGTATGCAAACATACACTTACAAAGAACACAATAATAATGTGAACATAAAAATCGAAATTTTTCACGTCGCTAAACATGAACACCTTATATAGAATAATTACGTTAATATGGAATTCTGATTATTCACTGCCTATTTCTATTATCTAAATCATACCTAAGGGAGATCAGGCCTGCTCGGAGAAGGAAAGCACAGAATGGACACAGCTTGCAAGCATCCACATCACAAAAGTATAAACCGATTGTTTACATTATTTATACTGGTATTTCACCTACAATAAACATCTCATTCACGCTCGCACGACAAATGACCTTCCTCTGACTCGTTGACCCCTACGTAATCAGCGTCCCGGGTGAAATTCTCTCGCCTCTTCTTTATATATCAAGCCATTCATTCATTCATTTGCATGTCCTTTGCGGAACTTTGCCTCCCTAACAGCACTCCTGTAAGCTTCTCGGCTGTGAGCAAAATGGCCTGCTGCTGATGCGTCCATTTGCAGATCATCAACGATGTCTTGCAGCCATCTTCGCCTTGGTCTTCCTCTCTTTCTTTTTCCCATTATTTACCCTTCCAAGACAGTTTTCTCTAGATTATCATGACGTTTAATGTGTCCAAAATATTTAAGTTTTCTCTCTTTAATGTTCTTTACTAGCCAGCCTTTTTCAATATTAAGTTCTTGTAGTATGGACAGATTTGTTCTTTTTGTTTCCATGATATTTGAAATACTATTCAGTAGCAATCACATTCAAAGGCATTTATGTGTTTCTCAGCTGTTTTGTTAAGTGTCCAGGTCTCACAGGCACATGTTGAGATGGGAAAGATGCATGCCCTTAAAAATCTTATTTTTGTAGTTCTGTCTGTTCCTCCCACAGATTCTTTAGTTGTTTTACTTTCTGGAAAGCGATAGATGTTTTTCTTTTAATTTCCCTCATTGTATCTCCATTATTAGTTAGCAGTTATCCAAGATATTCAAAACTCTCCACTTTTTCCAATTTTTCCTCATTGATACATATATTAGCTGCCTTGTTTGTTTTGTCAGTTGTCATCAACATTTATTCGCATTAAGATAGAGGTTTTGCTCTTCACTATTCTTACGGACTGACATAATTAGTTTTTCCATTCCTTTTTGTGTTGTGGATAGTAATACTGTGTCATTAGCATATCTAATCTCTGGTATTTCATTATCTCCAATTGTTATGACATCATAATATTCTTTGTCTACATCTTCTCTAACATTCATCATTATATGTTCAGTATACAAGTTAAATAAGTAAGGCAACAATATGCACCCCTGACATATATCAAGCCAGGGAAGGAATTCCCAAAACTGGCACTTTTAGTACTATCTGCTCTCTGACCATTATTTCTATGCTCTAGTGCTGCTAATCAACCTAGGTTTGCTATGTTCCTATCTCTTCCCTTATGCATAAGCGTTAATATTCTAAAACTGTTTACGTTTTGGTTCATCGTCATTCACCTTGTAGGACTGTTAATAAAATGAAATTCTTTAATAAATATTTGAATAATCAATTAACAATTTTGTCGAAACGTAGAGCCGATTCGACATCTTCCTCAGCTAACAGTTTTCTTTATTTTTTTAAAATCACTTGCCACTGAAGAGGCAATGGATATCATTCAGCGCACCCATCCAAATTTCACTTTTCCTGTCCAACTGTGGCGTCCTCTCACCCCAGTAGGTTCTATTGGGCCGATGTACTTAAAAAAGACCAAATCTAAACTTGACGTAAAATTCCAATTGCCCACGCAACGCACAATCTCCTTTCTATGTACATTTGCCATTAAGCTATATAAATAATATATTTAAAGGAAAAATAATGTAATTTTTCTTACCACTTGTAATTCTTACACAGAACAGAACCAGGACACATGCACGAGGATTACAAAATATTAATTGCATTGAATACACCAGAGGCAGAGAAGCGATGCCATAAGACATTAAAATAAGCAGCAAGGTAATTCCATTCTTGTCCCAATCGTAACTGGAATTGAAGGAAATAATAAACAAAAACAAAACAAAACAAAACAAACGGAAATGTCAGACACGTTCATAATCAAGCTACTAGTAAATTTCAGTTCCGTGAATGCAATGGGGACACGTATTTATTGAAAATCTGAATGCGATGAACAACTGATAACACTAAATCTGATGACCATATTTGTTAACTGTAAAATCGTGCAATCCATAATGCAGGATTCATGTGTACATTCTTAAATTTTAGTTATGCCTCAGTCATATGAAATAATTATGCCTAGTAAGCAAAAAAAGCTTTCAGGTCCATTATGACAGTCTCAAGTCTCTATCTTCAAGTCACTGACAGCAGCTTCAAGTCGAGTCTAAAGTCTATGAATAATTCTTTATTCAGATTACCAGATCACCAGTGATTTATTATAGAATGCACAGTGGATTGTAAGTTGTGAAAAAAATGATGAAAGAAAAGTAAAACAAAACAAAAATGACACTTTATATATGTTATTATTCTAGTTATCAAATATTTCACCATTAACTAACTCATTTTTGTTTGGATTTTGAAAGATAATGAAACTTTTAGGAAAACAGAAATAATCTTCCATATACCATCAGCGTATTTTTCACTAAATTTTAGTTTCTTTGTTTCTGTGTTGTCATTTCCTTATATTTGTAAGGACAGAAAGACGTAGAATCATTCCTATATTTCAAAAGCCGTTACACATATTCAAGACACGGCTTTAAGCTTAAAACTCTCGACGAGACGAATGTATCACATGGGCATGGCAATAAACATATGGGGAACTAGTACTGCCAATCTTTCAGGTTTTTAACGCACATCTGCTTTACATTATGTGTTGTGCGCACATTCCTTTACATGGGCTTCAGTAAAGATACCATTTTTATATAATTATATAATGTATACTATGCAGATGTCATTGAACCGAAACTGAACAGCCCATATATTCAAATTACATATTTCAGACATCACACAGGGCAATGATATCACTGAAGTATGCGTTCATCTTACACATACACCCCGCAGAAGAACCGCCGAATTGTTTGACTATAAAATATCAAGCTGTAAGTCGAGTCCGAATGCTGTTGTGTAAAATAGATTTTCTTTTTGTTATAGGCACATGAGGACTGAAGATTGCACAGACTGACTTACGCATTCACACGTTACACCGAATGAAAGAAAACACAGTCACTGCTCATTCATTCATTCATTTGCATGTCCTTGCGGAACTTTGCCTCCCTAACACCTCTCCTGTAGGCCTCTCGGTTGTGAGGAAGATGGCCTGGTGCTGATGTATCCATTTGCGATTATCAACGATGTCTTGCAGCCATCTTCGCCTTAGTCTCCATCTCTTTCTTTTTCCCATTATGTACCCTTCCAAGACAGTTTTCTCTAGATTATCATGACGTTTAATGTGTCCAAAATATTTAAGTTTTCTCTCTTTAATCCTCTTTACTAGCCAGCCTTCTTCAATATTAAGTTCTTGTAGTATGGACAGATTTGTTCTTTTTTTTTGCGTGTCCATGGTATTTGAAGAACACTTCTGTAGCATTTACATTCAAAGGCATTTATGCATTTCTCAGCTGTTTTCAGTCACTGCTACATCTTCAAATAATCATACAACCTATATTGTTGTTAAATCATCTGTTTACATAGTTAGCAAAATCAAACAAAGGATCATCATTTTATATGTTGTTATTCATCAGCTTATATATTTATCAACAAAATCATTAAAACAATGTCTTTCAATATTTGGAATCCTACAAAAATAGATCAAAGATAAATTAACGGATATCAGAAAACAATCTTACACATGCAAATGAATGAATGAATCGTAAAGATCAATTTGCACTTGTTTATATATAGAGTACCAAATGTAACCTACAAGGCATGTAACGCCCATAACAGTGGTGTCGGACAAATGAGCACGGTTGCGGAATTTTCCATATCCGTCAATTGGCAACGCCATGACAGATGGCAGCACATCTAAGGTAACATCCACTATTTTAAATGTGGATGGTCAATAGGGCCGCGTTAAAGATTTATCATTCTCTATTCTCACAGTTTATGCGGCACGCTTTGTTTTATAGATTTAACCGTTCGTTATACATTTGTATATACGTGCAAATTTGACTTATATTTTACAAGCTTCTTTGGTAATTTCTTTATATTTCATTCCACTATCTCTCTCTCTCTCTCTCTCTCTCTCTCTCTCTCTCTCTCTGAACCTTAAGTGCTCACGGCACATAAGGCTTTAGCAAGGGTTTTCCACAAATGCATGTCCTTTGCCTTTTTTTTCTGCTCTTGCACAGGTTCAACATCCTCTCATTGTTCTTCTCCATGTCTCTTTTGTTCTACCCTTACTTCTGTTCCCGTGTGGTGTTTATCTTAGTGGTATTTTTGGTAGTGAGTTGTCAGTCATTCGGAGCACATGACCCAACCATTGCCAGCGTCTTTCCTCAATAATTGCTATCAGTGGCTTCATCTGCATTTCTGCCAACAAGATGTTATTTCTTATGGTGGTTGGGCAAAATATTTTTCTAATTCTTCGTAAACATTTAGTCTGGAAAGAATTCAACCTGTTTTCTATGGTTTTGGTGATTTTCCAGCATTCACTTCCATACAGTAGTACACTTAGAACATTAAATATCCTGATTTTCATCTTCATGGTTATTTTTTTAGATTTCCATATAGTCTGCAGCATTGCAAAAGCCTGGCTTGCTCTAGTAAGTCTGCTGTTGATATCCTCTGTGCTGTCTCCATTTTCTACTACTCTGCTGTCAAGATATACAAATTCATTGACCTCCTCCACTAACTCTCAGTACATTTGTATTGTTCACATTTTGCTTCATTAAGTTTGTCTTTCCTACGTTGATCTTTAGTCCATGCTGTTTGCATTCTGAGTTAGCTTGTTTATTTTATCTTGCATATCTTTGTAGCTGCTTGATGGTAGACAGGTGTCGTCCGCAAAGTCCAGGTCCTCCAGCACTGTGTCAAGGGTCCATTGTAATCCTCTGCGTTTGTCTGATGTTGCCTCCTTCATTAACCAGTCTACTGCTAAGATAAATAATGCTGGTGATAGTACACATCCCTGCTTCACTCCTGTTTGTACCGTAAAGCTGCTGGAGGTATATTCTCCACAGATCACTTTGCACTGAGAACCCTCGTATAGGGCTTTGATTACATTCACTATCTTATGGGGGAGGCCATGTCATCTTAGGATTTTCCACAGTGCATCTCTGTTGATAAAGGCTTTCTCAAAATCTATAAACAGTACATATGTTGTGCTATGCCACTTATTTGCCTGCTCTAATATTTGTCTAAGTACAAATATGTGCTCTGTGCATGATATTCCTTTCCTAAATCCTGCCTGCGCTTTCCGAAGTTGTCCCTCAAGTGCTGGTACAATTCTACAAAATACTTTACTGGTGACTGGCAGGAGGATAATGCCTATCCAGTTCCCGTAATCTCTGAGGTCACCTTTCTTTGGTAGTTTTACTATAAGGCCAGTTTTCCACTCCTCTGGAGCTTTTTCTAGATCCCAAATTTGTTGTAGTATCCGGCAGAGTTGTTTTGGTGTTTCTGTTTCTTCTGCTTTCAACATCGTAGCAGTCACTTCATCTTCACGTGGTGCCCTGTCTAATTTTAGCTTCTTTATTGCCTTCTTTACTTTAATTATTGTTATTGATCCTGTATTGATTTTTAGCTCCGTTTTTGCATCAGGTATGTCTATTGTTTATGCTGCTTGTGTTATGTTTAGTACGGTGTTACAGTGTTCTCTCCATGTTTCAATTTCTTCTCTTTCTCCACTGATCAGCTGTCCCTTATGTGTCCTTACTGCGTTAATAATACATTTAGACAGAGATTATGAGAAATACCAAGGAGTGGGTATAACTATGTCAACTGTAGCAGCAAAGAGCCTTACAGAATGGGAACCAGCGAACAGTCGTATATAAGAGCACGAAACAAAATAAGGAACGGAAGAATGACAGTCATAAAATGCTATTCACCCAGGAAAGATGCAGATGATGAAATAAAAGACGATTTCTGTCACCGACTACAACAACTCATTAACAAAATCCCTAAACACGATATCTTAATTGTCATGGGAGACTTCAACGCCAGAGTAGGAAACGATAACACCGAAATCGAAAAAGTAATGGGAAAATAAAGAACTGATACGGTAAATCAGAAAGGAAAAAGGTTAATTGAAATATATCTAACAGAGAAAAAATATTTCCACAGAAAGAGATGCATAAAACAACATGGGTATCTCCAGATGATAGAACCAGAAATCAGATAGATCATTTTTTAATTAGAAAGCAATTCAGAACATCTTTGATAGATGTAAGAGCAGATGCAGATGTGAACATAAACAACTATATTGGTGCTGGTTATCCACTTTTTAACATATAGATAGAATAATTATTCACTATTCTAATTCTGTTCTGCCTATTATGCTTGTTTATTTCATATGTCTGACTTCTCAGCCCTACATTTCACTAGTATTATAACTTAGTGACTCTGAGCTTAAACCTCCACTGTAATTTGACTCTAGTGTATCAACGACAAACAGTCAAGTTTTCTTTCTTTCAAAGAGTCTAGGTCCATCTCTTTCGTCGTTGCTTCGTCGTCGGCTTTACTGCCTGCTTGGAGTCTGGTGGCTTACTATGTCTACTTGGTTTCTGTTTACAGACCAACGCTCCCAGGTACGGCAATCACTCAGTGGCAAGGCAAAAAGCAGCTGTGTAGATTATGATGGTTTTATTTGGTGTAAGTGGTGACACAACGGCGATGACGATGAGTGAAAAACAGTGACAGTGACAATTCTAAATAACACGATATAACGTTACCCCAGCAATACAGCATACTTGTATATGATTCTAGGCGTCTACTAACGTCAAGAAGACTTCGACGCCAACAGAATTCTACCACATACTAGATTCACGATTCTATACTACAAAAACCACTGCCGTAAGACACAGACTAAGTTCCTACACTATAAAACTACGCCCTACTCTAACAAAAACAATCTAAAATTCTCCCCAATGCCTAACTTGCCACTCTTGATCATCTGATTAGACTCTACTTCCACGAGCTCCATGGCCAGAACTTGATATACGAGCAAGTGTCTTAAGGGTGAATGAAATGTAACAATTATTTAACACTAATGTGGGACATAACCCTGTTTTTACCGAATTTTTAGATTCCAAAATGACTTTACCTAGCTTTCTATGTTCAAAAATTCTCATATAATATTATAAACAGTGATCACAATCTGTGTATAGGGAAAATAAGACTAAAACTGAAAAGCCAACACATGAAATCAATACTCAGAAAGATAAACACCCACAGCCTATGGGAAGAAAATACTAATAGTAATTTCAATCTGGAACTTACCAAACAGTTCGTAGCACTCAGTGAGGTAGAGTAGAAAAAATGAATAATAGTAATTTCAATCTGGAACTTACCAAACAGTTCGTAGCACTCAGTGAGGTAGAGTAGACAAAATGAATTACATAATTATTACTGCCATAATCACAGCAACAAATGCAAGTGCTGGACTGCAAAAAAATAGGAAAGCATGTATATCAGACAACATATGGAAATACATACATGAAAAACGAGCAGCCAAAATAGCATGTTGAATCTTGGAAAAGATTTGGCAAAAGCAACATACAAAGAAACTAGACAATAAAATAAAAAGTTCAGCTAGAAGGGATAAAGGAGAATACATGGACAAAATGGCGAAAGAAACAGAGAAGGCAGCACAAACAGGAGAGAAAACTCTATATAACATAAAAAAGAGGCTATCAGCTACTACTGCGTCCAAAGAAAGACCAATCTTTAGCAAAACTGGCAGCCTATTAACTTCAAGTAAAGACCATAAGCAACGATGGGCCGAACAGTTCCAAGAAATACTTAATCGACCACACCCAAATGTATTAATCTGTATTGAAACCGATTTACCAATCTACAACTAAATGTCAGCCTAGATGAAATTACATTGAATGAAAATGAAACAGCAGTGAATCTAATGGCTAACAACAAAGCTGCAGGTGAAGATGAAATAACAGCCGAAATATTAAAACCTATTAACAGTGAAAAATGAGCCAATTACGGAGAATATTTAATAAAGTTTGGAAAAAAGGTCCTTTCTAAATGAAAAAAGGAATCATTGTTAAAATATAAAAAAGGCAACCTTAGCCACTGCAATAGCTGGAGAAGAATAACCTTACTATCAGTTGTGTCAAAAGTATTTTGGAAAGTTATTCTGAATAGAATTAAAGATATAGTGGATACTGCAATGAGAGAAGAACAAGCAGGATTTCGAAAAAGAAGAAGCTGTCTCGATCAGATCTTTACTATAAGAATATGACTTGACGAACATACTGAAAAGCAAAAACCATTAATCCTGAACTTCATAGACTTTAAAAAAGCATTTGATAGTATACACAAAGATTCATTGTGGAGAATTTTAAGAATATATGGAATACCACCTAAAACTGCCAACATCATTAAGGATCTGTACAAAGGATTTGTTTGTGCAGTCAAAACAGAAGAAGCAATGAGCTTCCAGACTGAAACAGGCGTGAAACAAGGATGTATATTATCTCCCTTGCTTTTTGGAATTCGCATAAACTTCATAATGGAAAAATGCTGTACATTGATTGGTTACATGAGACCCAACTGGAAGATCTTGATTTTGCAGATGACATAACTTATTTTCATGTGAAACCGATGCAAGAAAAAACAGATACCCTGTCTTCAATGGGTAGTAAAACAGAACTTGAAATTAACAAGTTAAAAAAAAACAAAAGTAAGGAAACTTCTCATTAATCACGAAGGAAAAAATATAGCAGAAGGAACAGCTGTTGAAGAAGCAAACCATATTGCATATCTCAGCAGCTACATAGACCAGGATGGTGACACCAGAAAGAAAGTTAGAATTCGAATTGCAAAACCAGCATTGACCTTAAAAATTTTGAGAACATATGGAATTCAAAGGTTATAAGCACAAAAACAAAGTTAAGATTATTCAATTCAAATATAATATCCATCCTCATTTATGCATCTGAAAGCTGAAAAACAACTAAAGAAATAGACAAGAAATTAGACTCTTTTGAAAACAAATACCTAAGGAAAATACTTGGTATAAAGTGGAACGAATTCAAGAACAACACTGAGATAAGGCAGATGAGCAAACAACCTTTCTCATAGGTGATCAGAAAAAGAAGATGGACATATGTGGATCATGTGATGAGAAGAAACAATCAGAGAATACCAAAATAAGCTATCAATTGGAACACAACAGGCCGAAGAAAAAAGAGATCGACGACGTCCTAAAGAGGACACTGTTAAGAGAGGCCAGTTTAGTGGGCACAACATCCCTTGATGAGATTGAAAAGCTCACCGAAAATAGGACAACTTGGTCTCCTCTACCTCACTGAATGCAGCGAACTGTTTGGTAAGTTCCAGATTAAAATTACTTTTAGTATTTTTATCCTGTAGACTTTGACTGTTTATTTTTCTGAGTATTGCTTTCTTGTGTTGAGCTTTTCAGTTTTAGTCTCATTTTCCCTATACACAGATTGTGATCACTGTTGACATCTGCACCTCTATATGCCCATACATCAATCAGAGTTGTTCTGAATTGCTTTCTAATCTATCTGACTTCTGGTTTAATTATTTGGAGATATCCATGTTGTTTTATGTATCTCTTTTTATGGAAATACTGTTCCTCCAATGACTATGCCCTCTGTTAGACATAATTCAATTAATCTTCCTCCATTCTGATTTACCATAACAATCCCTTCTTTCCTCATTACTTTTTCGACCTCGGTGTTACCTTTTCCTACCTTGGCGTTAAAATCTCACATGAAAACTAAGATTTCGTGTTTAGGAACTTTGTTAATGAGTTGTTGTAGTTGGTGATAGAAAGTGTCTTTTATTTCACCATCTGCATTGCTCGTGAGTGCATAGCATTGTATGATTGTCATTCTTTCGTGTCTTATTTGGAATTGTGCTCTTAATATACAACTGTTCACTGGTTCCCATTCTGTAAGGCTCTTTGCTGTCGCAGTTGACATAATTATACCTAATTCTTCGTGATATTTCCCATCGTCTCTGCCTGAATGTATGATTAACTTACGGTTTTCGGCCGATCGTTTCCCTGTTTCTGGCCATCGCACTTCACTGATGCCCAGGACGTCTAGGTGATATTTATCCATTTCATGGATTACCTGAGCAGTTTTCGATGGTGCGGCCATTGTTCTTACATTCCGATCTTTGTCACATATTTGGGGTTGATGAATGTGTTCTTTTGGCTACTCTGAGTTGGTATCCTCGATGCTCGATTGAATGTGTTGCAAGTTTCCCTAACGGTTGGTTTTTCCCCATCTAGAGTTTCCTCTGGATGAGTCTCAGGATAATGTTGTTGGCCGTATCCCGAACTCCCGCTTAACGACCATAACAGCTGATGGGAAATGTCACAACGAAATAAAAAGCAGACGTGCTCAGGCCAAGTCAGCATTCCAGAAAATTAGAAACATCCTGTGCAACAGATCCATATCAATGGAAACAAGACTCCGAGTACTTAAATGTTACATCGAGTCAGTTTTGTTCTATGGATGTGTAGCATGATCCATGAATGTAGAAACTAGGGAAAACAAAGTAGGAAGAGCTTTATTATTTAACGATTACATCGCTTTGACGTTTTTTTTTTTAGGTTTTGGCGCTTAATAACTTTGTTAGAGTGCAGCATAAATTATAATATTTGGACCAATGATTAAGAGAGGACACAGAGATGGCGCCAGGAGAGTGAGAGTCGCACTATAAAAGACCAAGGAAACAGAGTTGAAAAAGGAGAGATTTTACTATAATTATTACATGAATAAGAGAGTACAGCGAGAAATATAGGCCATGGAAATGTGGTTCATAAGAAGGATGTTGAAGGTAACATGGACAGCTAAGAAAACCAACGAAGAAGTCTTAAGAGAGGCAGGAGTTAAATGGCAAATTACAGCAAAGATCAGAGACAGACAAGCGAGATTTATAAGACACTTTCTGAGAATATGAAAACTGGAACACATTGTGACAACTGGAAAAACCGAGGGAAGAAGAGACAGGGGAAGACAGAGAGAGAGAGAGAGAGAGAGAGAGGTTGCTCGATGGGCTGTCAGTGCGGCTAGAAATAAATTCACCGGCGGATCTCATAATCAAGTATAAAGATAGGGAATTCTGGAGAGAAATGATCGCCTACGCCACGCGGCACATCACTTGATTGATTGATAACTGATGAACATTTAAATCACTTCGGAGTGCACAGTGCGAGATGGTGTTGTTTTGATGCCACGACTTTCCAAACTTTCCCGCTATCACACACCAGCCCTTCTACGCTGTTGACGTCAGCAAACGGTTCCACTCAAACTCACAAAACGGTTCCTACTCTCATTTGGAACCGATTTGGATTCTAGTTTATAAATTGGTTCCATATAGGCATTACTCGGTTTCTGAAATCGGTTTGCATTTGGTTTGTAGAAACCGAATACCCGCTTTTACCGAAAGAACTAATATTCTTCGGTTCCTAATTCGGTTCCTGCTCAGCTCTAGCGCAAGACATGAGCAGTATAGCTACTTTAGTAGTCCAGACCTGTTAGATATGAAGATCAATAAGATAGAAAACCAGCGACGCCAGGGTTAAAAAAAAAAAACACATACCCAAAAATTACTGTACTTTGTCGAAATCGCGTGGTGACGATGTTACAAAGCCATCCACACTGATCAAAACTGAACTGTGTTAACCTTATCTTGTGCTTAGACTTAGGTGATGTATGCTGTGCTGCTCTAAAATTAGAAATTCTATTCTGACGTCACAAAACAGATGTTGGCCCAGTTTCTTCCTCCAAGGACACGACAGTACCGATTATTGATGAAATGCGTAGACAGAATGTCTGCAGTGCTAAAGCTAAAGGTACCTGAATGCGACATTTTTCAGGAAGTACGAACAATAAAGTGGAGATATCTGGTTCTTGTTTGATATGCAACATTATTCAGTTTGTTCCTTGTTTGGAACGCTGTCCTAGATAAGGAATGGTAATTTCTAAGCTCCTAGTACAGGTGTCTCAACGTTGATCCAGTGGAATCAGTCAGTAGTTAGCAGGTCACCTTTGTCATCTAGTGCAGCACTGTTATATGCCAGAAATATAACGTTCATCATGCACAAATTCCACATCCGTAAGTAGGTACTATTTCGTCGCATTCATTCCTTTGCATGTCCCTTGCGGAACTTTGCCTCCCAAACAGCACTCCTGTAGGCCTCTCGGTTGTGAGCAAGATGGCCTGCTGCTGCTGCATCCATTTCCAGATCATCAACGATGTCTTGCAGCCATCTTCGTTTCGGTCTTCCTCTTTTTCTTTTTCCCATTATGTATCCTTCCAATACGGTCTTCTCTAAATTATCATGACGTTTAATGTTTAATTTTAGTTCGAAAATTGGTTAAAGGAAACTTGACTTCACTGTGAGGAAAACATGATTCAAGATAAAGTGTGAGGATCAATTCTAATATGACACAGGCCCCTGTTGTAAAATGTGTAAGAAGGTTCGTACTGACAAATTATGAAAGAGATGATATACTATTAATATTCATGCTATGAGGTGTGCTTACTGTTGCAGATGATTTAAAATTTTAACATAATGATGAATTAAGGATACAATGGTATAACTTTTGTGGGGTATGGATCAGAGATGGAGTGGAGCCCAGAAAGAAGTTACTGCGAATGAATGCTTAGTAACTTTGTTAGAGCACAGCATAAATTATAGTATTTGGTCCAATGATTAAGAGGGGACACAGCGATGGCGCCAGGAGAGTGAGAGACGCAATATAAAAGACAAGGAAACAGAGCTGAAAAAGGAGAGACGTTTGTTTTTGGTCGGTTTTCTGTCGGATAGGTGAATTGCATGACTCTATAGAGAGCGAATTTAAAAGAGGACTAAGCAAGTGTGTTTCTTGTTGTCATGAATCTTGAGGATTAAAAAAGGTTCGTAAAAATATTCTTAAGGGATTTTGTTATTAATGTGTTTGTGTACATGAGAGGTGGCAGACTGGACTCTCGCATACTTTAAGAAAACAGAGGAATTTGTTAGTCCACAGTGTTTTCTTGATTGTTATTGTTAGCGTATTGATAATTTAGTAAAATAAACCGAGAACATTTATCTCAGAATGTTTGTATAAAAATAAAACAATAGTAAGAAAATAATTTTTAAGCCGACAAACAATTTCTTTTCAAATGTAAAAAAATATAAAGATTTTACAAAGCGTTATTCCAAAATGTATGCCTACAAATCAGAAGCCTGGAAACGAAAAGAAAAAAAAAGACGAAAGGAAAATAAAATTTAAAAAGCGACAACAAGCGCTCCTTAAATGTGAAAGAATTGAGCCTATAGAACTGAGAATTTTCGTTAAAAATCTCATCCCTAACTAAAGAGCAGTTGATCTGGAACATAATATAACAGAGATACATGCTTATGTAGAAGTGACGTGGAAAATAACACATGTAGAATAACAGAGAATAATTTGAGAGAGAAAGACAATAACTTAATTTAGAGTCTGCTAAGAAAAAAATAATTTCCAGTGTTAGCTAATAACAAGGGAAAATGATTGTGGATGTAGGAAATATGGTTGAAATGGAAAAGTTCTAAAACTGGTAACGAGATACATAATCTATTGAAAAGACGCTTCATACTGAGAGGAAAAATGTTAGTTTAGATGAACACTGGATGCATCACGGGTGTTTTCTTGTCAAATAATCATAGAAAAGTATGCTGTCAGTGGTCACACCCAACCACTTTAACACTGTCAGAAGACCCCAGCAGTTGTGTTTATCCAGAATGCATACTGAAATTAGAAGCATCAATGGAGAACAGTAATTGAGAAACTAGCTTGTCTGGAGTCAACAGATACTTCTTCTTCTTCACCTTTATCAGCCATTAAGGATCATTGGTGCAGATAAAGTTTACCTCTATTCCTCTCTAGTCTTCTCTCTCCAATTGGTGACACCAATTTCCTTTATATCATCTTCTATGTTGTCTTTCCATATCTGTCTTGGTCTACCCATTGGTCTTGTTTCCTTCATCTCTTGTAGATACATACTTTCCGTTTGTCTCTTCGTTTGTATGTATATATTCTTTCCAGCGTAATCTGTACAGCTTCAAGACATTTATAATTCGTTGGGATTTAATAAAATGTTAATTTCAGTGTCTTTTCTAGTTCTTCATTCTCCACTGTTAGTATCCTATATGGGCCCAAAGATTCTTCTTACGATCTTGATCTCAAAGACCTGCAGTTGTTATTCATCTTTCTTTGTTGTACTCCACGTTTCTGATCCATACATGACGGGTGGTCATATTATAGTTTTGGGAAAAGGTTTTTGGATTTTAACAGGTGTTGCAAGGCAAATTATGTTTTATTCCCTATCTGTACTCTGCTTTTAATTTCATCGCTATGTTGCTTCTATTGAAGGTTGTGCCTAGATATTTGTGTGTTTCTGCTTTCCTAATGATCGCATCTCCAACATTTATCTAAACTAGATCATTCTGCCCCTGGTCTCTTGATATCTTCACATGCTCTGTCTTAATGGTCAAGCCCACTTTTAGTGCCACATCTCTCAGGTGTAAGCAGGTTTGTATGGCGATTTCTTGCATAGTTTCCTCCACCAGGTCAATGTCGTTAGCATAACCTCATGCTAAGTGCAGACAAGGAGCACCCACTGCACCAAAAGCTCCTCAAGGAAACAGGTGAGAGGCAAAAGTGGGGTAATTCATGGATAGGTCGCTCAGAAAATGTTATCAAGCAACACTGTGAACTTAACATCAGCCACGGCGAGTAATGGGTATCTGTGCCTCCAGCGTTCAAGGGCAACATCTTTTGCTTTGTCAGGTTTGACAAGAGGAGCACAGAGCAGAATGCACTTATTGTGAATGCAGAAGTCAACGCTCTCATCAGTGAAAACTCCAGTGAGGCAAGTTGTTATTTATACAGATGAGTCCGTTGTGCGACAACAAAGGAATGCATGACCATTCATAGCACGCTTAGTGGATAGAACAGTCCAGGAAGCCAGCGGCGTCTTCGCTATGACCACACACAGCATGACGATGGAGGTAATGGCGGTGACGAAATCATTCAAGTGGTGGAATCAAAGGACTACGCCTGTGAGTACATACTAAGTGATTCAATGAGTGTGACCCGGAAGGTCGAGGCAGGTTCTGTACGCAGGCAGTGGCTTGAGTCACTGCAGAAATCAACGATTCGCAGAGTCACTTTTATTTATGTGACTGGGCACGCTGGCATCCAGGGAAATGAGAGAGCAGATGGGTTGACTAGCTCTGCCATCATCCCAGATGGCCAACAACTGGATCGAGCTGATATCGTTAACAGGCTAAGAGAGATAGGCAAAGTGAACGACAGCAGCAAATCCACAAATCTGTTTAGACAGAGACCTGGGAGTACAGACTGGCACGGCTAGGAACGAAAGCCCTACTTGATGCGCGAAGGGACTTGTCAACCAACGCAGGACAGGCACTATCAGCAGCTGGACTGTTAGGAATGGGGGTGGGGGTAATTTGAACGCCTATGGACACGTCCGAAGTGCAATGATGATGACCCAGACCATAAAACATGTCATTATTGATTGTATTTTAGACATTATTACACATGAGTGTAAATAAAACGGAAACATAGTAAAAATAAAATTTCATGAAAAATTATAGAATGTAAAGAAAGTTCCAAAAACAATGGAAAAACTAATTATGTCAGTCCTTAGGATTAGTGAAGAAAAAAACCTCTATCTTAATGCGAAGAAAACTAAATTGATGACAAAACAAATAAGCCAGGTGACACATGTATCAGTGGAAAAACTTGGAAGAGGTGGAGAGTTTTGAATATATTGGATCATTACTAGCTAATAATGGAGATACAATGAGCAAAATTAAAAGGAGAACATTTATCACTCTTCAAAAATTAAAACAACTAGAGAAACTATGGAGAGGAACAGACAAAACTACAAAAATAAGATTTTTAAGGGCATGCATTTTTCCCATCACAACATATGCCTGTGAGACCTGGACACTTAACAAAACAGCTGAGAAACACATAAATGCCTTTGAATGTAAATGATACATAAGAGTTCTTCAAATATCATGGACACAAAAAAGAATAAATATATCCATACTACAAGAACTTAATATTGAAGAAGGTAGGCTGGCTAGTAAAGAGGATTAAAGAGAGAAAACTTAAATATTTTGGACACATTAAACGTCATGATAATTTAGAATTTCGAGAAGACAGTCTTGGAAGGGTACATAATGGGAAAAAGATAGAGAGGATAATCTGTAAATGGATGCATCAGCAGCAGGGCATCTTGCTTTCAGCCGAAAGGCCTACAGGAGAGCTGGTAAGGAGGCAAAAGTTTCGCAAGGAACATGCAAATGATTGACTAAAAGAAAGTTCAAAGTTCAAAATTCAGGTTCAGACTTCACTGCATTAGGGATAACCCCATATATGCTCCGCCGCATGCCGCAGCATCCATTGAAGAGTATGTTTGGTAATAGTTCCTGCCAAATGTTGGTTGTTTACTATGTGTTTTATGCCACACAGTTCGTATTTCCTGCCAGCACCTTTAATTTGTCCTAGCTTCAGCAGTCTTTTCACAGCTACAATGCTCTTCCATTCCCGCTCTTCATTCTCCCGCAATCTGTCCAATACAGCCCTAGCAATGTCCCCCTTGTCCATTATCAGCCTGGCACACTATTTTGCCTGTCCAGCAAGTCTGTCTGCCACATCATTGCCCTGTACTTCCGTATGCCATGGACAGTAAAGCCATGTTAGGCTTGTCACAGCTGACTGGCTTAACAGATGAACACATTCTTTTCAAAACAAATTCTTCTCAATCGTACGAAGCATACTCTGTGAATTCGTCACAATGACACAATTAACCACATCATGAGCAACTAACCATTCCACTGCCGCCGGCACAGCCTCAGTTTCCATTCACATGCTTGAAGTGGTGATTTCAGAGGCTCTCGAACCCTGTCCCATTATTCTTCCATTTCGGTAGGCAACAAAATTCCAACCACTTCCGCTGTTCCGAGTCACTAAGCCATCTGTATATGTAACCATGTCGGAAGACCCACAGCGATATGCTCGATGAGATCTTGAACCCAAAGTTCAACTGCTCCCTTTGCCCAGCCTCTACATTCACGACCCTTCTGTATAATAACCTTTGTTAACTGAGGTCGATCCTGTACCCCTAACCTTTATGCACCTCATCTAGATTGCAAGTTGACTTTACTGTATCCTCTGCCTCAGCCATCCAGGATCTGTCTCGTTTGATCTCTTTATCAGCCCCCAACTCCTTATGGAGAGGATGATCCTTCATGCCAGCAACCCTGATGTATGCCTTTACCTGAGCATGTGTTTAGACCTCATACTCAGCATATCAGGCAGAAAGCTCATGGCCACCACCGGAGTATCCCTGGTGCAATCCAAGACCAGTCTCATTGCCTCGTTCTGTACACGCTCTAGTTTATTCATCTGCACATTTGACAAGGTGAGCAGGCCAAGACCATACTCCAATAATTACAATACCAGTGCATACATCAGCAAGAAGAGAGTGGGACGTGGAAAGCCCGCTGCGGCCATTAATCTAACTGCTCCCAACGCTTTCCAAAGTGTTCTCGGCGTGCTGAGGGACTCTGCATGAGATGCAGTTCCTAAATTCGCGGCGCTCTGATGCGAGTGGGGAGACATCGGGCAGGTAGTTAAGCATATATTCTGTATGCCGGCTCTGCTAGAGTGACCGTTTAGTTCCCTTCCTGTATTACAGTATTACCATGGATTTATCTCTTAAGTTACGGAATCGTCGCCGGTGAAACAGAGCTCGTGCACTGAGGCCGACGCTGCAGCTTCATCTAAATAAGGAGTCAAATCGACTGAAGTGGAGGAGAAAAAAAGAACCATCGTGGGGGAATTAAGAGGAATTAAGAGAATGTAAACATTCCTTTAATGAACTTTTAGAAAGGCAAAATGAATATGACAAAATATTCAAATACAAATGGAAAGTTTAAATAATTTGTTCGTTCATTTATCTTGTGTCGTGCACAATAAACCAAAGCGGTCAAAAATATACAGTGAAACAGCACGAAGTTGACATTTAGTGGCGATGATGTAAGGTCTTGTTTAACGAAAGTTATGATCTAATGGAGACGTAGGAGAGCCTTGACTAACAACAGAAAGTTTAAAAAAAAGGAGATATGAAAGAGAACTGGGACATTCAATAGAAAGTTCAAACTCATGGGAGATTAAGTAGATTTTGAAAAGTTCCAATAACGAAAATTTAAACGACTATATAAATAAACATCTATAAATTAATTCAGTTGGAAGAAGAACATCTAAGTCTGGAGATTTTTAAATGGTGTCTACCTACCTGAGTGCCTAACTGTCACGGAGTAGTCTAATTTTGTGGTATCTAATTGTCAAAGATTCGAGTTCACCACCCACTATGAGCTAAGGGGAAATATTTAAGGTAAAACAATGTGTGCACTGTATATTATTTTAATTGTGCATTCGCTTCATCTTTTTTTTCTTTTCAATGGGCTCTATTGCCCAAACATACAGCAATGCACACACGTTTTCAGATTTTATATACAAAGCTTTCTACTGCTTTTTAAAAAGAGGTCTAAAATATAAGCTGGACCGCCCTGATACCCATATGATTCATTTATATGAATTATCGATTCAGGTGCACGTACTCCGTAGCAACGCCGAGAATCATGATCGACCGAAGTACAAAGAAACTGGCATGATACATAAATCACGCTCCCTCCCCCAACAACCTTAAAACAGGAGAAAAGTTTTCAGGCCCTGGAACGATATACCGGCTGGGCCCCGCCTCTCGTTGGATCTGAGCGTCATTACTAAAAGAATGTTGACGAACAGCAAGTAATTAAATTATTTACTTACCCGATCGTGTAAGCTGCTGCCAAAAAAATGACAATGCACTCTATAGTGTGAACAGCAATATCCCAGATAAAGGTGCAGATAAAATATACTAGAGAACTAAGTCCGCTCAGATGCTGCATACGCTTTGATCCCACCTGGGAAGAAAATGAAATGTCACGTGACACAATTTTAGGGGATGAAAATTTGATGTTGTACTCAAGAGTTTCATATGTTGCTATAAAAAATGACGATGACGTTGTCCTGAGATTGCAGGAAAACACTGGAAAGAAATTTTGTTTGTTCACAACCTGCTTAATTTCTTGTTAACGATTATTTTACTACACTCTTTTGTGTGTTTGGCTAATAGTTTTCAGACGTACTTTAAATAGTCTGTATTTACTAACTACTAGAAGAGGTGCCGGGCGCTAGCTGGATATAAGGGCACAGTGTATCACGCCAAATTTGGAAGTGTTTTTCTGTATCCCTGGAAATGTAAGAAAGTATTTCTTTTCAGACGAATGAAATTTCATGAAAAATATTCCTGATTCGTGATAAATGAAGAAAATAAATCCAAGGAAGCCTATCTGATTCACACTGAAAAAAATGAAAATAAATGATAGCACATCTGATTCACAATAATAAATTATTACACGTACATTATAATCTACTGTCAAGTACTTCTGTCTTTGTTTGTTATTTTCTGATGACCGTCTTCCATTTCAGGTCCACATCTCGAAATTTGTATTGCTTGCCTATTAAACGTACATCCAGTTCGCAATACCTAGCACAGTTTTGAAAGAGATGACGACTGCGATAAAACTGAAAAAATAAAAGTAGATAGAGGCACATGGTTCAGTTAAAAAAACGACAAAGGAAATGAGGAAAGTGTGCAGAAACACAATTGGCAGAAAATAAGGAAGTAAGATGAGAACGTATAAATGAAGAACGTGCAACATCCATTATTTTAGCGTGGGCCTTTTTCAAGGATTGCACACAAGGATAACACAAAAAATTTAAAAAACGGAAAACAGATGAAAAACTTAGCTTTTGGTCTCATCATGCTTTGAAAGACGAGCATGAACGGCCCAGGTAAACAAAAATATAGGAGGGGAACGAAATGACTGAATGACAAAAGACGTAGGATGACATCTTCAAACAATCGGAAACCTTTAGTGAAAAACAGGTGACGTGAGTGGAAAGCTAAAGAATGAATGAAGAAATGTATCAATGAATGAATAATCTTTATTTTTAAAGGGTAAAGAATTGGGCACGCAGGCCTGTCTTACATTCTGCCCTTCATCACTCTATCTTTCATTCTTCCCACACACTCGATTTAATACAAATATACAAATTAAATTAGGTAAAAACATATCACAAGAGTGTAAAATTAAATTATTGCATTCAAAGTGAAAGAAAAAACGTAATTAACCTAATAAAATAGCTCTCACACACTTACACATAAACATATACATAAACAAAAATACATTGTAAATACAGATCTTCTAACATATGTTTTTAACAAACATTAAAATAATTTCTAACAATATCTAACAAGTTAATTTTCGAACTATGTCATTTTAGTACTTGATGGTTGGCGAGTCATGGGTTGAGAGATTGCTGGTTATTCTATGGAGTCATATAACTGCAAGCAAGTAAATAATGAAACAGGTCTGAGTTAAAGGATGAAGTATTACTAATGGATTTTAAATGGTAGGGGAAGGTGTTCCAGAGCTGTACTGCATATTATGTAATGCTTTTCTTGTAAAGATCAGTTCTGGGTTTAGGAAGATGACAGTTCTTTTAAACGCTGGCTATATTTAGTGTTATATGTAAACAGTGACCACAAGTAAGGCGGAGCATTGTGCGACAGAATTCTGTGAATAAACTTAACTTTGTTAAAAATGACTCTATATTTGAGGGGTAGAATTTAAGAGCTGTTTGTGCTGATCTACAGTATGTACTGGGTGTTTGTCACAAATCAGAATTAGTGCTCGTTTCTGAAGTGAGTGGAGCCTTTCTGTGTTTGAGACTGAGCATCCATCCCAGACTGTGGAACAGTACATTCATCCCAGACTGTGGAACAGTAATCTAAGTGTGTTTGTATGTGTGATATGTAGTGTCTTCGTCGATAAAGTGTTTAATTTTGGCTAGTTGGTAAACTTTCTGTGTAATCAAGTTTGTTAGGTTATGTACGTGAGAATTCTAAGTTAAATGCTGATCAATGATGAGTCCTAGGGTTTTATGTTCATGAACATTTTCTATTGCCTTAGTCCCAGCACAAAGCTGTAGTGAAGTTTTTGTTGCATTCTGCAGTTTCTGTCTTGTAGTGATGAGCATGGATTTTGTTTTGTTGGTGTTTATCAACATACCATTTTTATTACTCCATTTAATCAAACTGTTTATATCATTTTGGAGCGTTGTCTGTAGGCTATTGATGTCATAGTCACTATTGTAAACAGTACAATCATCAACAAAAAGATCACATGAAGAGTGCTTTAAATGTAGTGGTAAGTCGTTAATATAGATAGCAAAGAGAAGAGGACCAAGAATGGAGCATTGAGGAATACCAGTATCAACCACAGAAGAGTCAGATATTTTGTTTCTAAAGCAAACTACGTGTTTTCTACAATAATAAGGGAAAAAGAACAAGAACAATAGTGAGAGGGGTCAGGGGAGGGAAGGGAGACTCAGAAAGAGGCAAGAAAACTATAAATACCTGAAGGCTGCTACAGTGGGAAAGGGCTAGGGGTATAAAGCTAAAGCTGCAGCGGAGTGATTGGGACTGTGAGACACGAAAGTGCAGTATAAGTAGCAGAAAGTAGTTGGAAATCCTGAGAATGTTAAAGAGAGCTGAATTTACTGCTAACCGCGACTGGGTGGAGACCGCCAGCCTGGAAAATAAGGCGCTGTTCTAGACCCTTACGGAACGTTCGTAGGAAGAACGGGAGCGGATTGCAGTAACAGAAATGTCCCCTTTTCATAGTGTTTTCTTTGACAAAAGTGTTTTTCCACTGGTGCCCATGCCTTCCGAGATATATCGTCAAAGTGTTGACGAATACGAGCTCCTAAGCGCAAACCGGTCTCCCCTATATACTTCGTATCATAACGCTTGCACATAATGGCATAACTGACATTGCGTGAAGTGCAGGTGAAGCCCTCCTGAACTGACTGCGTGGACTTTGGGGATGAAAACTGAGTAGCCTCGAGAGCAAACGGGTAAGTACTGCATCTACGGCGACCGCAACGTTTAGTACCATAAAAAATCGTGTCCTCCGTCATGAGGTGACTTCTAACTAGTAGGTCATTGAGGTTCTTGTCCTGCCTGTAGGCCAACAATGGGGGGTTCCCCAAAAGTTCACATGTATCAGGCTCTGTCTCTAGGAGATGGAGATGACGAAAGAAGATCTCATTAACTACCAAACTATGAGGGTGGGACGCGAGTACCAATTTCACTCTGTCCGTGGTTTAGGAGTGAGGGCTTGTTGTCACAAGATATAGCTAATGCAGTTCCAGGACGAAGGGAGAATATGTTCTGGATAACCGCGTTGACGGAAGAAATCCAACATTTTGTGAGCTTCATCATGAAAATCGACATCCTCAGTACACAAACGTCGCAACTTAAGAAAGTGGGGGAAAGCCCTTACATGAGCTGGGGTAGGAGGAGGACTACAAGAGATAGCTATGAGAGTCAGTAGGTTTATAGTAGACTGAGGCGGTAATCTGGAAGGTACAATACTTTCCCGTTTGTTGTTGGATCTGTTTCTATGTTTGTTGTTAGTTGGCTTCACTGACTGTTATTGACAATTTGAAACACGGTCTCAAAAAGTTCGCGTAGTAATAAAGTATGCGATTTGACCAAAAAAAA